>CM039590.1:27184164-27531039 GCA_022457205.1 Saccharum spontaneum | reverse complement strand
TGATGCCAAAATTAAGCATCACATGTATTGAAACAAAGAAAAACAATTGAATTGATACATTTGTTTCAAAGCCATTTGTCATATGTTTCATGATTTTGTTGCATAGCACTTGGTAATCATGTTTCACCAAAGTATGTAACATGTTTCAAGTGTGAGCGACACATGTTGCACTAAGGTGTTGCACACCACACATTCCATAAACAAGCACACAAGGAATATAAACATAAGTTGCAATGTTGCACAATCATGTTTCAAGCAAGGATGCACATGAAATGACGATGCTTATGGTAATGCCATGCCATGATCATGCATTATGAATGCATTATGAGGCTAACTAACACCAGGGTGTTACAGCCCTCCCCCCTTATAAAAATCTCGTCCCGAGATTTGAAAGTCGTACCATTTTTCATAGAAAGCAGAATAGTTGTCCTTTAAATAATCCTCTTTTTCCCAAGTTGCATCACGTTCACCGTGATTACTCCAAACCACCTTGTATAATTTGACTACTCGATTTCGAGTCACCCTTTCCAGAGTATCCAGAACATATACCGATTTCTCCTCATAAGAAAGATCGGATTTTAACTTAATGCGTCTCACTTCTACTCTTTCTTCGGGAAGATGGAGACATTTCTTTAGTTGAGATACATGGAATATTGGAAAGATAGCCCCCATATCACGAGGTAGATTGAGCTTATAGGCTACTCTCCCACTTTTCTCAATAATCCGATAAGGTCCAACATATTGAGGCTCAAGCTTTCTTTTGATCCCAAAACGTTTTACTCCTCTCATAGGGGACACCTTCAGATAGACATGGTCACCTACTTCAAACTCAATAGGTTTCCTCCTCTTATTTGCGTAGCTCTTTTGTCTATCCTGAGCAGCTGATATATTTTTCTGTATAGCACGAACTTGCTCCTCGGCTTCTTTTACAAAGTCAATATCATAGAATCTTCTTTCTCCTGGTTCCACCCAGTTCAAAGGAGTTCTACACTTGCGACCATATAAAGCTTCAAACGGAGCCATCTTGATGCTCTCTTGATAACTGTTGTTGTAAGAGAATTCAGCGAGAGGCAACCATTTCTCCCAGGAGCCATTGCAAGAGATGATGCAAGCTCTAAGCATGTCTTCAAGAATCTGATTCACACGCTCAGTCTGCCCCGACGTCTATGGATGATAAGCAGAACTACGAACCAAATTAGTTCCAAGATTCTGATGTAGGCGCTCCCAGAAACGAGCAGTAAACTGTGGCCCTCTGTCAGAGACAATAGACCCAGGCACTCCATGAAGACGTATGACTTCTTGGAAGTAAATATCAGCATATTGGTGTGGGTGATAGTTACTTTTCACTGGGATAAAGTGAGCAGATTTTGTCAAACGATCAACTATAACCCAAATAGAGTCAAAACCTTTTTGGGTGGTTGGTAATCCGACAATAAAGTCCATAACAATGTCGTCCCACTTCCAACCTGGAACAGACAAAGGCTGGAGTAAACCAGGATTCATGTGAATGGCCTTAACTCTACAACAATTATCACACCTAGCGACGTAGGCTGCAATTTCCTTTTTCATCTTGGTCCACCAATAGTACGGCTTGAGGTCCTGATACATCTTACTACTACCAGGATGGATGGACAACTTAGAAGAATGGGCTTCAGATAAGATTTGATTTCTGAGCTCTCTATCTTTTGGCACAACGAGTCTATCTTTGAACCAGAGAATTCCTTTGTCATCCACTCGAAAGTGCTTAGTTTCTTGCTCTTTCATCTTTCTCTTGATGTGAAATACACCAGTATCAGTCTTTTGTAACTCAATGATTCTACTTCTCAAAGAACAATCTACAGTGATATGATATATTACAATAGGATGTAAGAGATGAGACAAATGAAAATCTTCTTCTATCAAAGAGTTGCAATGAGATTTTCTACTCAAGGCATCGGCAACCACATTTGCTTTACCTGGATGGTAATGCACCTGGAGGTTATAATCCTTAATCAACTCTAACCATCTTCTCTGGCGCATATTTAACTCAGGTTGAGTAAATATGTACTTAAGACTCTTATGATCTATATAAATATTGCATATATTTCCAAGCAAATAGTGTCTCTAGATTTTCAGAGCATGCACTACAGCAGCTAACTCTAAGTCATGAGTCAGATAGTTAACTTCATGTTTTCTTAACTGACGCGAAGCATACGCAATAACTCGACCTCCCTGCATCAGTACTCCACCTAAACCAGTACCCGATGCATCACAATACACATCAAACGGTTTCTCAATGTCAGGTTGCGCTAATACAGGAGCTGATGTCAACAAAGTCCGTAGAGTGCGGAAAGCTTGTTCACACTCCGGAGTCCAATCAAACTTCCTATCCTTCTCAAGTAGTCGAGTCATAGGCTTAACTATTTTAGAGAAATCCTGAATAAAACGATGATAGTAGCCAGCCAATCCAAGAAAACTCTGAACTTCATGTACTGTAGTTGGTGCCTTCCAATCCAAAACTTCCTGTATCTTAGTTGGGTCCACTGAAATTCCCTCACCAGATAATACATGACCGAGGAAAGGTACCTTCTTTAACTAGAATTCACATTTACTGAACTTGGCGTAAAGCTTATGTTCACGTAATCTGGATAAAACGATTCTCAGATGCTCGACATGTTCTTCTTCATTTTCAGAATAGATGAGAATATCATCAATGAATATCACCACAAACTTGTCCAGCTCTTGCATGAATACTGAATTCATCAGGTACATGAAATGTGCAGGAGCATTGGTCAGACCAAAAGACATGACAAGATATTCATATACCCCGTACCTGGTAGAGAAAGCGGTCTTTGGTATGTCTTCCGGACGGATTTTAATTTGGTGATACCCAGATCTCAGATCAATCTTCGAGAATACCTTTGCTTTAGACAACTGATCAAACAAGATATCAATACGAGGCAACGGATACTTGTTCTTGATAGTGACTGCATTGAGTGGTCGATAGTCTACACACATACGCAGAGACTGGTCTTTCTTCTTCACAAAGATAGCAGGACAACCCCACGGAGAAGAACTAGGATGGATCAACCCTTTCAGTAAAAGGTCACTAAGTTGGGTCTTGAGTTCAGCCAACTCATTCGGCGGCATTCTATACGGTCTTTTGGAAATTGGTGCGGTACCCAGAATTAACTCAATCTTAAACTCTACATCACGATCTGGAGGTAATCCTGGCAATTCATCGGGAAAAACATCTAGAAATTCACACACTACCGGAACTTCTGCAATCTCTTTTGCTTTTGCTATCATAGCATTAACTATAGTCTGAGGACTAATGTCTCTAGGAAGTTGCACTAGAAAAGCTTGTTGATCTTTTGGATCCCTCAACATAACCACTCTCGTAGAGGTATCGATCAGAACACCGTTTCCACTCATCCACTTCATACCTAAGATTACATCTAGGCCCAATCCTGGTAATACCACGAGATCTAGATCATACAGACATCCTTCTATCTCAATCTTTGCTCCTAAGACCAACTGGTTGGTTGAAATATTATTTCTGGTAGCACTAATATTATAACCACTATTATCTAAGGTAACGACCTTCATACCATGCTTGGCTACAAACGTTGAACTGATAAAAGAGTGGGAAGCACCTGAATCGAACAACACAATTGCAGGATGTTGGTTTACTAAAAATGCACCGGCAGTGATAATCTCACCCGTAGGGATAGATTCCACAGTGGTGTATTGAACCCATCCTTTACACCCATCTGTCTTATTATCATTTGATTTCTTCTGCGGAACAGGACAATCTTTGGCCCAATGACCTGACATCTTGCAATTCCAACATGGCCGGTTACTTGACGGTGCCTTAGGCTTTCCTTTCTTAATACTGCTCCTCTTGACCGGATCCTATTTCTGATATGGGTGATATCTTGTAGATATGCCAGGCGAATAATACTGAGGTGTAATCACCACAAGAGTATTAGTCGTAGGTGCATTAGATTCATGAGACTTCTCGTGGCTCTTAGAAGCAGCATACACATCATTACAGTTCTCTTGAAGGATAGTATCACTGACAAACTCGTTGAAAGTGACACACTTGCTATTACACATGGCCTTCATCAATTTGGGACACAACCCTCTTTTAAAACTTGTGATCTTCTTAACCTCCGTATTAACAAATTCTAGAGCATATCTTGACAATTTGATGAAAGCATGCAAATATTCTGTTACGCTTTTGTCTCCTTGGGTGAGCTTCATAAACTCGGTGTGCTTGATTGCCATGAGACCAGCAGGAATGTAATGTCCCCAAAATGCTTCCTTGAACTGATCCCAAACTACTTCCATATTCTCGGGCAGGGTGTTCCGATAGTGACACCACCAAACACCTGCAGGCCCTTGCAACTGTTGCGAAGCATATTCTATTTTCATATCATCTGCCACCTTGAGCACACGGAACTTCTGTTCAATAGTGTTCAACCATTCGTCTGCTTGAAGTGGTTCTTCAGCTTCTCAAAAAATAGGAGGCTCTGTATCCAAGAAATCTTTATAGTTGCTGTATTGGGCAGGCTCAGGTTCCTGATGGACATGGTTTCTGACACTCTCGTCCAAGGCACGCTGACTTTCAACAAGCATTTGCAGCAACTCAGCAGAGGTAGGTTGCGGAGGAGATGATGACGGTCCTGTATTGCCGCGACTCCGACTGCTAGAGCGAAGCTGATGAGACATCTGCAAGTAGTTGAAACTTGTAAGCGTTGATGACGTCGGAAGGCTGCTGACGAATTATATAGGCAGGAGGAAGAGATTATATCCAACTATCCAAATTCTAATCTCAGAAGAAGGAAATCTCTTGGTTTGAGGTACTGATCTTCTGACAAGATAGGGAATGATATCCAAGGGAAAAGGTTTATGAGAAGATAACACATTGGTGTAGCTCCATAATGGATAATGACTATCAACCCTTGATACCTGCGCGTGCCGAGCAGCACAACCTTGTGTCGCGCGCCACAGGAGGCTCTCGGTTTCGTCGCGGCACCATGGAGTACTAATCGCAACACCATTACTGAACACACCCATGAGGAATCCTCACGTGTCAGGAATTAGGCGTGTAGAAATAGTATCATCCAAAGAGGGGTAGCAAACAAGGATGGATACAAGGTTAGAAGCAATGGAGAGACAAGTTGTAGATCAAAACACATCCCAACTCGAGGAGACACATCTCGAATTTGTCTTGCTTTCCTTCACGGGCCAGGTATGAATTGGGTTTCAAAGCTGACACTACTGACCAGGTTGGTTGACTACCCCAATTCTTCACGAAAGAAATGCAACTAATTACGGGACAACTGTTTGGAGGGAAGAAAATTTTAAAAGAATGGGATAAGCAATTTATAAGGGAGGGAGTAATGCAGAATGCAATGTATGATGTGAACATGGTGCATGCACAAACCGTACGTCCTCACAAACCTAGGAAAAATTTCAAAATTATAGCGTATAGTTCGGTGGCATACACACGTTCTCTCAATAACGATAACTAGTCGTTCTACAGGAAACATTGTTAGTGTACCTGCAGAAAATTGCATTTCAGCCCAACAATTCCCAATATAGCACACAGGAAAGCAGTAAACTAAATACTTTCCATACATACATCCCCTGATGTATATACTTCAGTATCAAAGCTACCCAACAAATATTCCCACAATTAAGTACTCTCATAATCACATGATTAAACATGTAAGTATGCTAGTAACCACAACTACTCTCCCCTAGACCAACGGTTGGACGGTCATGCTCTCACAACTCCCACTTACCAGGGCGTAGAGGCATTTTGATCCATACATTACCACCCAAGCGGATGGCATCCATACAATAGCATGTCGTATGGACAATGAAACAGAAAACAAGCAAGAACCCCCAAGTTAGTACCTTAGTAAGCCACCTAATAGTCCTTATGTGGGCATATAGGATATGACCACTGGCACTCTTTAGTTTAGATTAAAGATTTTTCACAAAAGCTTTTGTTTAAATACACAAATGAAGTGTTTACTGTTGAATCTCGCTCCGATACCAGCTATAACGGAACCGTCCAAATTATAAGAGCACAAGTTCGAAAACAATCGCCGAAACGATCAAATTCTCAAACTTGAGCCCATATAACTCCAGTAGTCCACGAAATCGCGAGGGATTTCAAACCAAACTGAGAGCAACCAGATCGTAATGATTCAACATAACACAACACTTGTTACAACAGTTCACAAGTAATCTCATACATCGGAGTACAAATATTTTTATTACAAAACCAAAGTAAAGATTAGCGGAAGCAACATAATTTCTAAAACCATTTGAAGTCAAATACTGCCAGTACATAGTCACATCCTGCAAAAGCATACCAGAAGAGATACTACAGAGACCATGCCCATATGGTCTAATCTTCACGCCCACATGGCGAGACAATACTTGCAGCAACAAGTACGAATCTGCTACCTACAACAGGTGGGAATAAACCCTGAGTACGAGAAGGTATTCAGCTAGACTTACCCGTCAAAAACCAAAAACAAAGGTGACACCAAGGATTATGCAAGGCTTTATAAAGTGGGCTAGCTTGACTCATTTGCAGAAAAGCTTAATACAGATAAGTAACCATTATATGCTTAAGTATCAAGTTGATCATCATTAACCTGATAACTAGATTAGCACCTGTACTAGAGCAATCACTTTATTAAGAGCAAACAATATTAACCATAGCAAGTATAATGAGGCTATCATCATCATTATCATCAATTCCGAACCATCATTATAATTAGTGTATCTACGCTGGAGATAACCAGTCAAGTTTCTCAATATCCGGGAGAGACGGCGACTCGAATCGATTCCAACTCAGCTGAGGGGGTATTCCTGACACTCACTCGGCAAACCCCGCTAAAGGCAGCCGTATATAACCTTTGGTACAACTCAGGGTGGGCCCGAACAGCGCCGCGTTCTCAGGGATACCAGTGGCCAGGATGTTCAGGACTTTTAACTCACCTGCCCTTGGACCCTCTGGCTCCCTTCCGAGGCGACTTTCACTTTTCGACTTCGCAACCTAAGTTGAGCTACTAGGCTTCGCGGTCGGCAACCTCAGGCCGGCCAGCTAAATGTCAGGCATGCGTTCAAAATGACATAGAAGGCTCCAGGTCTCGGTCCTTAATCGACACAGACAGGGATAGATCCACACCCAAGACCTCCATGCCTTGCTGCTTCACTATCGTCAACCCGCCCGGTCTCATTTCATTTCATTAACACATGGTTCACTTCCATGATAGCAAATATAGCCAACCGTGACCTGATTAAGCCCTATATCTCGCAGGTGATAGGAAATCACCCGACTTCTACCGGTCTAATTTAGCAGGGCTAAGCATAGATACGATCCTGTCTACTTAGGATTCAAGGTTCGAATTGCTGGACAAGGAGGGTTATCAATGCAGCAAGGGTTTCCAACCAACTCCTATCACGTAATGCAATAATACATATAACCTGTATAGATAGAAATTGCTTTGAAAGTAGGAGGCTTATAATGCTCCGGGGCTTGCCTTAACCGAAAGAAGAGAGATCGAGGTTCGGCTTCAAGAACGGTTCCCACGTCGTCTCCGGCTTCGTCGGACTGGACCTCCGGTTCTCGAACGGACTTCAACTTCGGGTCCCACGCCCAGCGGGACTTCGCTCGTAACACGATTCTTGGCACACCTATTGCATGTATATGCACCCCATGAATTGCATGTATGCATCAAAGATGACATGATGATTTATGAACATGTATGAATGATATGAAGATGAATGCAATGACATGGCAACAACATGAGCACAAAATCAAGTCATGTGGCGCTCTATTCAAATCACTTTAAGCTTAGGTGCAAAACATGATATATGACTAAACTCAATTTATCTTAATCGAGATCACCAACAAATCATTAAAACGATTAATGATCACCTGTAACTCACCAAAGTATAACATTGGTACAAAGAACCTTGATTAAGCATACACATACACATACACATACACCATCATTCTATATTATAAGTGGATCATCATCTAGATTACAAATTGAACCAAACCATTCATACCACCAGATCATATGTAACTCAAACAACTCCCAAAATACTTATAGCCCCAATTAACTTAATAATTAATTGGATTTCATGCCATTTGAGAAGTAGCTATAACAGGGTCTACCAAATCTACATCTCCTAAAATTCCCAACAAATTACAGTAGCTAATACATGCTAATTCTAGGCTATAATATAATTTGTATCTCATTTGGATAAGTATACTATCCTACACAAAAATGACAAGGCAACACAATTAAATGGAGCTAAAAATACTTGTACTATGAAGTATGTCAAACCATAGGTTTTTATACATCATTAGGTTCGTCCTGGCCTAACAACGACCCACAAAAATTCTCAACCCTAAATTAGACCTAATTATTTTATTATGAATTTTCTAAGAAATAGGCAAGGAATGGCACTTGAACTACAACCCTACATTTTTACATAACAAGTGCATATGATATATTTTCTACAGACTATTTATCTCATCACAAGACCGATGCAACAAGAATCACAATTTTAGGAGCTATATTCTAATTACTAAGCAATTTCAAAGATAAAGGCATTTATCAAAAATAATTAAAACTACACAGAAAAGTTCCACAAAAATGGCATGTCATATTTTTATTGCATAGGTCTCATCACCAGAAAAATTCTGCAAGTTGAATCACTTGATTTGGAGCTCTAGAACTCCACTTATGATTTTTAGAAGATTTAACTAATCTCTGGAGTTTCATTTCTTAAAACCGAATAAGACAGACACTTTTCAATTAGGCCCCTGCGTTTTCTAGAAATGGCATGAGCCCGAATCAGTAAGTTTCTGTGTCTGGCCGTTTTACAGAAAGCCCCTTCACCTTAGTCGAATTCTCCGATGAAGTCCTTCGCGGGGGAGAAACAGGGGAGCTCACCGGACTTGCTGTTCCCGACCGAGGAGGGCTCTCCGACGGCCACGGAGCGGCGAGGGAGCACCGCACGGACCCTGCGCACTCTCCAGTGGCCACAGGGCTGCGCACAATGGCCTATAGCCTACTGGCCACGTGAAGCCGAGAGGCTGGCGGTAGTTCTCGTCGACGGCGGCGCAAACGGTCATCGTACGGGCAACCATCTATGCCAACACGTTCCAGACAACAAGGCGAAGCTGACAGACCAAGGAGCGAAGCACAAAATCGACTAGAACGACGTGGCCACAAGCGGCGCAAGCACGGCAGGAACACGAGCTCACCGGAGCTCCGGCGTTGCACGCCAACGAAAAGAAATTGGGCGATAACGTCTTGCGGCCGGCAAGACCCACACCCGAGACTCACCGAACGCGAAGCAACTCAAGCAACAAGCAAACAAGGAGAGCACAATTGACCTTGAGCTCGGAGCGGTCATGGCGGAGCGCTTACCGCGGTGAAGTCATTCCGGCGGGTCTACCGTAGTAGAGGTGGAATCCGTGGGCGCTCCACGGTCCACGTGACTTGGCGGCACGGGAACGAGGCGGTTGTAGCTCGGTGAGGCTCGATGCGGCTCCGGCCATGATGGCGGCCTTGCTCGGTGAAGTCCGGAGCAATGGCGGTGGCGGAACACGAAATGCGGCCACGCCTGACTCCAGGAGACCAAGGTGGTGGTTGCACGAGCTAGCTGAAGCGATGGCGATGCGATGCGCGAGGGCACTCAAGCTCCGAGGGGGTGGAGGCGCAGCCCGGCGCGGGCAGTGGGGCTCGGCAGCGTTGCTTCATCGTCGCCTGTGCGCTCAGCTGAGGAAATGAACGGGGAAGCAAGTGAGCGTGAGAGAGCAGCGACCCAGTGGCTCGGCCTTCAATCCCATTCATGCATGCTCGTGCGTGGCCAGCGCCCACACGACTGTAACACCCTAAATTTTGAATTTTATAATTTCTAAAATTTGTTAGAAATAAATTTATAATTAAGACCAAATAATAGTTAGAGGAAAATGATAATTTACAAACAAAACCTGAAGTTGACATAGGCTTTAAATTTTTGTTGCATTCATGTCGCTTGCATTAATTTTATTGGTTGGAAAATATTTTATTAAAGTATCGGTTAAGCCGCTAAAACATTTTTACTCTATTTATCAAAAACAAGGTTGAAAGTTTTATTATGTATAAATTGTTTTGATTCAAAGTTAAATCTCTTACATCCAATACTTATCGATCTCTCATGATCACATCAGGTCTCTCTAGCTGTCAACAGTTTCCAGTCATTTCTTTTCTCCTTGTTTCTCCTTTTCCTTTGAGCCTTATTTTCCTTTGCACGTGATCCACATTTTGAGCCAGAAAATCTAATTTTTTCTATTCCTTCTTCATTCATTATTGCATAAATTCTTATTTATCTATCTCTTAATTGACCTGTCCTTTATCTGCACTAATGCTGCTAATCAAACATCAAGTCTTACGTTTCCAGGCTGCCATGCATGGTCGCTCAGCAAAGCATGTGCATGTGCACTAATGGAATCGTTACCTGCATGTTCATCAATTCCCACCTGCAGCCATGCAAACCGCTGCCTAGTTATGGCATTTGGCAAAAACCGAAGCTCCATTTCTACCGTGTATAATTCTGCATGCAGATTGCAGACCTCTCCGCTTCCTCCTCATATCTATAAAAGCACTCCAACCTTTCCATCGCACAAGTTTATACACCAGCTCATTCTCTCCACCCATCTCTTCTCATTTCTTTTTCTGAAGAACTAAAGTCTTTTCCTTAGCCTGGTGAGAAGCAACTTGCTGCAGCCATCCCTTCTCTGCCGTCCGACATCTTCCATCGCTATCATTCGCCTCCTCCGTCACTCGATATTTCATGCGCAGGAGATTATAGCGCGCAGGTGAGAAATATTTCGTCTCGCTGCCCTGTGTACTATTTTTGACATCTTAGGCAGTATATGCTGCAAGCCATTTATAAGCATGTCACCTGTGTTCCCAGATCAGAAGTTCTAGACAATTAGTTTAATTCATCCAAGTAATTCTCTGAATCACAGCTGTGCCTTGCTCCATTCCTGTCAACACATGTTGTAACTGCTATCAAGTGTTCTTCCCAAAAATATTTAGAACCATCTCTGTGTACCAGTATATCTCGGTAATCAAATATCAAAAGTTCGCACACAATAGCATGCATCTGATGGCATGCCTCTGCTCTCTGTCAGCGGAAGCTAGAATCTGGTGTGGTACACAGTACATATACACCATCGTGTTTGCTTTCGGCCGTTCATTTATAATATCACATACACATGTGTTTTTCCCACTCCAGAAATATTATCCAATAATTATTAGTTTATTCAACAATATAAAATCTGTCGTCTCTTTTTAGCTATCCAGTGATGACATGCTCCTGTTTTTTTAGTGTAAAAACAATTTCCAAAGAAAAGGTCTCTTTTGCATTTTTGACACTAAAATTTCAAAAGCCCATAACTATTTAATCGTATCTCCGTTTTAAGGGATTCTTGCGCTCACAAGTTCATAGCGGCGAGTAGTACACGTTAGTAAACAATATAGTGTGTTTTTCCAATGTTTGGTGTACTGTTCTTATTTATTTTTGTGGGCCATGTTTGTTGTATGTCTGCAGAAAGTGCTGAGTTTGAGAACTTTCAAGATCAGGAGTTTGATATCCCGGAACAAACCCAGATCGAAGGCAAGTGCCCTTGACCATACTTGTACCTATATTTATTTTATTTTGAGTTAGAGTAGTTAGACCGTTAGCTGCATGCTGAGTCTAAATTTGAATCCCATTTTAGGGTTTACTAGAACTTGTTACGTCATCCTTGAAACCCAGTTTGGATGGGTAGTTGTCATGCTTAGTTTGCGGTCTTGGGATGGGAAGGTTATAATTTAATATTGACTAATGATCTATGCAACATGTGGGTTGGTAACCTTTTTAGCAACATGGTGACTAGGAATCTAGCAGGATGGGAAGTTTGGCTGAGGTTGGTTTGCGCCATGGTATGGTGGTTAATGATGGATGTGTTCAGACCTGGTGGTTGGTGGTTTGGGCTTGTGCTCGTTCCTGTTGGATTCTAAGGACCGGTTCTCGAAGTCTGTAACCTGGCTTAACAGCGCTACCACAAGGTTTATATGGTACGACCTGGCTAATTAATTAGCTGCCCATTTTTGTGCATTATGGAGAGTTTGGTGGCACAAGAGGGGGCCTAAATCGGCGAATCCTTAGTGAATGCACAGGGGTGGGAACCACAGCTTTGTAAAGGCCTTGTAGTGTGACCCCGCTAAGCACCTAGGTAGTGTGAAGCGTGATGGGGAAAACACGACTTGTGGGTAAAGATGTGCAACCTCTACAGAGTGTAAAACTGATATATCAGCCGTGCTCACGGTCAAGAGCGGCTTGGACTTCTTTGGGATTAGATGGCTTTGGTTTGGAAGGGTGGTTCCCTTGGTAAGGGAATGGCTGGTTGGCTTGGATGGGATCCGAGTGTTGGTTCAGATGGTTCTTGAGGAGAAGGAAGATCTCACCTAGTAATTAGGTGCTAAGGATTTAAGGAAAATTAGGATATATCGCTTAAGCGCGTGTGTCAAACCTTGTAAGCCTTTCCTTATGTTGGCCCTCATGTCATACTTTCCTACACTTGCGGAGTACATTTCGATGTACTCACCCTTCCTCTTTGTCCCCTTGCTACCCCACCCAGGCATTGGTGACGATAAGGAGTACGTTGAAGATGGTGCCTTCGACCCCGACGACGTATTCTAGGCTGGTGCTGCCCCGGTCAACCTTCCTGTGAAGATGGAGTCCTTTTCCGATGGAGTTAAATAAAGTCTATGTAATTTTCTTTCAGACCTACGGGTCATTTTGTAATGATGTTATCATTAAAGTAAGAACAATGCTATGATACTGTAATGAAGTCGACATATGTATGAATAAATTGATCCTGGCATACATATGTTGTGCATTCGATTTTGTCCTTAAAATCGGGTGTGACAGAGTGGTATCAAAGCTATGTTGACTGTAGGACGCAAGCCTAGATAGACATGGTAATTTTATAAAATTATTTTGCTACAAACTTGTCTCATCCTCTGTTTGTCTAAACTTTCTTGATGCTTAATTTATGTTTTTGGCCAAAATAGGTTCCTCCAATTATAAGGTGCCACCCTAATGTTTGGAAACGATAGATTCGTGTGAATATGTACTTGTGCATATGTTTGATTTGGATCTTTGTATTGATTGTTGATGTGTTGTTAGTCATAAGGCTGCAATGACATCATTTGTTTACAAGTTTTAATTCATAGTTAGTTGGGGTTTTCTTTCTATACTATCTCACTCTGGTCCTTGCTTATACCAGATGGTGAACACCAGGCATGGTGGAGGCTCTGGGGGCGATGATCAGAACAACAACCTGAACCCTCCACCACCACCTCCACCGCCAGTCTATGATCCTGTGCAGATGGTAGCAATGCAGAACCAAATGATGAACACAATGGCACAGATGATGGCTACTATGCATGTCACACCCATTTATCGACCAAATGGAATGCTTACCCTTATGTGCGCCCAGAGATCAATCACACATAAGTTCACAAATTATAACGAAAGTATCATGGCAAATGTTATTACATCACGATATTTAAACACATAGTCTTAACACAAATGTAGCGGAAGTATAAATAAAAATCTCTCTCGTGGTAGCTCCAGTCACAGGTACATTGACTGGTTGACAGCAAGACTAATAATCCTCAGGGAAGTAGGCGTAGTAGTCGCTATTACCTCCATCTGTTACCCATCCGGGATTTTTATCCAAATAAGAAGAATAAACAAGCGTAAGTACATCTCGTACTCAACAAGTGTAACATGGGGTTCATGAGGCTCAAATAGGCATAATCATGGGTTTATCAGCATGTAGCTTTTAGTTAACATGATTTTAGCATATCAATAGCATCAATAGGTCTCAATGTAAACAATAAACATATGATCCATGTGAAATGATTAATGAATAGCAAAAACATAAACATAAACAATTAATCAACTATTCCATAAGGGTCCAAGGCCACTCGTGACCGTGAGCACGGCTGTTATAACAGTTCTACACTCTGCAGAGGTTGTACACTTTCACTGTGAGTCGTGTTACCCATATGCCCGGGTTAATTACTCCCAAAACACTTCCAAGGTGAGCAGGCAGGGAATCACTATGAAGCCTTTCAAAGGTTCGTCTAACAAGTTAGGGCCGCTAGGTTTCAGAAGTCAGTCCGTGTGATACACACGCAGAGATCCACGGTCTGCTTTACCCCATTTGCGCCACAAGGGTAACCTCTAACAAGCTAGAAAAGGTCCTCATACTGAGCTAAAGCCAGAGCCATATAGCCCTCACAGTTGTACTGTAAATCCCGGATTGTCGCTTATAGATGAGTCCTTATGGAGAGCAATTAGAGCAACAAGACAACACACATGCTCTAATCCCCTTTATACAAGAATCAAAATCATATTTTAAATGTTTATTGCATATTCCTTTAATCAATTTACATGATCATAGTCCATGTTTAAGCACTAGCCATACTAATCAATGCATCATAATAGGTACCAAGGTATAGGGTCAATCACTAAGTCATCCTTAACAAGAAATAAATGCATAATGATTTTAATTGCATAAGGTGAATAGGACAACAAGGATAATCCCATGCTATACTTGCCTTGCTCAAACTGGTCCTGAAGATCTTGCTCGTAGTAAGGCTCTTGATTTCCAACGAATTGCTCACCATCTATACTCGATCAACCATTATCAACAACACACATCCAGAGGCAATCATGCATAGACAAACAAGACTATAATTAGAACAATACATCAACAGTAAGAAAATAAAATAAAAAAGTCTTTAAAATGAATCTACAACTTGCTAGGATCACACAGACGCGAAGATCACGAAAAACGGATCTAAAACGACAAAGTTATGAATTCCCGAAGATTTCCTATAGAAAAATAAATACTTTAATTAAATCTCGAAAATAAATTAATCTAAACCTACTGTACAGTTACACCATTAGATAGAGCTCGCAAATATGAATCTAACGCAATTTGAATGGATCAAATCGGAGTTAAAACGAAGATTCTACGGCTAAAACAATCTCAGTGGCAAAACTGTAAATATCAGAAAGCGTATTTTTCTTTTTCCGAAACGAATTACGTTTTCTTTTATTAAAAACGTATTTTACCGAATATGCTTTGGACCGCGGGTTCTAAACTAGAAAAGAGCAGGGACTCTTTAGCAAAATAGGCGATGAAAGGGTATGTTCTAATCTGGATCGTTCATCACAGATCTAACGGTCCAGATCAAAAGGGAAGGAAGACGGCGGCGTCCAGTCACCGACGGCGAGCCGCCCGGCGGCGCCATGGCCGGAATCGCGATTCTTCGCGTTCGGGCATCATTCAACGGAGGAGAAGCACCGGGAGGTCGCGCGGAACACGGTGAACTTACCCCGCGTGACAAGAAGACCTGAGGAGGACTGGAAAGCGGCGGCTAGCTTGCGGTGGCGGCGATGGCGACGGTGGCGCGTGCGGTAGCTCAAGGAGACGACTAGGGCGGCTCCAAAAGGGTGGGATGGATGCGGTATGATGCGGGGGTCGCATTTTATAGCCCGGATGCGTCGCTAATTAAGGAAGGGAGGAGATTCGATCCACCGATTCGAATCGGAGAAGGAGGAAGGCGACGTCGGCCGGAGGAAGAAGAAAGGAAGGCGAGAACGGTCACTGACCGGTGGGTCCCACGCGTCAGCGACACAAAGCGAAAACAGGAAAGCGCTCGCGCGTCTGGGCCGGCAACCGCGGCTCGGGCTCGGCCCAACAAAATCCGGAGGCGGCGCGCGGCTCGCGGGGAGGAGAAGCTGGGCCGCTGCTGGCGCTGGGCCGCGAGAAGGAGCGGGCCAAAAACCGAAAGAAATGCATTTTTCTTTTCTCTTTTCTTTTCCAATTTTTTTCAAATCCATTTTTCAAATGGTTTTCAAATCAAATTTGAATTGGATTTCAAACCACTCATCACAAAACCCCAAATGCAGCAGCATGAATGCTCAATCATGTTTCTACCCTTATATTTGATTTTAAATTTATAAAATTATTCTTATTCTAAAGTTGCATGCTTCACAAAAATAAATATAAAAACCACATTTTCCCTATTTTTCTTTTCTTCAAATTTTAGGGTGTTACAATGCAACAGTTGGTTCAACCCAATCCTGCTCCACCACCTCCACCACCTCGTCAGGAAGACACTCTTAGGAGGTTCATGATGACACAGCCTCCCATATTCAAGCATGCTGTTGAACCAATGGATGCTGATGATTGGCTCCATGCCATTGAGAGCAAGCTGGAGATTGCTCATTGTGTGGGCCGTGATCGAGTTCTTTATGCCGCTCATCAATTGCAGGGTCAGGCCAAAGATTGGTGGACTTCTTACACTGCTGCTCATGCCAATGCTCAAGCTATCACTTGGCAGGAGTTCTGTCAGAGTTTTCGTGCTCATTATGTTCCTTCTGGGGAAATCAAAGTGAAGAGGAAGGAGTTCCTCAATCTTAAGCAAGGCTCTAGGTCTGTGCGTGAATATCTCACCCAGTTCACACAGCTATCTCGCTATGCCCCTAGAGATGTTGATACTGATGACAAGAAGCAGGACTGTTTCAGAGAAGGTCTTAATCCTGGGATTCGCTACGCACTCTCTTCAAATGACTTTCCAACCTTCCAGAGGCTGGTAGACAAGGCCTTTACTGTTGAGAGAGAAAGACAAGTTCTTGAGGCTGATCGCAAGAGGAAGATGTCTTTCCAAGGTCAATCTTCTAGAAGCAATACTCGCCCTCGCTTCAACCAACCTGGGCAAGTTGTTCGACAGGGAGGTCAGTATCAACAACAGCAGCAAACGAATTTCAACCAGAGGTCTGGTCAGTATAGGCAACAAGAGCAACCTCAACAGCAACAGCAGCAACACCGGAACTACCAGGCACCTCGCCAGGTGGTGCAAGCTCAACAGCAGAACCAGAATCATCCAGCTCAGGGGACTAGTAACATTGGACCTTGTTTTAAATGCAACCAAATGGGACATCTCGCCAATAGGTGCCCAAACAAGAAGGACCAACAGAACCAACCGCAGCAGCAGGCTCGACATGTAAGGGTCAATCATGTTATTGCCAAGGAAGCTCAGAACACTTCAGGTGTGGTGCTTGGTATGTTCCCCGTCAATTCCAATCCTGCTATAGTTTTATTTGATTCTGGTGCATCAGATTCTTTTATATCCAGCAAGTTTGTAGCACAATATGACATACCAAAAATTCTTATGAAGCGAAAAATGATAGTTGAATCTCCTGGAGGAAAGTTGTTATCCAGGCATGTATGCCCAAATATAAGTATTTCCATAAGGGGGGTAGAATTCCTTGCTCACCTTATCGTCCTGGAATCCAAGGGCATAGACATCATTCTAGGAATGGAGACTAGACATGATGGGATAATCGGATGTGCCAGAAAGGTAGTTCAGTTGAAGCATCCAGATGGTACCAAGGTGGAGTACCAAGCAGAAGCAGCAACAAGTGAGAGAATCCAGCTCAACCAGGCAAATGCTGTTGAAGAGATTAGAGTTGTCAGCGACTTTCCAGACGTCTTTCCAGAGGAACTGCCAGGTATGCCACCAGATCGAGAAATTGAATTTGCTATTGAGTTAGTACCTGGCACTGCGCCTATTTATAAAAGGCCATATAGAATGGATGCAAACCAGCTAGCCGAGCTAAAAGATCAAATCCAAGATCTCTTAGATAAAGGGTATATACGTCCTAGTACATCACCATGGGCAGCCCCTGTGATCTTTGTTCCAAAGCAAGATGGAACCCAACGGATGTGCATAGATTATCGTGCACTCAATGAGGTTACAATCAAAAATAAGTATCCTCTCCCCCGTATTGAAGATTTGTTCGATCAACTAAAGGGTGCATGTGTTTTTTCGAAGATCGATTTGAGATCAGGATATCATCAGCTAAAGATTCGGGCATCAGACATTCCTAAGACAACTTTTGTGTCTCGCTATGGGTTGTATGAATACACAGTGATGTCATTCGGGTTAACTAATGCTCCAGCATACTTTATGTATCTCATGAACAAAGTCTTCATGGAATATCTAGATAAATTTGTGGTGGTATTCATTGATGATATTTTGGTCTTCTCCAAGAATGAAGAAGAACATGAGGAACGTTTGAGGATGGTACTCCAAAAGCTCAGAGAGCATCAGTTGTATGCTAAGCTTAGCAAGTGTGATTTTTGGTTGAAGGAAGTATCATTTTTGGGTCACGTTGTCTCCAAAGGAGGAGTGTCCGTTGATCCTAGTAAAGTGAAGGATGTGTTGAATTGGGTAGCACCTCAGAACGTTGGTGAAATCCGAAGCTTCCTAGGTCTAGCTGGATATTACCGCCGCTTTGTTGAAGGTTTTCAAAGATAGCCAAGCCAATGACCAAGTTGCTAGAGAAAGGCTCTAAATTTGTATGGTCACAAGAGTGTCAGGACATCTTTGATGAACTCAAGAAGAGGCTAACCTCTGCTCCTGTCTTAGTTATGCCAGATGTTCAGAGGGGTTTCACTGTTTATTGTGATGCTTCACGACAAGGTCTAGGTTGTGTTCTTATGCAAGAAGGTCACGTGGTAGCTTATGCCTCGAGACAGCTCAAGAAACACGAAGTGAATTACCCTACTCATGATCTAGAGTTGGCAGCTGTAGTACATGCTCTGAAGATTTGGAGACACTACTTGATAGGAAAGAAGACTGAGATATATACAGATCACAAGAGCTTGAAGTATATCTTCACTCAGCAAGATTTGAATCTTCGACAGCGTAGATGGTTGGAATTGATAAAGGATTATGACTTGAATATCAACTACCATCCAGGTAATGCTAATGTGGTTGCAGATGCATTGAGTCGGAAAAACCATTGCGACATGTTGGAGTTACAGGAACAACAACCTAAGTTGTATGCAGAGTTTGCTAAACTTAACTTGGGATTTGTGGGTAACACAGAAGTTGTTGCTATGGAAGTAGAGTCTACATTGGAACAAGATATCCGAAAGGGACAGCTCACTGATGAGAAGATATTAGAGATCAAAGAGTTAATCAAGGATGGTAAAGCCCCAGGATTCATGGAAGATGCACAAGGAGTGATATGGTTTAAGGGAAGAATTTGTGTCCCTAATGTAAAGTCAATCAAAGAATTGATTATGAGAGAAGCACATGATTCAGCATACTCTCTTCACCCTGGAAGTACCAAAATGTATCATGATCTGAAGCAATACTATTGGTGGTATGGAATGAAACGAGAATTGGCTGAGTATGTGGCCTTGTGTGACACATGTCAAAGGATCAAGGCTGAACATCAAAGACCAGCTGGGTTGCTACAACCATTAAGAATTCCAGAGTGGAAATGGGAAGAAATAAGTATGGACTTCATAGTTGGCTTACCTCGCACACAATCTGGTTATGATTCAATATGGGTCATAGTAGATCGTTTGACCAAGGTTGCTCATTTCATTCCTGTTAAGGAAACCTACAAAGGAGCAAGGCTTGCAGAATTGTATATGTCTCCAATTGTGTGTTTCCATGGAGTACCCAAGATCATAGTGTCAGACAGAGGTACACAATTTACATCACGATTCTAGAAACGACTACATGAATCTATGGATACTCGATTGAATTTTAGCTCAGCATATCACCCACAAACTGATGGTCAAACAGAAAGAGTAAATCAAATTTTGAAAGACATGTTGAGAGCTTGTGCCCTCCAGAATAGCCAAAGTTGGGACAAACACTTACCCTATGCAGAATTCTCCTACAACAATAGTTATCAAGCAAGTCTTAAGATGGCACCATTTGAAGCATTGTATGGGAAAAAGTGTCAGACTCCTTTGTTTTGGAACCAAGTTGGGGAAAGAAAAGTATTTGGTCCAGATGTTATAAAGGAAGCTGAGGAACAGGTAAAACAAATCCGAAACAACTTGAAGACAGCTCAATCAAGACAAAAAAGCTATGCAGACAAAAGAAGACGAGAGTTGGTCTTTGAAATTGGAGATTTTGTATATCTCAAGGTGTCACCGTTCCGAGGGCTCAGAAGATTCAATGTCAAAGGGAAACTTGCACCAAGGTATATTGGACCATTCAGAGTGATTGACAGAAAAGGAGTGGTAGCTTATCAGCTAGAGTTACCTTCACAACTTTCAGGGATACATGATGTGTTCCATGTTTCACAGCTAAAGAAGTGTTTGAGAGTACCTGAAGAACAATTACCACTTGAGGAGTTAAATCTAAGGGAAGACTTATCATTCTCAGAGCCTGTGAAGGTTCTTGAAATTTTAGAACGAACCACTCGAAACAAGAAATTCAAAATGTCGCTTCATGCATGCTCGTGCGTGGCCAGCGCCCACACGACTGTAACACCCTAAATTTTGAATTTTATAATTTCTAAAATTTGTTAGAAATAAATTTAGAATTAAGACCAAATAATAGTTGGAAGAAAATGATAATTTACAAACAAAACCTGAAGTTGACATAGGCTTTAAATTTTTGTTGCATTCATGTCGCTTGCATTAATTTTATTGGTTGGAAAATATTTTATTAAAGTATCGGTTAAGCCGCTAAAACATTTTTACTCTATTTATCAAAAACAAGGTTTGAAAGTTTTATTATGTATAAATTGTTTTGATTCAAAGTTAAATCTCTCACATCCAATACTTATCGATCTCTCATGATCACATCATGTCTCTCTAGCTGTCAACAGTTTCCAGTCATTTCTTTTCTCCTTGTTTCTCCTTTTCCTTTGAGCCTTATTTTCCTTTGCACGTGATCCACATTTTGAGCCAGAAAATCTAATTTTTTCTATTCCTTCTTCATTCATTATTGCATAAATTCTGATTTATCTATCTCTTAATTGACCTGTCCTTTATCTGCACTAATGCTGCTAATCAAACATCAAGTCTTACGTTTCCAGGCTGCCATGCATGGTCGCTCAGCAAAGCATGTGCATGTGCACTAATGGAATCGTTACCTGCATGTTCATCAATTCCCACCTGCAGCCATGCAAACCGCTGCCTAGTTATGGCATTTGGCAAAAACTGAAGCTCCATTTCTACCGTGTATAATTCTGCATGCAGATTGCAGACCTCTCCGCTTCCTCCTCATATCTATAAAAGCACTCCAACCTTTCCATCGCACAAGTTTATACACCAGCTCATTCTCTCCACCCATCTCTTCTCATTTGTTTTTCTGAAGAACTAAAGTCTTTTCCTTAGCCTGGTGAGAAGCAACTTGCTGCAGCCATCCCTTCTCTGCCGTCCGACATCTTCCATCGCTATCATTCGCCTCCTCCGTCACTCGATATTTCGTGCGCAGGAGATTATAGCGCGCAGGTGAGAAATATTTCGTCTCGCTGCCCTGTGTACTATTTTTGACATCTTAGGCAGTATATGCTGCAAGCCATTTATAAGCATGTCACCTGTGTTCCCAGATCAGAAGTTCTAGACAATTAGTTTAATTCATCCAAGTAATTCTCTGAATCACAGCTGTGCCCTGCTCCATTCCTATCAACACATGTTGTAACTGCTATCAAGTGTTCTTCCCAAAAATATTTAGAACCATCTCTGTGTACCAGTATATCTCGGTAATCAAATATCAAAAGTTCGCACACAATAGCATGCATCTGATGGCGTGCCTCTGCTCTCTGTCAGTGGAAGCTAGAATCTGGTGTGGTACACAGTACATATACACCATGGTGTTTGCTTTCGGCCGTTCATTTATAATATCACATACACATGTGTTTTTCCCACTCCAGAAATATTATCCAATAATTATTAGTTTATTCAACAATATAAAATCTGTCGTCTCTTTTTAGCTATCCAGTGATGACATGCTCCTGTTTTTTTTTAGTGTAAAAACAATTTCCAAAGAAAAGGTCTCTTTTGCATTTTTGACACTAAAATTTCAAAAGCCCATAACTATTTAATCGTATCTCCGTTTTAAGGGATTCTTGCGCTCACAAGTTCATAGCGGCGAGTAGTACACGTTAGTAAACAATATAGTGTGTTTTTCCAATGTTTGGTGTACTGTTCTTATTTATTTTTGTGGGCCATGTTTGTTGTATGTCTGCAGAAAGTGCTGAGTTTGAGAACTTTCAAGATCAGGAGTTTGATATCCCGAAACAAACCCAGATCGAAGGCAAGTGCCCTTGACCATACTTGTACCTATATTTATTTTATTTTGAGTTAGAGTAGTTAGACCATTAGCTGCATGCTGAGTCTAAATTTGAATCCCATTTTAGGGTTTACTAGAACTTGTTACGTCATCCTTGAAACCCAGTTTGGATGGGTAGTTGTCATGCTTAGTTTGCGGTCTTGGGATGGGAAGGTTATAATTTAATATTGACTAATGATCTATGCAACATGTGGGTTGGTAACCTTTTTAGCAACATGGTGACTAGGAATCTAGCAGGATGGGAAGTTTGGCTGAGGTTGGTTTGCGCCATGGTATGGTGGTTAATGATGGATGTGTTCAGACCTGGTGGTTGGTGGTTTGGGCTTGTGCTCGTTCCTGTTGGATTCTAAGGACCGGTTCTCGAAGTCTGTAACCTGGCTTAACAGCGCTACCACAAGGTTTATATGGTACGACCTGGCTAATTAATTAGCTGCCCATTTCTGTGCATTATGGAGAGTTTGGTGGCACAAGAGGGGGCCTAAATCGGCGAATCCTTAGTGAATGCACAGGGGTGGGAACCACAGCTTTGTAAAGGCCTTGTAGTGTGACCCCGCTAAGCACCTAGGTAGTGTGAAGCGTGATGGGGAAAACACGACTTGTGGGTAAAGATGTGCAACCTCTACAAAGTGTAAAACTGATATATCAGCCGTGCTCACGGTCAAGAGCGGCTTGGACTTCTTTGGGATTAGATGGCTTTGGTTTGGAAGGGTGGTTCCCTTGGTAAGGGAATGGCTGGTTGGCTTGGATGGGATCCGAGTGTTGGTTCAGATGGTTCTTGAGGAGAAGGAAGATCTCACCTAGTAATTAGGTGCTAAGGATTTAAGGAAAATTAGGATATATCGCTTAAGCGCGTGTGTCAAACCTTGTAAGCCTTTCCTTATGTTGGCCCTCATGTCATACTTTCCTACACTTGCGGAGTACATTTTGATGTACTCACCCTTCCTCTTTGTCCCCTTGCTACCCCACCCAGGCATTGGTGACGATAAGGAGGAGTACGTTGAAGATGGTGCCTTCGACCCCGACGACGTATTCTAGGCTGGTGCTGCCCCGGTCAACCTTCCTATGAAGATGGAGTCCTTTTCCGCTGGAGTTAAATAAAGTCTATGTAATTTTCTTTCAGACCTATGGGTCGTTTTGTAATGATGTTATCATTAAAGTAAGAACAATGCTATGATACTGTAATGAAGTAGACATATGTATGAATAAATTGATCCTGGCATACATATGTTGTGCATTCGATTTTGTCCTTAAAATCGGGTGTGACAACGACGAGGGTGCCACGCGGTGGCCAAGCTCTGAAGCTGGTCGGCCACTCCGTTGGATTCGAAAACTTACAGGATCAGAAATACTACCTTAAACATGCGACTGAAACCCAAACTTTCTCCCTCCGTAACTCCTAAACCGTGGCGATTTGGTTCAAGCCGTAATTTACAATCTTGGAGTACTAAGTGAGATCTCCAACTTTGACAATTGGAGCTCGAGCTAGTTTGGCTTGTTTTGGGAGATACAGGGCTGGCAAGTCGAGTACATGAAACTGTTTTCAGAGCTAAACACTTAGAAAATTTCTGGGTTATTTTTAGGGCAAATTTCGTGTTGTGATCAAATTTTGACCATGAGCTGCACATTTTCATAGCTTGACTCCTTCACAACTTTTGTTCCTTATAAAATTATATAAAACTTTGTCAAAAGGTGCACTAACATGCAAGGCTTCTAAGTAGCAGTTTTTAAACAGTCAAACAGATTGGTTCTATGAGTTCCAACTTGGTCAACAATTACTTAGAGGCAAGATTACGCAATTTGGTTGACATAAACATTGCCCCACTAAGTACCCCAAGTGTAGTTAAGGTGTTGTAGGGCATCATTAACCACACCTCACATTGATGATGCCATAATTAAGCATCACATGTATTGAAACAAAGAAAAACAATTGAATTGATACATTTGTTTCAAAGCCATTTGTCATATGTTTCATGATTTTGTTGCATAGCACTTGGTAATCATGTTTCACCAAAGTATGTGACATGTTTCAAGTGTGAGCGACACATGTTGCACTAAGGTGTTGCACACCACACATTCCATAAAACAAGCACACAAGGAATATAAACATAAGTTGCAATGTTGCACAATCATGTTTCAAGCAAGGATGCACATGAAATGACGATGCTTATGGTAATGCCATGCCATGATCATGCATTATGAATGCATTATGAGGCTAACTAACACCAGGGGTGTTACAACTTTGCCTCGAAGTGTCCTACCAAGCATGAGAAGAAGGCTCAAGCAATTTATGAGAGGCAAGGCAATGGGAAGCACTACATGAGCAATGAAGAAAAGGCTCAATTAAAGAGGAAGTGCTACTCATGCCGGGAAATGGGACACATGGCACATTCATGTCCCCTAGGTAACTCTCCTAAGCAAATTTAATTGATGCAAATACCATGCTTAAGAAGGATGGCAATGGTACCTCATTGGTTGCAATTGCAAAACATCCCGCTACTCATACTAAGGCGATGCCTAAGTATGTTGCTCCTAACTTGAGAGGACCCAAACTAGTTTGGGTAATATCAAAACATGGATGATTGTTTGTAGGTACCATGGGCATTGGAGGCTTGGTTCAAGTGGTGTTTATTGTGTTGATCATGTGATTAAGCCAAGTATTGACAAATGATGATTATTATCCCAATGCCATGACAAGATAGTGAAATCCAAGTGCTACAACATACAAGTGCTATAAATCAAATTATGGTTATTTATTGGATATATTTGGTGGCCTACAAATATTTGAGTTGAAGCTTGCTAACCAAGGTATATTTCTAGTTGATCCATTTTATTTTGGGTGCATATGAGTTGATTGAATTGGATAAATATGCATATGTTGCTTGCTATGAGATGATTGAATGGATTAAATGCTTAGTAATCAAGTTTATATTGATTTGTGTTGGAAAAGATCATGAGATAACTTTTAGTAAGTGAATTGAATGGATATATGTTTTATGAAAGTATTCAAAAAAGTTAGTTTCAAGTTTGGTTCAATTTGAAGAATAATAGCTCAATGTGTTGAAATCTGTCATTTATTAAAAATCTGAGCTAGCTAAGATCAATTCTGAGTTTGAGTGATAAAATCTATTTGTAATGGCTTAAAATTTGGTATGCATTCTCTAGACTTATGGTATTAAGTGATGTATAAATTTTATGAGAATTAGATAAGATATGCTTTGGTTTTAGAGTCGATCTTATCAGCTATAGTGCAGTAGTTCACAGCATGTAGCAGTGGTGGAAGAATTGAAATTTGGTAGCAATAGAGAAGTCAATGAAGCCTAAATTTTTAAAGCTACTAGATAACTTAGTGAAGCACATCTCCAATAAATTTCATGGAATTTGGGTATGTACATTGGGAGATATGTATTTTTCTTTGAAGGGCACAGAATCTACCAGAAAAGTGATAATTATTGGATTGATCAAGAGTCACTTTGATTGAAAGGTCCTCAAGTTGGAAACATGATTATAAGTGATTGAAGTACCTAAGTTTGGTTTTGAGATGATCTAGAAGCATGACAAGAAAAGTGTACAAGGCCATTTGATTGTGGAGTGTACTTGGCACATATTTGGTACTCAAATTGAAGATCAAGACCAAGCTCAAGATGAAGATGAGATTTAAGTTCTAGTGATAATTGAAAATCATTTGGTAGAAAGAAAAATACTTAAACAAGTAGAAAGAAAAGGACTTAAAGAAGGAATCAAGCTTACTCATCAAGTTAAGTCCATCACTTGGATCAATAAATCAAGTCATTTCAAGTGAGTATCAAGGATGGTTCTTTTGAGAGAGGTCACTTCTTCCTAGTGTAGGAGCTTGCCACCTATGTGTAGGTAAACCAAGTGTGGTACTTGGAATGCTAACATGGAAGTGGTGATCTAAGGGATATTTGAGATGCTTAGGCTAACATGGAAGTGGTGATTCGAGGGACATTTGAGATGCTTAGTTGAAGTAATCTAAAGGATTGATCAAAAGAGCAAGCAACACCCAAAAGAGAGCTAATCATGATATTTCAAGTGGTATTCTCACATTAATTCTCTCATGCAAGCAAATATGAAATTAAGAAGCAAGCCAACCACAACAAGAAGTGCACTTGATATCATTAGTGGTTCTTAAATCATATGGGTGAAGAATGGACTCTATCAATAATGATTGGTCTTCACCAAGCTATAAATTGGACTTCACATTGCTATTAGAGTAATGAATTGGAATCTATGTGACTATCCTCTACTCCAAGATAGCAAAGGTATCATTATAATGTGCATGATCATTTCATCCCTTACTAGTATGCGGTTAGTGCATATAGTACATACTTATTAGGATCATGCATGATAAATAAAAATTTAAAATTCATAGTCTACCACTATTGCTTGAATGGTTGATTGATCTAGTGGTAGTATATGAGTTTGTTCATGAGCTAGTAAACCCAAGTACTTGATTTAATTTGGATTGCTAACAAGTGACAAGTACAACATTGGCAAGATAACCCTTTTAAGAGGTGTGAAGAAGCTTGTCATTGGTTCAAACTGGACTTAGAAGCTTAAGAAAATCAATTTAGTTCAAGTCACCATAGAAGCTCATGATAGTGATAAAAGTACAAGCACAAGACAACAATGTAAATGGATATCTAGTTTGGTTGTTTCAAGTGGTATCTAGACTCCATTGATTTAACAAGTGGTATTCACAAGTGGTGTCTAGATCAACTTACAAGTAATATCCTACAAGTGGTACTCATGATGATAGCAAATGTTCAAGAAATGGTTTTATTCAAAATCAATCATACACGTGGTATCACTTTCAAGAAGGTGGTTCCACGAGTGATCCTCAACTTTAAATGATCATTAAAGTGAAGAATGCATCCCTCATCAACAAGTGGTGCACAAGCTCAACATTCATCAAGTGAATGACCCATGCTTGGACATGGGGGAGGAGCCCCACTACAATTGGTATCAAGGTCACAAGATCCTACACATTGTCGACAAAACCTGGTCGGCAGTCTACCGAGGGGTATGCCCAAGGTAGTAGATTGTCGGCAGACAGGTGTGCAAGCCACGAACGAGATGGTTATGCAGAACAACACGCGGGTTTACCCAGGTTCAGGTTGCCGTGTGGGCGTAATACCTTACGTCCTGCTCTGCTTTGTTATTGCTGTCTTGAACAATGTATTATAAGCTAGATTTCCCTAGAGTATGTTTCAATGTTTTTGAGGGGGGTCCCTTGCCCTCCTTATATAGTCCGAGAGGAAGGGTTACAGATCTGGAAAGTAATCTTAGCCGGTTACAATTGCCATACAGAGCCGGATAAGCATTCCTAATCTAACCAGGACCTTGCTTGATTTCCAAGTCTGGTTTGATGCCTTGCGCGAGACTCCATCCCAATGATCTGGATCGTGCGTCGTCATGTAATGGGCCGGACTGTCTAGTCTGGTCCTACCCATGTCTAGCCGTAACGGTATAGGGATTTATACCCCCACACACATGGTGTATAAAGAGCTACACAAGTGGTGTCCATCAAAAATAAAGATTCAAGTGTCAACCATCTACCCCAAATGCAATCCTTTGCATCAATAAGAAGCACACCTTTTATGGAAATTAATGACAAAGGGGGAGAGATTATACAAAGATATGAAAGCTTTGAAAGAGATTGAGAGGTTGGACATGGACATGGACAAAGAGGGAGCAACATTGAAGAATGTGAAGGGATCTAAATTCTTGGACAAGAGAAGCACACAAGTAGGGGGGCAAGCTCATGAACTTTGATTGATTACATTTGATATGTGCATATTCATGTGCTTGCTTGAATTGCATAAGTTTTTAAATTTATATGCATGCTTGTCTGCTGTATGATAGTTGTAGAACTTGAATGATTATTTGATAACTAGCATGCATAGGATGGTAGCTAGACTTGTATTTTTACACGTGGTACTAGAACCTTGCTTATAATGTTGATCTCATGAGATTTCTAGTATTTTTGTTGTCTAGCTACTCATGGTGCTAAGGATGGTGTTAAAAGTGCAACTCTGATTGGTATCATGCATCAAAGGTTAATTCTTTACACCTTAGCATCATTGGTAGTAATTACTCTCCCACAACTCTAATCTATGCATATGTGCGAGCTTCAAACCAAACACTCTAGCACATATGTAGGGGGAGCTAATACTATCAATTTGGGTTTATGGTACTTGTCTAAAATTATTTACACATGGTAAAATTGCTAGGGTAAGCAACATGAATCCAAAAGAGCTTAATTTCCATATCTTTGCAGAGTTGTCATCAATTACCAAAAAGGGGGAGATTGAAAGGTCCCTAGTTTGGTTTTGGTAATTGAGTGACAACCTTAGGTGGACTAATTGTGTTTATATGAGATATATAGGTGATTAGTCCATAAGTACATGTGTGTGAGCAACATATGCCATGACGGTGAAGATGGCTCGGATATGTTGCAAGGCTCACACATATGATGAAGGAGCTCAATGCATATGAGACATGACATTGAGTCATGTGACTAAGGTGGAGAAGATCAAGACAAGGCTTGGCTTGATGGACTGGTTGCAAGTGTGAAGGGCAAGTTGAGTGATGACTTGACGCCAATGGATCAAAGCAATAGTGAAGAGCAAGTGAAGTCAAGATCGATGAACTAATATGAGCACATGATGATATGAAGTGGATCATATCATTTATGATTGGTTGGTGCATGTGTTGCATCAACAATCGAATGAGATGGAATGGAATGCGCAAGGCAAAGGTATAACCTAGGGCATTTCATTTCACCAGTCATAGGTGTGTAGAGAAGTTGATGACTAGGTTTAGGATAGATGGACGTGCTATCAAGAGGGGCAAACTTGTTTGCATATCGGTCATCTAGTGCCACTCGAGTGATCTAACTTTGCATCGTTGCTAGGATCGAGTGGCATGGCAAGTTGAGTGGCTAACTCCTTTGGAAAAAATGTTTGTGAAATGCTAACACACTTGCACATGATGGTGTATGTAACATCCCGGCCCAGGGCTTAACAGGATTAATAGGATACTCATACCAACAAGTTGCAACTTCTTTTTCGGAAGCATATCTCGAAAGAACTCCAAAGTTAAGCGTGCTTGGCCTGGAGCGATGGGTGACCGACCGAGAAGTTCTTCCCGGGTGCGCATGAGTGAGGACAAAGTGCGCAGAAAAGACTTGTGCTGGTCTGTGACGGCAGTCTATGTCCTAGAAAGCAACCAGATATAAGCGGGCCCAACCTCGAGGAGGCGGGACGTTACAGAATGGTATCAGAGCCGACTCTCACGGTTTCACGGGCGCGTGTGTCGTAGTTGCGCATGCATGGTGCGCATGGCTGGTGTGGACCCAGAGTGGTCACACAGCATGGCACATGCGCTGGCACTGGACACACGGACGTGGCCAAGAGAGGACGTTCCTGGCTTGGGATTGACCGACGAGGACGTCGGTCTCTTAAGGGGGTGAGGATGTAACATCCCGGCCCAGGGCTTAACAGGATTAATAGGATACTCATACCAAAAAGTTGCAACTTCTTTTCCGGAAGCCCATCTCGAAAGAACTCCAAAGTTAAGCGTGCTTGGCCTGGAGCGATGGGTGACCGACCAGGAAGTTCTTCCTGGGTGCGCATGAGTGAGGACAAAGTGCGCAGAAAAGCCTTGTGCTGGTCTGTGAGGGCAGTCTATGTCCTAGAAAGCGACCAGATGTAAGCGGGCCCAACCTCGAGGAGGCGGGACGTTACAGTGTACACTTGGTGGTGTTGTCACATTTGCAAAGGAGAAGAAGTTGGTGAAGAAAAAGAGTTGAAAGTGCTGGTCATGGGGTGACCAGACGCGTCCGATATCGATACCGGACGTGTCTGGTATTCTGGCTAGGCATGGGCAGAGTGACCAGGTTGATCAGACTCTGGCTCGTAACAGTGATCGGAGGCAGAGCAATCACTGTTCATGCATTAGGTCATGGTGATGTGGCGTAGGTGTTTATCTAGAGATGATCTGACATAGGGGCGCGTTCGGTCCTCCATACCGAACGTGTTCGGTCACAAAAAAGAGGCTCCGGGAGCTCTCTGGACTCAATCGGACGCTGCGTTGTTGCGAGTCAGGTCACGTAGAGGCGCATTTGGTCTCTAAGCTGAGGAAGCTAGGGAACAAGTGATCGGACTTCCCATAGGGAGCATCCGATCAGGTGGTGTTCGTGGTGTCAGAGCTAGCCATTGGGCACCAACAGCTACTTCATTTGAAGAGGGACACGTGGAGGTCTAGCAGCGACCGAACACGCCCGGTTAGTGCGCAAAGTGCCCGGTGAAGGGGTAACGGCTCAATTTGTTCATGGGGTTATAAATAGAGCACTTGGCCTACCTTGGGCTAGTTGCTGAGCACCCTCACACCTATATGGCTTGTGTAGGAGTGCTTGGATGCCCTCTAACTAACTTGTGCTTGCAAGAGTGCGAATCAACTGCGAGTGAGTGTGATTCTAGTGCATTGCATCTTGAGGTTGCATCGAGTGGCACTAGGTGATCATGTTGCAAGCCAGTGGTGCTTGTTACTCATGGAGGTTGCCACCTCCTAGATGGCTTGGTGGTTTGTGACTCCGTTGAAGCACGCAAGAAGATTGTGTGGTGCTTCGGAGGAGGATTTGTACTCACCTCGCGGGGATCGCATAGAGCAACTCTAGTAAAGCGTGTCATTGAGCTACCCTCACTTGTGACATAGGTTCTTGCAATGCCCGACGTGCGGGCTTGGCAGGTGATGACAATTAGTGTCACACCCCAAAAATTTCAGTTTTGGGATGTGACTAGAAAACACTAAAAACATAACATAAGATTTTTACTATTTTCTAAAATATCCAACTTTACTTAATTTGTCCACAATTTAGATGTTGGAAAATGTGAGTTTCTAAATTTTTTTTGGAATTTAATTAAATGGTTTGTTGCATTTCATGCCTTTGCATAGTGTCTTTGTATGAAAAATGAGTTTAAATGTTTTTAAACGCGCTTAGGGTTTGATTCAAATCAAATCTCTCAAGATCTTTGATCAAGTTTCCATAACCTCAGAACCATGATCAAATCCTTAGAAACTATTCACCTTGATCCTTGTTCCAAAAACCTTGGCGGGTCTTCAAGTTTCATCTTGTCAAAACCCTAACTAGCCCGGTCTCTCTTTCTCTCTTTTCTCCTCATTTTAGAGCTTCTAATTATTTCCGACCAAGTTTTCTCCAAAGTACTAAATCTATGCTTGATGGCCAATCATTTTATGTCATCACTCTCACGCAATTCTACCATCATGTTCGAGTAAAATCACTCACATGTCACATACCCAAGTTAATCTCATTTCTTCCTCTTATCAACCCAATGGCAGCCCTAACATTGTTCTCTCTTTCTAATGGGCTTATTCTTTTCTCTCCTTTCCTCACCTTAGGCAACATCATCACGGACTCTTTTTCCTCTACATTTTCTCCTCTTGATCAAAGCCCACAACCCAAGAAAGACCACAAGCAGCCTGCCCCATAACTCTATCTTCGCTTCGGGCCGAACCCGGTCCAAATCTTGCATTAACTCTCGCCATGGGTCAAAACCCAACCATCCCCCTCTCCTCTGTGATCCAAAATCAAGTCCAACCAGCCCTCTAACTCTTCCTCTCCCCTCTCCCACGTCACTCCTTGGAAGCTCCTCCATCATGCATAAAAATATCAACCAAGGCAAAGAATATCAAGCCATGACCCTTTGCCTTGCTACCCCTTCACCTCCCATCACTTCCCCTTCATATTTACCTCCACCATCTCCCCCTCACGCCTCCCCCTTCATTTCCCACGTGAGGAACAGAGGAGGGACGCCCCTACAGCTCCTCCTCCTTCCCCATGGCTGCCCCGATCAACCGCAACGCGAGAAGGATGCCCCGTTCTACTATATCGTCGTCACCGGCCGTCGTCGATGCATCTCCTCACTCCACCACACCCTTCCCCTTGGTGAGAACACTCCATCATCTCTCCCATCATGTTTTCATGTTCACCTCTGCATATCAAGTACCTTAGATGACGTATGGTTGATCCCCGGCGAAGTTTACCCGATGTATGTGTTGCTGTCTTCGCGGCCAGATTTGCTGCTGTTGACGGAATCGGCGTTCCTCGCCGTTTCGTGACTCCAATCATCAAACCCTTTGGTCAAATTGTAGCTAACATCCTTGAACACACCTTGGTAAAATGGTTTTGCCATAGGAGTTCAGGAACTAGAGATATCGTCATCACCGCGCCCGCTGTTCCTGCTGTTTGGCCAGATTGCAGCTCTGAGTGGTTTTGGCGTTCCCCGCTAATCCACTATCCAAATCATCGAGCCCTTGAACCTACATGTTCATGACATCCCTGCACATGATCCCACAAGTTGGTTCGGCTATGCAATCCCCGATGGCCGAGATATGGAGATGGAAGTGCCGACTACGCCTGCTGTCCAAACAGCAGACACCCTGTTTTTGGCAACGACGTTCCCGTTGATCCAGTGAACCCTAGGATGCATTCTTTGGCTATACCATCATCTATATAGTTGCACATGCCTCTGCAAAGTTTCATGGTGATATGACCAAATATGAAAGATATATGTTCCTATCTTGTGCTCGCTGTCCCTGCTGCCCCGCAGCCGTGCTATGCCGGTTGGCATGCGTGTTCCCGATGTTTCGCCGCTCCGGTGGTCGAGCCCTTCGACCACAATGTGCATCATATTCTTGCACACATATCCACAAGTTTTCTTGGTCATATGAACCACAGCACTGAGGATATAAGCATCACCATGTCGCTGCTCCTGCCATGTCAACAACCACGTAGTGCCACCTTGCAATCTTGTTCCCCGCCTAACCGACGGTCAAAACATCATGTCCTTTTGTCACAATATGTTCCATGCAGTGCCTTGAAACCCCATCCAACGAACCACCATTTGTCTTTGTTATAACCATGCAATCGGTCATCATAACCACCGCTGTCCACCGACGTGCATGTCTTGGATAGCTCGGCAATTCGCCACGTTCCCTGCTAAACCACTACATGATTCGCTGAGCCCTCTACCATGACCGTGTGTTTCCTAGTTGTACATGATCCTACCAAGTTCTATGCCAATAAGTTCGATGCGTCTCTACCTTCTCATGGCCGCAGCCGCTGCTACCCGCCACTGTCCACCACCGGGTACGCTCAACCGATGCACAAATCGCCATAATCGTGTTTCCCTTTGATCTATCATCCACCTTAGTGCACTAGTTTATCATGATATGTTCCCAAGTAACCTATACACATGTCCGATCCTTTTTGTTCCGAATATGTATCTTCAAGTCCAAACTCCACCTTCTCATATGAATTCAATCCTTCCCATCTATACCTTTCAACTGTCATATCTTTTAATCGTGGCTCCTGTTTTGGTTAGTTTTTGCACTCTCGCGGTCTTAGAGCAAGCCCTACGTGTTTAATAAACTTTATATCTTGTTTTATATATAATGATTGATGTAATGCTTTTAGGTTTGTCTTGATGCTTGTGATGGTTGTTGCTATCGTTAGATGAAGCTATACAAGGATGATCCAGAAGGAGAGTTGGACAAGTTTGAGCACTATTTGAGGCAAGTGTAACATGAGTTTCCTTGTTACCTAATAACCTTATAATCACTTTCATATGCATGTGTCTAATATGATGCTAAGGATCTTACCTAGTACTTTTGATACCCTATACTCCTTGTTTACCATGGGCTCATGCATGTGGGTAGCTTTGCTTAGCTTGCAATTACCAAATATTGTAATGTTAATATTGGTTAATGACTTATGGAATCAATGGTTAAAATGATGCTTCTGGCAACCTGGACACAAGGGGGCTAGAGCATTGGGCCTTGTTGGGTGCTCTAGTCTGCCCTCCGTAAGGACTGAATCTTAAAGCGGCAACCCAGGACATCCGTACAGCCTTGAGAATCAAAATGGGCACGATCTTAGTCGTATAGCTAGTTTTCTCTAGCTTGTTAGTAGTTACCGAAAGTTTTCGGCGCAAGAGGGGGGACTAGGTTGCAGAATGGCTTCTTGCCTGTCAAGGTGAGTACTGGGCTGCGGTCATGGTGTGCCACTCTTGAAGGGGGGCTCCATTCGCCTAGACGCTGAAACCTCGCGGCTACTAACTTGTTAGGGTAATTAGTGAAAGGCTTCGTAGTGAACCCTGCCGACTTACCTTGGAAGTGAGTCAAGAGGTTGGCCACCTCGGGCATAGGGGTATTCACGACTCAAGGTGAAAGTGTACACACTCTGTAGAGTTTGATCAAACTGATATATCAGTCGTGCTCACGGTCACGAGCGGCCTGGATCCTTTTCGAGATAGATGGTTCTATGGATGGTTTGGGACATGATTAATCTTGATGGTGATAACTAATTATATTCACATGGGAGCCATAAGCATAACTTAGAAACATAGGCATAATAAATAAAATATGATCAACTAAAAATGCTTACCGCAGTACAACCGGGTCAAGCCTTCTTGAGCCTTGCATAACCTCATGGTATACTTGCTGAGCATGGTGAGCTGACGCTTGTTGTTGTCACCAATAAAAATCCCGGATGGGTACCAGATGGTGGACCAAGTGAATAGTTTCCTTTGAAGTATCAAGGCGAGTGCTTCCCCCAGTCAACCGTCCCTGTGGAGTATGGAGTCCCGAAGAGAAGATATAGAATAATTTCCGCTACGCTTTGTAATAGTTGTAAGTTTTGATGTAACTATATTCGATATATAATAAAGCATTGTTCTTGATATTCTCCATATTTGTCACTATATGTGTCGTGTGGACATCCTGGGCACACATATAGTTAGCGCTTGGTATTCTTCGGAAAACCGGGTGCGACAATTAGCCGCCGAACCACCGGGTGAGTAGTCGACACAATGGGATGTAGCTGGGTGGCAACCTCGTGAACCTCATAAGAAAAATTATTGTGTCAATATTGTCTTCATCACCTTCTCGGTAGTTTTCATTTCCCATCACACAAGCTTGTTCTTACATTTCATACGTTGTGCTTGTGTAGTTGCTCTAGTAACTAATTGTGCTTGTGAAGCTTGCTAGTTACCTTCTTGCTTGTGTAGCATAGAAGTAGCTCCCTTGCGTAGCTAATTTGGTTTTTGTAACCTTGTTAGTCACATTGCTTAGTTTGTGTAGCTAACTAACTTGCGCTCTATAATTTGGCTTGTGTAGCCTTGTTATTGAGCATTGCTAGTGAGCTTAGGTGGATTTGTGCTTTTGCATCACTAGTTGTGTAGGAGCTCCCCTGGTGTGCAAAGTACTAGTGGCATAGGTTTGTGTGACCTTGCTCCAAGAATTGGTTAGGTGAGTTCTTGCTAGGCTGGCACCTTATTTGCTTAACTAGTATCCTTGTAAGGTGCTAGAGAACTTAGATAGAGGGGTGCAGTCTTGGCTAGACCGATAGTTTTAATTCTGCATTTATCTCGGTTAGCCGGTGCGTTTATTTTTTTAGAAAGGACTATTCATCCCCCTTTAGTCCGACATCTCGACCCTACACCCTTGTTGAGAGATTTATCATGCTCCCATGATCAAGATCATGTACACCCACATATACATGCTACTCCTACACTAGGAGTACGCAAAAACATGCTTCCATTTAGATCCACCGAAAATTCTGCTCCTACACTGGGAGTAGACAAAAAAATGTTTGTTAGGCAAATACTCCATGTCTAAAAAGATATTGATCTCTCTCTAAATATGTGGTTTAGACGAAGAGACATGGGCTATGCAAAAAGCTTAAAAGAAAAAAATATGGACACATGAAGGTCCAAGTACAAAGAGAAAAAATGATGAGCACATGAAGGCTCATGTATTGAAAAAAAGATAAAGGATAGCCATGTTCTCAAAATAAAAACTAGAAAGAGAGAGAGATCATTCATGTTAAAGGAGTTTAGTGTTAATTTACCTTTTTCCACACACATGCACATCCTTATCTAAGAGTATGACACTTCTCTCCTTGGATCCTTGATTTCACTTCACAACATATGCAATACAAGTATGCTATCTTATTTATCCCTACCTAAAACCCCACATAAACCTTTAGAAGTAGGAGAAAATAAAAGATGGAAAAACATTGCTATGCCTTGGTGAGGAAGTATACACCATTGAGTGATTTGAGAGTGCCTTTTGAGGAGCATAAAGTGAACTATGCTCATGATTATAGGCATGGCCCATACATGCCTAACGGCCCACCAGGCAAAGACGGTGGTGAGACGGTCCACCTAGGGTGCGAACACACCCCCAGTGGTGCCTCTCCAGCCCATCTTTGCTATGGCAGTTCAATTAATGCTAGGTAGGACATTGTTGACGGTCCTTAAGTACCAAATATAGTTATCAAATAAATAAAGAAAAGGATCCAAATGCAACCAACACCTAGACTTAGGGTTTTATCTGACAGAATTCCACGAGTTTTGGTGTTTGTCTGTTTCTGCAGGGGGTTATCAGAAAATACGGAGGAAAGGCCCACACATCGGGTTTACATAGAGATAATAACGTGTTCACCGATTTTCTATCATCTAGAAGACTCCAGAAGCCACGAGATCGAACGGGAGGCCGAACGGGCCCGGAGGTAGGGCGCCCGCCCTGCCCCCTAGGGTGGCCGCCCTGGCCTGAGAGTCAATCAGGCTCTGTCTCGCGGATTATGCTCCACCGACCTAAGGGATCAAGGAAAACCGTGCGATTAATGTCGGTTTGATCCGACGGCCCACGTTCACTTGAGGGGGCTATATAAGCAGGACCCCTGGCCCCTGGAGGAGGCACTCCCTCATTCTCAATTCCTCAAACCCTAATCTCAGGAGGAGAGTCTCTGATCAAGCCCTAGAGCCACCACATCAACTAGATCTCTAGTATAGCATAGCTACATAGGATTAGAACTAGAAGGAGTCAATCTTCGATTGGTTTCCGGATCTGTCAAGAGGATTCTTGGTAATTCCTTTACTGTTCTTCATTGTTCATCTTTGTTCTTCAATATTATGAATACAACTTTGTTCTATTTCAATATATTGATTATGACTATGCTCTACTTGTTTATGTTTGCGATTATATTGTTCTTAGTTTATCGTAGTTATACGCTTGGCTTAGTTAGATTGGAATTATATACATGTTTAGGATCGTATAGCGTTTATCCATCGGATCCATGGGTAAATGATAAATATTGTGTAGGCGTGGTGCTTAGACCATATTTATCTGCGATTGCACCTTATATGCCGGATCGTGGGGTGGTCCGCGATGGTGACAGCTTCGTTGGTTCTTATATAGTCCCCCTCCCGTGTGTAAGGCAGGCAGAGCAACATTATTACGGGGGAGTGATTGCTATGTTTCTCATCTTCCTTGATAATATCACTATGCATGGGCGTAGTCCTTTTTCGCAATGATTGCCAAGTGTACTTGCACTAACTATTATATGCTAGACTTTATAGTTAAGAATAACTTAGGAAATATCCTTGTAGTTCGTCCTAATAATGCTAATGACTTGCTAGAATATCTGTTGAGGTGCTTATCATTATTATATGTGGCTAGCTGATCAGATTAATTATCTTTGTCACCATTCATACTTTATCCATATTTTATATGACACTTACCCTTGTATGCAAGAGATAGATGAATGCTCTCACTTATACATGCAATGATTGATACTCATTCCTATATTCCATTCCATAATCAACATTGATGTTAGTAATCCCTTCCCAGTGGTAAAAATATAAATAACGATACCTGGAATACTTCCCGGTTAAAATGCTACATCGGTATTAATCTGTGTGCTTGCAGATCTTATTTATTATTTATTTAGAAGAGCAGTTGCATATTTCAATACCGCGTCTCTCATGTCATGCTAGGGATGACAACTTGGCTTAAGTGGCATGAGGGATAGGTTCGGCATTTTTGGCGCCGTTATCAGAATTAGAAAACTAAGTCTACTTTTGGTAATGACGTTAAGAATGCCCAACAAGCATTTTTGGCGCCGTTGCCGGGGAAGGTTGATTTACTAACAAGGAATGAATACGGAATTTGAGTCATCATTCGCATCATTAAGTGATTGAGATCATCAATTCTCCCATACAGATTTACCCCTGTATTTTTCCATTCTTATTGTTTTGCAAGGTGATGTATGAATAGAGGACATCTTCCAGAAAATTTTGTTGACAACCCCGAAGCATTAATCAGAGGGGCAAGAGCCAAGCTCAAGAAGTCAACACTTCGACGCAACAATTCATCCAATCCAGAAGACCACCGAAGTTTCATCCGGAATTTGTCAACAGAGTTCACAGCCATGGCGAACAAGACGATCCGCGAGTTCTCAGCTCCCACTACGGACAACATCCGCACTGGACCTGCCGCGGACATCGACAAGAACTTTGAGCTCAAGCCAGGGCTCATCAACATGGTACAAGCCAACCAGTTTTGTGGGAAGCCGCACAAAGATGCAAGTGCTCATCTCCAACACTTCCTGGAGATTTGCAGCACATTCACTTTATTAGATGTTCCCAGAGACGCCATACTACTTCGCCTTTTCCCATTCTCACTATTGGGGAGAGCGAAGCAGTGGTTCTACGCGACGAAGGATAAGAACACTATGTGGGCACTCTGCTCTACGAACTTTCTGGCTAAGTTCTTTCCCATGGGCAAGACCAATGCTCTCCGTGGGAAGATTACAAGTTTTCAGCAACAACATGATGAATCCGTTCCAGAAGCATGGGAGCGCTTTCAAGATTACATCCTAGAATGTCCCCATCATGGAATGGAGAGCTGGCTACTTATGCAGACTTTCTATCATGGGCTCATCACTAGTGCTCGTGAGACCATGGATGCTGCAGCTGGAGGCGCATTTCTATCACTCACCATACCACAAGCTACAGCCCTTGTGGAGAAGATGGCGTCCAACCAAGGTTGGAACGAAGAGAGGACTCAAACACACAAGAAGGGTGGAGGTATGCACCAGCTCAAGGAGGTAGACATGCTGTCTGCAAAGTTAGACCTACTCATGAAAAAGCTCGATGACAAAGCTGGAGACAAAAGAGAAGTCATGAACGTCTACGACTCTCACATGACTTGTGAGGAATGTGGAGATACTGGACACTCAAGCAATCACTGCCCTGAGATGCTTGAGGATGCAAGGTACATCAACAACAACAACAACTACAACCGTCCTCAACAAAATCAAGGTTGGAATCAACAGAGGCCTAACTACTCAGGTAACTACTCAGGTAATTATCAAGGTAATAACTCTTACAACAACAATAATAATTTTCCACCCCTGAAAGAGTTAGTGTCTAATCAAGGAAAGCTAATGGATAACTTGTCTAAGAAATTGGCATCCAATGATAAAATACTAGAAAACATAAATAATAGAATGGATAATTTCTCTAGTGCCATCAAAAACCAAATTAGCTTTAATAAAATGATTGAATCTCAGTTAAATCAAATAGCTGTTGCTGTTCCTGCTACTAACCCCGGTATACCATCACAACCGGAAGGATTAGAATCTGCAAATCTTGTAGACATGTTTGATGCAGGTAACTATTGGAGTAATCCCGCTGTCGGAGTACATAATGACCTTCTGCCAGTCAAGAGAGGCGATCCAGGACGCCCCGTCATCCCGATCTCCATCGGCATGGTGGACTTCCCAGAAGCACTCTGCGACTTTGGCTCCAACATTATGCCCAGGGTACTCTATGAAAAATTCTTTACATATCCTTTTATCAGAAACAACTATGTGTTTGCAGCTTGCAGATCGAACACTAAGCTTTCCTAAAGGAATATTAAAGAACATGTGTATCTGAGTTGGTACCTCGTATGCTCCAGCTGACTTCGTGGTGATAGAGACCGGGTCCGATGAGAGGTCACCAGTTATTCTGAGAAGGCCATTCCTGAACACCTCGGGAGCTGTCATCTACGCCAGCGCTGCGAAGATCAACTTCAACATCAAGGGGAGGAAGGAGACGTTTTCCTTCAAGAACAAGATTACACAAATCCCAGAGCAACCCCAACATGAACCAAGGAAGAGGACCAACAGGAGGAACAAGCAGAACAAGAACAACCAAGGATGGACCGAATCAGCTAAGATGGTCACTGCAGTTCAAGGAGGTCAAGATGGACGACCCAAGTCGCCGTTCCTAATCAAGAAGGACGACCCAGGCATGCCAAGCATTGAGTGCTCAATCAATGGATACTCCTTTCAGAAGGCGCTCTACGACACTGGATCAGGCGTCAACATAATGGCCACAGTCACCTATCAGCTCTTGTACGGGACCATGCCCTTAAAACCAACATACACTCAGCTCCAGATGGCAGATCAGACATCCTGAAAGGTCAAAGGTATAGTAACCGATGTCCCTGTTAAAATTAACGATCATTTTGTCCATACAGACTTGCAGGTCATTGACATGGGAGACGACGAGTACGATCCACCCATCATCCTAGGAAGACCGTTCCTAGGCACCGTCAAAGCAATCATCTACATTGGAACCGGAGAAGTCCATATGCATTTCCCCTCTGAGAAGGTACGCCGCTACTTTAATGACCCTAACTATATAGTTAAAGATTCTAAGCAGGTCAGGACAAGAAGAAGGCGACGTAACCGTAACCAAAGGAGGCAAACCATCAAGGACGTATGGGCAGACTATGAAGGAGAGGTCATAAGGCCCGAGGATACACAACAGGAGACCGAAGCACCAAGTCGGGTATGGAAAGTGAAGACAGTTACACAAGAAGAGGAGGTGCTGCCGGAACCACCGTCTACGCCACCCAAATCCCAGGACAACTAAGAAGAAAAGAAGTCCTGTTCGGAGGACTTAAAAACACTGAACGCCGTGCCAAGAGGTAAACTTGGTAGTTATCATTTTCCCTTTAATTATTGCTCAGTTAATCATGTTCATTCTGTCTAAAAAAATGTTGAAAACAGTAAGCCCCATGTGAGTATGCGAGTGGCATAAAACCCATAAGTACATTCACTGTGGTGGCATAAAAAAATATAATAATATATTTTTTCTGTTCTATAAAAATGAAAATAAAAATAGAGAGTGACATTTATCAAGGAAGCTCAAACATGATAAAGGCTAGATATTTATGCTAATGCTTAATCAAGTTCCACGAAGCTTTGTTGTCTATTTGAGCTCCACAAAATTCAGGAAGACTAGTAGATGGAGGATATCCTAATCGTTGTCAGGGTGCTTCCGACATTCAAATACACCTCTGCACCTGCTAGCTACATCAGAAGAAATTACATCAAGATCCAGCTTGGGAGAGAGCACCCCTATTTATCTCGATAAGTATTTTTATCCACATTTATACCTATGCTTTATTAAAATAAAAAGATGCATAATCATGAAAACCCAAATAAATATTTTGTGTTTATATATATTTGCTTAGTTTAATAAATAAATAAAGTAGCTATGCTAAACTAAATCTTGAAAATAAAACTCTAGCATGGATATGATGAATAGTTGCTCTGCCTAATTTTCAAATTTGTTCTCTCTCTAGTTTAGACATAACTGTTATAATTTAAAATTGGCTCTAAACCTGAACTGTGGGAAGAGAACTTGATCTGAAGTCTAAGTTGTTAGCGGATATGATATGGGAAGGTTGAGCTACTGTTTATCTGTTCCTAGAGATGCTAGAATTCTGGAGAATTTTATCTTTGAAAATCTTTAAAATGTTGCATGATGAGTTCCTGTATGATGAGAGTTTAAATTCCTACCACAGCCATATATACATGCTTGTTAGAATAAGAGCCGCACTTTTACTACTTACTGCTTATGGGCATTGAGTGTGGTCAAGCTGTGTAGACCCTTAGGAACTTGTCATGTGGTTAAAATCAAGATTCACTTGCACGTTCACTCATACATGCTGCTTCTACTCCGGAAGTACGCATCCACATATATCCACTCATTTCCATCTCCAGATTCACCCAAAATTATTCTACTCCTGACCCGGGAGAGAATTGCCAAAAACATTATCCCATTCCTGTTATTCCCTGTGAAGTTAATGCTCAAGTCATTTCTACTACCACTTGCTATATTTTCAAAAGAGGGAGATTGCTCTAAAAAAAATAATATAAATACGAGGAAATAAAAAGGAGCAAGTGCTCGGAACCTCGAAGAAAGAAAAAGTGAGACGAGAGGTAAAAATGGACAAGTGTCCGACAGTAGAATTAGGGGTACAAGATACCCACCTGAGAGAAAAAAAGAGAAAAAAATAGAGCATCTCATTCCCCTCAAAAGTTTTAAAAAGCAAGAAAGGTATGTATTCCCTCAAAAAGAGCATTAGACTTTTGTTATCACCATACACCACTCATTCACCACACATGCACATCTTGATTTGACTTATTGACTTGTTTCTCTGGATCCATGGTTTGACTATGCAATAAATGTTCTATGAGTATGTATACTGTATCTCCCACCTATGAGCTCCAGATATCAAAGCCTTATTAGAGTAGGGTGAGAGAGAAGGCAATGTCACTACGCCTTATACCATAAATACCACATACTTTGAGAGAGAAGGCATATACCATTACTGCCTTGGTAAGGATCCAGAAATACCACAAAAGAGAGACCCGAGAAAGTCATACAAGGAATCTCTGAGTTTTATTTGAAAAATTTGCAAAAACTCTAGAGCTATAGCTGATCAAGAATAAGAGACATGGCGTTTGACTAGACCGTTCTATCTTTTAACCACTCAAGATGCAGGTGACGGTTGCAAGCCCCATGGTGAAAGGTAAAATGAGTAAGTTTTAAGTCTTGACAGTTTACTCTAACTCAGGGATGAGACCTTATTTGAAAGCATATGTACCGTCAACGTTCAAAGGCGTTGCAGCAACTTCTGATCCATAATGAGTCTATCCTTGCTCAGGGACGAGCAAGAGGTAAGCTTGGGGGAGTTTGTTGACGGTCCTTAAGTACCAAATATAGTTATCAAATAAATAAAGAAAAGAATCCAAATGCAACCAACACCTAGACTTAGGGTTTTATCTGACAGAATTCCACGAGTTTTGGTGTTTGTCTGTTTCTGCAGGGGGTTATCAGAAAATACGGAGGAAAGGCCCACACGTCGGGTTTACATAGAGATAATAACGTGTTCACCGATTTTCTATCATCTAGAAGACTCCAGAAGCCACGAGATCGAACGGGAGGCCGAACGGGCCCGGAGGCAGGGCGCCCACCCTGCCCCCTAGGGCGACCGCCCTGGCCTGAGAGCCAATTAGGCTCCGTCTCGCGGATTATGCTCCACCGACCTAAGGGATCAAGGAAAACCGTGCGATTAATGTCGGTTTGATCCGACGGCCCACGTTCACTTGAGGGGGCTATATAAGCAGGACCCCTGGCCCCTGAAGGAGGCACTCCCTCATTCTCAATTCCTCAAACCCTAATCTCAGGAGGAGAGTCTCTGATCAAGCCCTAGAGCCACCACATCAACTAGATCTCTAGTATAGCATAGCTACATAGGATTAGAACTAGAAGGAGTCAATCTTCGATTGGTTTCCGGATCTGTCAAGAGGATTCTTGGTAATTCCTTTACTGTTCTTCATTGTTCATCTTTGTTCTTCAATATTATGAATACAACTTTGTTCTATTTCAATATATTGATTATGACTATGCTCTACTTGTTTATGTTTGCGATTATATTGTTCTTAGTTTATCGTAGTTATACGCTTGGCTTAGTTAGATTGGAATTATATACATGTTTAGGATCGTATAGCGTTTATCCATCGGATCCATGGGTAAATGATAAATATTGTGTAGGCGTGGTGCTTAGACCATATTTATCTGCGATTGCACCTTATATGCCGGATCGTGGGGTGGTCCGCGATGGTGACAGCTTCGTTGGTTCTTATATAGTCCCCCTCCCGTGTGTAAGGCAGGCAGAGCAACATTATTACAGGGGAGTGATTGCTATGTTTCTCATCTTCTTTGATAATATCACTATGCATGGGCGTAGTCCTTTTTCGCAATGATTGCCAAGTGTACTTGCACTAACTATGATATGCTAGACTTTATAGTTAAGAATAACTTAGGAAATATCCTTGTAGTTCGTCCTAATACCATGCTAATGACTTGCTAGAATATCTGTTGAGGTGCTTATCATTATTATATGTGGCTAGCTGATCAGATTAATTATCTTTGTCACCATTCATACTTTATCCATATTTTATGTGACACTTACCCTTGTATGCAAGAGATAGATGAATGCTCTCACTTATACATGCAATGATTGATACTCATTCCTATATTCCATTCCATAATCAACATTGATGTTAGTAATCCCTTCCCAGTGGTAAAAATATAAATAACGATACCTGGAATACTTCCCGGTTAAAATGCTACATCGGTATTAATCTGTGCGCTTGCAGATCTTATTTATTATTTATTTAGAAGAGCAGTTGCATATTTCAATACCACGTCTCTCATGTCATGCTGGGGATGACAACTTGGCTTAAGTGGCATGAGGGATAGGTTCGGCATTTTTGGCGCCGTTATCAGAATTAGAAAACTAAGTCTACTTTTGGTAATGACGTTAAGAATGCCCAACAGACATTGCGGGGTGGATCTCCCCAGAATATTCCCTGGAAACCGTCCTACACAAGCTATAAAAGGGAGGGAGGTGCCCCCTCAGTTAAACAACACACAAGAGCAAGAGCACTCCACCTTTGAGCTTCACTCCAAGGGCTTAGGCCCTAGATAGCTAGTAGAGTAGTAAGGGAGAGATGTGAGAGAGAGCTCAGGGAAGTGCCGGACTTGTCGGTGTCTCCCCAACTTGTACCTCGACGAGCATCTTTACTTCAACGGGTTCTCCCACTAAGTGAGTGTTCGTGTTTTCTATGGTAGAAAGTCTTTTGATTAGCTAAGCTTTACTCTTACTTGTTTGGTGGTTTGCCATCCATCCCCATGGCAGATACCCTAGTAGAGGGCTCCTGATAAAGACGGATTACCTTGATCGACACTAGAGTAGTAGTCAATAGCGTAGATGTGGTGTCTAGGCTAGAGGCTACCTTCGTTTGCCTTGTACTCCACGGTTGAGGGGTAGGCGGCAGGTGGTGATAACCCTGTCCGTCCCTTGTAATCCCCCACGTTTGGGTACGACGTAGAGCTATAGGCCGGCAACGCTTGGCAGACCAGGTGTTCATCGGTGCCCGAAGTAAGCAAGTAGAAGTAGAGTTTATCTGTCCTTAGCCCCTAATACCATAGGAATCCTTCTCTACCCTATCCAACTCTACTCTTGTGTTGTCCTTGGATGAATTAGCTTGAAGAGTACCTCTGTTCCCTGTGAAAAATACAATACTCCAAATACTTCCGAGTGAAATGCTACAATGGTAATTTCATGCGCTTGTTGTTTGCGTTAAGAAATACCAACAATATATAAGGAGAAGGTCAGATCCTAAGAGGGGAGGATGATTCCATGAAGATCATTTGAGTCCTCACCATTTCGCTCATGCTCTGCAGCGAGAGCAGGGCAACCTAGAGAGAGGCACCGAGAGCTCCTCCATCGCACCCATCGTCTTCCTCCTCTCTGACGAGGGAGAAGGCTCCAATGGTGGCGAGGCGTCCCTAGGATCAGCACCGAGTGATCTCCTACCAAATCTCTCTTTCTCCCTTACACTCTATTGTAAGCACCTAGATTTTGGGTGTTCTTGAGTATAAGGAGCATCAGCTGCTGGTCGTAGGGCATCGATTGGCCTGAACCAGGATAAACCGTTGCGTCCCCTCTGTGATTCTTGTGTTCTTGAGTCCACCTGAGCCACCAGAGGCACGCACTCTGACACTACCACGAACAACAATGATTGCCGCGGTTTCGACCCCACGACAGATTGAAACACTTTGCATCACATAGGCATTCATGGAGTTCCTATATGTTCATGTTCTTGTTCCCGTTGTCTCCTTTTTCTGTGTAAAATGTTATGATATGGGGTCACACTTGTAATAAACATATTTAGGCCTAGCTCAGTTATGTATTAATGTATTTAGGTCGATGATACAACCTTTCCAACCCTCTTGTACTGCCTTTTTCTATTGTCTCATCTTCCAAAGGTATTGCTAGCACCAATAGTGCGTCTTATTGTTTCTAATCATGCTTTTGCTTTGCTAACTTAACCACATGAACACAATTACTTAGCATTTTTTATGTGAAGTTCTTCTTTAATGACAATGAAATTGAGGTGGGATCTCTATTTTCTCTAAATTGAACGGTATATGAAACAATTCTTTGTATACTATTGCTAGGACCAGAAACAATTTGCCATTGTAAACAACAAAATTGCACACAAATCTCTTACATGGAAGAAATGCCTCTAGTATTTATTGAGAATAGTCAATTAGACACAGTGAATGTTGAAATATATGTCATCTGGTTCTCTTGCGGGTCAGAAGACCCAGTTGACCGGGGGAACAAGTGAGTATGATGGAGAAATTGCACTCTCTCCATATATATAGGTTAATAACGAACTATCCCCAAAGCTAATATTTGGGCAATGTAATTGTATCATCGTAGAAATATCCTTTAAAATTTATTGTTATTCCTCCAAGAATATTAATAATTAGCAATTGACTATTCTTTTTTTATGCACGTGTCCACTAGTGATAAATAAGATTAGACGCATTGGAAGCATATATATATGTTCATGCTTTGTGATGAGGTACAATGCTGCTTAACACATGTTCTGTGTAAGTTTGGAGTTGTGTGAGTTTGGAGCTACACATGTGATGTGTTGATGAACAAATAAAGTGCTACTGATCTGTGTTTGTGTGATGAACAATGTACTACGGCAGATGTGTATATATGTCATTTGTTAAGTGATCTGATGTTATTTGTGTTACATTTGTGACATCTATAGGTAGTAAGGAAATACTACGGACGCGTGTAGACTAGATGCATCTGTAGTGTGCTTCTTACTACATACGCGTATTAAGAACAATAGTCTGTACTGTGCTTCATACTACAGACACATTTATAGTATGGCTCTTAGTATAGACGTGTTTATAAATACCATCTGTAGTATGATTCTTACTATAGACGCGTGATAAGAACATGCGTCTATAGCAGAAAGTTTTTACAGACGCGTGTTAATCTTATCACAGACGTGTCTTCGTAACATACGTCTCTGCTGGTAAGGTGTTACTACAGACATGTGTTTACTCCCACCAGTATTTGTATATCACAGTCACGTGTAAGCAATACGCGTCTGTAGTATGTGCTTATTACAAAAGTGATGTCCCTGAACATGTGTCTGTAATGTGCCTTTTTTTACGTAGTGTAGACATGTTCATTTATTCAATGGACACTAATGTTCTAGGCACCGCGGCGATCTGCAAGAAGATAAACGAAAAACGCAACTGCATAACGTGGACTCTGCACACACACACCCAGCAGTATATTGCTTCATGCGGTCAGGGCGTCAGGCACTCAGGCTGATGGCAGCTTCATAAGCTCTACGACCTTGTTCACGCTCGGCCTGTCCATTACCTCAGCAAGCCAAGCCTTGACATGCGGATATGCATCAAGCACTGACGCGTGGGACCCGCCAAGCAGGTAGTAAGCCGCCCGAAAATGGCTAATATCCGCCAGGCTGACAAAGTCTCCGGCTAAGTACTTGAACCTGGACAGACGTGCCTCGTAAACCACTAGGGCCATCTTGAGCTTCTCCAAATTCTCCTGGATGATTTTCGTGTCGGTTTCACCACCTAGGAAGGGGACGACCAAGCACTGGAAGATGATGGGTGACATGGTGCTGGTGAAGTGCCCCGACTCCACTTCCAGCCAAACGTCCACCATTGCTGACTCGGCGAGGTTGCTTTCTCGAAGGAGATCCCACCCGCCTTTGGGAAGGATGTGGTTTGAAATTGCACGGGACTCTGTTAAGATATACGTACGTACTAATAAATTGTCATATGTGTACGATTATTATGTATAGATACATAAAGGGAAGAATGCAACGTGCTTGTTTAACCACAACAGCTTGGCTTATACTGATTTGTTGAGAGAGAAAGACACTATTTATTCGGTGAAAAGTACTACTGAAATAGTGCTACAGAACAAGACGAGACCACATCGTTCTTTGAACGTAACTGCCTCGCTCCATTACTTTACTTACGTTATGCATATGTAGAGGCAACCATAACGGTTGTCGTAGTTTTCCTTAAAAAAAACTTTATAATTTTTTTGCCAGAAAAAACTTTATATAATGCAAAGCAATGACACAGGTAAAAGAAAATCTATTCCTTTGGAGAAAAAAAGAGAGAATCTATTTCAATAATATTGGATCAAACCAAGCATGGAACGAGCATTGTTTGTTGCAATCTCACCGTAATGAATCAGGTCGCCATCCTGTAAAGCTGGGACCTGACCGAAGGGCTGCAAAATCAAGTAAAGAAAATAATAACAATATATGAGAAAGCGCCACCAGATATACATTAATCGGGAGGATCAGGGAGATAATGGAGAAGAGTTGGACGGAGTACGTTGCGGGCAACATGCGTCGGGCTCTTGTGCTCGCCGGTGGTCATGTCGACGGGGACTACCTCGTACTCTGCGCCGGCCTCCTCCAGGCAGACAAGAACGCGTGCAACGTTCGTCGACATTGCTGGCACATACACCTTCATTGCCATTGGCAGTGTGAGATGAATGTAGGAGGCTGCTGTGGATCGATGGCACCTCTTACTGGAGACGAAGACTTGCTTTATACTAGAGATTTGAGCTATACATGGGTCAACTCCTGGGGGTTTGCGTTAACTAAAGAAACTATCTTTAGATCATCATATGGAAAACTTCGGACAATGTACCTACTCTCATTGAAATTGAAGTCAACGTCAACTTACAAATAGAGAACGAAGAGAGGTACTAGTTTTTAGCATTATGTGTCACTGGTGGTGGTGGCTCATGACTCATCAACAGTTTCTAATAAGATGAAGAAGCAAAAGGGCTGCCCATTACTGATTATGTATACCAGTCCATCAGCGGATCAGCCCATGTCCCTGCATGAGCTACGAAGTGTTGGAAGTTTGTTTTAAGTTTGTATTCTTTGAGCCAGTACAGTGTGGGTCAGCCTCTCAGATACGAACTAGGCCGGGACGAGGCAGAAACCAATCAAGCCGTATGTTTCTGCACCACAAGATATGTCACTCCTGCAGCAATGGTGAAACCAATCTAGCTTGATGACCTCACCGTGAGGTCATGCTCAAACCTTATACGGCCGTTTTCCTTTAGGAAAATGATTTCAAAATGCTTTAGAAAATACACTTATACTAGCAATGAACCTCCACCATTCATCTCTAGAGCGGTGGCCAAGATTAAAAGACCCCATACACTTGTACCAGCAATGAAATTTTGCACATCATCTAGACTTGAGGGCATTTAGACTTCTTTTTTACCATAATTTGACACCGTTAGAGGTAAAAATGGACATAGTAGCATGGAGGGCAAAACAGTTCGAATCAATGGCACCTGTGTCCGCTCAACTTTTTTAATGACACGTATGTAATTTGAAACTTTTATAATAGCACACAGGGAAAAGACTTCGGTTTCCCGAGACGGGGTGACGGGGAAGGGCTGGGTTGAGCCAGGATTAGAATCCACACAGGGCCGACCGAACAAGGCCTTAATCAGGTGGAAAGACTTCCTGTTGTATCCAAAATGGCGTGATCAATGTTATTTTTAATTTAAAAGGTTGAATACTTTAAAAACTTTGCAGAAAAAGAAAATTTATTCTAGACATAAGTTGTGCACACAACCATCCATTATTAAAAACACAAACTAAAAATAGCTTTGCTCTCGAAGAGCGACAAAAAAAACAATAGCCGCCACCTAAACACCAAGTCTGTTAGAATACACGCACCCGTTCATGCCTTTCTAGTGAAAATTTCCATATGTCCATCTTAAAGTCGATCTGTTGCACTTTTCTGAAGAATGACCCAGAAACGGATCCAGTGGACTTGCAAACAAAAGCCACAGTTGTTTTTATTTCAAATTTGTTTGGATATCAAATACATCAATTACATATTTACATTAGAAATATATGATTTCATCTATTAACGTCCAAATAGGTATACAATCTTTGTAATATGAATATTACAAAAGAATCTTTGTAATACTACATCTAGCCCTGAATATAGGTTCACTAGAATTATCTCAAGTACAAAAAATAAATTTTGCCCGTCAATATTTAAAAACCATAAATATTAATTAGATTAGATAGATGATACATGATTTATCATTAAAGTATACGTTTATAGTTTAATATTTTTATAGTGAAACCAAAGTATGTCATATTATATAGATCACAGCGTGTTCTCTTTCACAAAGTGTGTCCTAGGCAAGAGAGGAAGCTCAACTGTGGGGGCTGGCTGGTGCCCAAGAGTCTAGCGCGCCTGGACATGTCTGGAAATGGAATAGAGGCTGTATATGTTTTCGTGGCTGTTACTTCTAAACTTCATGTGGTGCGCATGTATATGTTTAGCAATGGGGGTGTGTTTGTGGACAATACACAGCTCTCCTTCACATTCCAGAACTCCAAAAGGCTTTGCCATCAAAGTAACCTCCCATCTTGCCGAGGTGGTCAGAGACGGACAGGGTGACAGACAGGGCTGTTGTGGGTTGAGGGCAAGAATGGCATGGTTTGTTGCAGTTGGATAGATGATTATGGTGGTAGAGATAGGAGCACTCATATCGAGAGGACGAGCTGCGTTGCGAAGACAGACAATGTCAGTGGAAGGAAAGAGGCGGCAAGATGTTGGACAGTTCAATCTAATGGGCAAAAAATGTATGTGATGGATGGGTTTATTTGGGTACAATATAGCAAAGCCAAAAAAAAATCCTTTTAATATCATGTCCCTACTTGTGGCCAATTCACCCACTAGGAAACAGAAGTTAAAACTCCAGAAAAGTGCACAGTACAAACTCATTTGATGGTAACACAAGAGGAAGGTAGAGCCACGAAACATTCTTTTTTGCAGTTTCGGACTTCTCAAGTCCATTTGAACCCTATCATGCAGCTCACTGCTCAGTGCTCACTGGAGTAAGAAAGGACTCAAGAAAGTTCAATCTTTGTAGAATCGAATCGACTCATAAACATCAATTTGATAAGTACAACAGTAAACAAGTCAAATAGCTAACAGCAATATTATATTGAACAGAGGATTCAAAGGCCAAATAAATCGAAACCTCCAGTGTGAAACAACTGGTCCTGGTAGGTCCTCAGTGTCTTATTCAGAGCACCACCATGAGCATTCCAGATGGTGGAAATCTGCAACTCAGATCAGAAGTAATTGCTTGTGTAGAATTTCTTCAGGAAGTCGGAGTTCCCTTGATCCTTTGACCCAAGCTCATGCACCAGGCCCTCTTGGCCAATAACATACTGCCCAATCACATGGTGGCGCTGCTTTGCATGTTCAACTATGTTGTTCAGCTCCTCCATCCCGTTGAACAGAAGCATATCAATAACCTGCGAGCAAACAAAATTAGTTAAATAAGGAATCCTGGAGTGCAATCCTATGTAAAAATTGAAGCCACTCAGACAATTATCTTTGAAAACCCACAATAAAAGCAGTGGACAATGACATGTGTCACATCGGCACCAAAAATGTGTTGACTTATGATAATAATGACAATATAATACAAGAATCATATACAGTAACAAACTAGCACAAGCAAAACATACTGACAAAATATTTTAGGTAGTGAATTCTATTTGGCATTTGGTTAAAAGAAGCAGCATGCACTCGAACATTAAGAAGTGATGGAAGGCTACAAAGGGAAAGGCACGGCACCACTCAACTATAGATCCAAGGGCGCATTGATTGTGACTTGGTAAATAATAATTCAAAAGGTTGCTCAAATCCGTGTTGGATTTGAGGTTGCAGACCACAAAGTAGATGTGCTTTAGGGTAGCACTGTGACCATGTAAAACCCACTGAATGACAACACTAAACTGACCAGAGAATACTACGATCTTGCTTTCGGTAATCGTCAATGAATACATTAGTTACAGCTTCGCTGTCCTTCATGTTCACTCCCTTGAGATGATAATGACCTAAATCTAAATGGTTTTCAAGTTTTCATCAAGCTGAAGTCAGCTTTTAAATTATATAAAATGGTGCATATCTGGTGATGGGGGTTAGGCTAAGAGTTTTTGTCTGGAAGTAATACTGACACAAGTAGAGACAAAACATAGCATATCAAAATGTATATGGCAGTTGAAAGGATTGTATATGTAATTACTATAAATTCAAACAGGTGCAAATAATTATACTCATGACTATGTTTTACCTGATATGGTCAAGGTGAAGAAAACCAAAGCATCCCTACATTTCAACTACATAAAGGAAACTACTGGTGAAAACATATCACAAAAACTGAGGAACCCTCAAGCATTGTACATTACCCTGCACAAAGTTATAAAGCTTTTAGCCTGAGCTAAAATCACTTGCGTAGTATATTTCCATTTTTCAAGATGTCTTTCAGTAAATTCAGTAATAGATTCACTTACAGGTTATAGCACACAATCATCTGACTCAGAATCAAATATATGTAGATGTCATGTAAGTGTTTGATTTTTCAAAGTCTACCATGGAGTAAATAAAGTATGCATGTTTCATGAGTAAAATGAACAGCCGGCCCAGCTGCCCTTCAGCTTATGCGGGGTGTCACCTAGGTCCATCAACTTCAAAAGTGCATTTCTAGGCCGATAAAATTTTTATGTTGTTTATCGTAGGTCCATACTGTTCCATGTGTGCACTTACTACTGACATGGCATGCTGACTATCATCTTCTATCCCATCTGTCTTCCCTACAGTGTCAGACATGTCATTTCATCAAGTATGTAATGGGCAAGGTCGAGAGCTCTCAGACACACCTCTTACCAGTCCAGTCCCTATGACGGCAGGTGCATGCCGTTGTGCTGTGAGACTTAATATGACAGTCCACCACATTGGTGATGCCATCTATGGCCTTCATAGCAAGTGGGCCACATGATATTGCCATCGTCACCATGGTCCACAGCTGCAGGCTCGGTTAGCCTCTGTCACACCACTGCTTCACCTCCGCCAACTGCATGCGAGTTGACACGGTATCATCATCCCGCTACAGAGGCTGCCTTGGCCACCACAAGCACGGAGATGCACATGCACCGAGGCTGCCGTGCGGCCAAGCCGGGTTGGCAAATTAGTGGTTGGTCTGCACTCTCGAAGGCCACCACAAGCCACACCCCGCTGCTCATTGGCAGGTGTGCCGCCATGCATCCCCGCACTGGCACAGTTGCACTGATTGACAGGCTGCATCAATGGTGGATTCCGGTTTGTGTCCCCTTCCTGTGACGGCTCCCACAAGGAGTTAGTTCTCTGCCAGCTTACTTTACGTCTGTACTGTTGAATAGAGACAGATATATGACGATGGAGAGGTATGGCCGTATGGGAATGCCCCAACAACTTAAAAAGTTTATGACATAGAAATGCACTTTTGGAGTTGATGGACCCCGGTGACACCGTCTTACAAGTTAAAGGGCTGCCAATGCATTTTACTCATGTTCCATTTCCCCGCATAAACATAGCATCAGCCATATATATCACATTTACAACGTACTACCTCCATCCCAGAAATGATGCAACTCTAGCATAGTGTTAAGTCAAACACTTTAAAATTGACCAAATTTATATAAAAAAAATGTTTATCATTACTAAATATGTATCATTAGATTTGTCATGTAATATATTTCATAGTGTACCTATTTGGAATCGTAAATGTTGATAATATTTTCCATAAGCTTACTCAAAGCCAAGATAGTTTGACAAATATAGAATTGCATCCTTTCTAGGACAGAAGTAGTACACGTCAATCTTGACTCTTGATGCCAGAAACACAAATTCATAAGATAATGGAAAATTTCATACTTTGTAAAAATATCAAATTGGGTTGGGAGTGAAACACTTGAGTTTTGCCAAGGTAGAAGGTAATTGCATCTCTAATGGTCTGAATTATGAAAGAGATCAATCATAGTACCATTCCAAAAGGCCAAAAAACAGCAGACTCCAACTCTTAGCACCTCTACATGGACAAGATGGCCCATGGTGGGACACTATAAACTAGCAAACCTAAGATAAACAGATCAAATGATACAATATTAAACTAAACTTCATTAGAAGACGCAAATAATGTCTTACCATCATTTTTAGGAATAACTACTTCATAAAATATCTCCAATGTCTCAACAATCAGCAAGCTGCCTAGAACTATAAACAGTTTATCATTAACCCTGCCTAACAGAACAATAAAAAAAAGTAAATTTTGGGTTTATACAAAATTTAGAGGTATAGCAAGCACATAAGCATCTCCAAGAGTTTGCCAAATCAACTTGGCATCCATCTATTTTTGGCAAAACAGGAAAAATTGTGCTCCAACAGTTTGGCATCCAACTTGGTAAATTTTAGCAACTTGGCAAATCTCCCCCCTCCACGCGCATATTTGCGCGCTGAGCGCGAGCGCGCATCCGGCTTCGTGTGCGGGGCTCTTCGTTTCTTAACGGGGCTCTTCGTTCGCTTAGCGGGGCTCTTCGTTTCTTAGCGGGGCTCTTCGTTCGCTTAGCGGGCCTCTTCTTATTTTACCAAGTCCAAATGGCAAACTCTTGGAGATAGTCTATTTTTTCACTTGCCATATATTTTAGCAAGTTGCCAAATAATGATATTTGCCAAGTGAATTTTGGCAAACTCTCGGAGATGATGAGTATCCAAAGTATCAAATTCATGCTTCCTTTAGCAGGATTCATGTTGATAGATGTCTTCACAGTTTACCATGCTGGACAGTGACAGTAATGCAATGCTAAGAAAATACCCACCAAGCATTTCTGTCCATTAGACAGCATTATAACATTGGGTAGCAACCTAGCAGGTTACAATACTGTAACTGTCTTCAAATGAAACACCGCAAGTAAGTCCACACAGCAATCAAGAACAACTCCAATCACCCATTAACCGAACATATGTCGGATTCCACTGCCCCTCGGATCAGGCTGAGACCAGATCGGAGAAGCAATCAAAATAAAGGTTTCGCCTCGGACCTAGGGATCGAATCGAGTGGGGGAACGAGAAAGAGAACGGGATGGGCGGGGAACCTTGGGGTTGGTAACGTTCTGGTTCTTGCGGATCTCCTTAGCGATGGTGGAGCGGAGCTGCGAGGGCGTGACAACGTCGTCGAGGTTGTAGATCTCCATGATGGTGGGGATGGAGCGGCATGCCTGCTTGAAGAAATCGAAGACGCGGTGCCGCGCCTCCTCCAGCGAGGCCGAGTTCGGAGGCACCTTCACCGCTCGCATCGTGAACGCCATCGCTTCGAATCGCCGGCCGCGCCGCCTCCCGTCGCCGGTGGGTATTCCAGTGGTCGTGCTGCACTGCTGATGGGGGTGGCTTCGGTTGGAGCTCCGGGAAGGGCAGGCCGTCGGCAGGGGATGGGATTTCTCTGTGGGAGGAGTGGTTCGTGGTTGGGCCGGAAAGAGGGGGGAAGCAGTTTAGGCAGGCCTGGGCCCAATTACATACAATTAATTAATTAAAACACAAAATCAATAGGAATATGGAGTTTTGTTCTTGTTTTGAGATCGTTGTGAATATGAATTTGAACTAGAAAATTTAGCGCGCTTTGCGCGCCCTACCAGGCAATAATACAGCCGTATTTCATTCGCAATAATTAATGGATGAGACGATTTTTTTTGGTATAATGAGATGAGAAGATAAATGGTCGTTCACATTATCTTGGTATAATGGTAACACAAATATTGATACTGATATTTGAAAATAAGCACTAACCGATGTACAGGAAATCATATACACAGTAAACATTCCATTTCAGATTATGAATCATAAGCAACGACATACTATCAAGACGAAAAGAAAGTACAACCTTCGTTTGATTTTTTTAACTCCAAATTTGACCACTCGTCTTACTCAAAAATTTAAGGAAAATATCATTTATTTTGTTGTGGTTTGCTTTATTAATAAAAGTTCTTTAAGAATGACTTAATTTAACTGTGTTTGCACAAATTTTTTAAAATAAGACGAGTGGTCAAACTTGAGGTTAAAAAAGTCAAACGAATTATAATTCGGTACGGAGGGAGTATAAGCTACCATGGATAAACATTTTCTTTTAGCAAGAACAAATTAACCAGTTAACTGAGATGGTAATATTGCCAATAAATTAGCAAAGTTTGGCACCTGAAATATTTATTTGCTAATGGATCAATACTCTCTTTTGAAAGATAAATTAACCAATTAGTTGACATTGTGATATTGACAGTAAATTAGCAAGCTCACATATAGCCACATGCTATTTTCTAATCTCTTTAATACGATTCATGCACCAAATTAGGGCATTTCATTGGACCACGTCGCCTACTTCTCACTCAACCATCAGATCTCAAACAAACGTCATCAAACGCTTCAATGTAGCTTGTACAGAAGTCTGGTTCTAAAACATTCGTGAAGTCTCTAGGAAGTCCCGGCCAGTAGAGAAAGCTTTCATCGCCAAACCATGCGGGCGCAGCTGCCGGCGCCCGTGGTCGCACTGGCACGAGCCACCTCCGCTCGAGCTGAGGCGCGGCGCTGTGGCAGAATCTCTTAATCTAATGCCCTCCCAAGAGTACTTGTCTTCCATTAGACACTAAGTACCAAGGGAGAACACTAAACTAAGTAATTCCGTCGAGCACACCGCAAGGGGAGAACTCGGAGATCCACATTTTTACATCAGGATCACAAATGAGAGAGTAAAGCTTACAACATCCTTACCATTTCTTACATCACTTTTAGTACAACATCCGATTAATTCATTATGTAGTTATAATTGTGAAATATAAAACATTATCAGAGTTCAGCGAAAATGAAATCATTTAATGACAAATTAAACATTAACATGAAGAATGTTTAAATGCATGAAATAATAACAGATTAATAGTATTTTCCTTGTAAAACTTTTGGTGAGAGTTTGAATAAATCAACTCTACTCCGCATCGTAAAGGAAATCCTCGCTGAGCCCACCAAGAGGTTTCCACACAAGTGTCAGCTTGTCAGCACCTGTCACCTGTAACAGGGTAGAATAAACCCTAAGTACTCAATTATACTCCGCAAGACTTACCCGTTAGGAGGAAGTAAAAAGACTCCAAGGATTATGCAAGGCTTTTTGGCTTGAGGGTTTCTTGTTTGCGAGAAGCAGCACTAAGAGTGTGTCCTTAATTTCTTACTTTTAATAGCCGTATTTTGTTTCTTATCCAACCTTCTATGTAAGCACCTAGTCTATAATCAAGCAAGGTTGAGCAAAAGAAACCATTTCTTCATCTTTCAACTGCCAGTTCTTACTACGATGCCAGAGCATAGTCAAGCCGTACCGTCATGCAAAAACGGCGATTCGCGAATCAATATGCCCAGCTGGGTGCTCCGAAAACACACGCCTTGCTTGTACCCCGGGCACAAGCAAGATCAACCCATTCCACTCCTGTCAAGGGGTCCAGGTCCCCGTCTAAGCTCGAACTCTAAGCCCCAACACTGCAGGTCCGACCTCAGTGTGGTGCTTAGACCTCCTCAACCCAATATATATATATAACCACCCTAAAAAGCCGGTCCGGAAAGAGCCGGAACCCATGACAAGAGAGAAACAAGTCTTCCCGCTCCCATAAACAAGTATATGCTCGGGATAATAAATCTGTGACTTGACTAGGGTCCATGCAATGAACGGTCCTTAATTGACACAAGCAGAACAATTGCAACCAGAGCCCCGCTCTGTCGCCCAACCAGGTCCAAGTCCATCCAACCAGTTCCGCCCGGTCTCCAATTACCCATATACATTTATATTCCATGTGATAGTAACATGATAGTAATGACAATAGTACAATTCCTATCTCTCGCGAGTGACGGGTAATCACTCGACTTCTACTAGGATCCTATGGCATAGCACACTACACGATCTTATCATACTAGTAAGACTCATAGGATACGGATATATATATATGCAAGTGGGTTTCATTCAACTCCTTTAAACTTAATGCATAAGCATAAAATAAAGTGCAGAAAAATAGGGGTTATGCACCGGGACTAGCCTGGGTAAAATAGAACCAAAGTTAGCATTCCATCAAGGCTGCATGATCAGCCAGGCACCATCTTTTCGCTACCTCTGGGTGCCTCCACGATCCACATCGATGTTCCTAGACGATATACGTGAATGCAACATAGAGACGTAAATAATCAACGCCAGCCGCAAAGCTCAAAGTACGATTTCGTTCTCTAAGCTAACGGCTAGCTCTACCGGCTAACGTACTAGGCCATGTATCCACGTTGTCGATTTACCGTTATTTCTCAACAAGTGTTTTAGTTATACAAACCCGAGATGCCGCGTTATTCCTTTTATCGACTTAATAGATATCTAACTAGGGCCCAATAACTATGCTAGCAAACTAATTATTTAGGGAGCCACAAAATTTACATCGAGTAGATAACAATATTATAAAGCTACTATGAAATTTGTAAAGTTAGCGCTATCACCATGTTTCCACAAAAAATCCTACAAGTTTGTACTTAGCAAAATCAAGCGATTTTGAATTAATTAGCGAACTCCTAAAAACATTCTGCAACTATGTGGTTAAAACATACTAACAGATAGAGCATGATTTTGGCAACCTAACAATTTTGATTTCACATTTTTTGAACACATACACAATTCTGTACCGTATTTACAAATTGTATCCTAGAACTAAATTAGAAAAAAGCATTTAGAAAAACGAATAGGCCATCGGCAACCTATTCGGCCCAGCGGCCGCTGCGGCCCATGCGGGAGCGGCCGCGCGTGCAGCAGCGTCGGCCCAGCAACGGCCCGCAGCAAGGAGCCCGCGAGCGCTCCATGATTTTTACAAAAGAGGGCTCAGCTTCTTAGGTAATCCAACGGAACAGTAATTTACTATTACCTTAACCTGATGTTAATCAAACATGACCCTGAAAAGAGTCTCCTTTACAAGGCCAGCCCCCTCGACAACCCTGCCCACGGCGGCGCGGCTCCAGCCGGCGCTGCGCAGCCACGCCAGCCACTAGGGGACCGAAGCGACGCACTACGCGGGCCGACGAGCATCGCGAAGCCGAGCTAGAACCCTAGGCAGAGGTTAGGAGGTAAATGGCGACTCCCATCGTGCTGCCCACGAGGGCGGACCACCCGCCATGGCGGCACATCCGGTACAGTGATCCTACGGCCTATCAAGGTAATAGAGGCTACAGGGGAGCAAGAGCGGCTTACCCCGAGGACGGCCGTGCCACCGGTTGAGGTAGAGGAAGGCCGAGGAACTCCGGCCACGTGCACCCGCACCACGCGGCGGCGCTCCGAGCCGGCATCCCCGCATCACCTTGCCACCGACGGCTGGCCTGATCAAGTTAACACGAGCACCGGATGGAGAGGATCGAGGCGGGCTCAAGGATGCGAGGAATTGACTTCTACTTGCTCTACGAGCTTACCCCCCAATCTATGCTCTGCTCAGGCAGACGGTCGCTGGCGATGACGGAAACCAAAAATTGGTTGGCAACAACACCGCATGGCAACAGCTCAAGGTGGGTTGGCTGGCTATCTAGTTAGCCTGGCTACTAGCAGACATAGCAATCACAGTGGGTGACCTTCTATACGACGAATTTGGCCACGCCCGGCGTCGGATTGCATCGGTGCGTCACGTCGCAATAATGGCATGTGCGGGCATAGCGCGGCAGCGGCAGCGAACGCAACACGCCATGGAAAAGTCGAGCAAGGTCACCGGGGGAGTCGTGCGTGCCTCCAAGCGGTGGGTCCTGGCCTAGTCGGCTCCTAGCGCACGGTAGCGCATGGCTACACCCCGGCGATGCTTGGCGTGTTGTGCCCGGGACAACGGGGACAAACGGGGCAGAGGGCATCACCATCGCTACTGCTATCGGGTCAACGAAGCAGGGGCGGGGCGGGACATGATTCAGGGCTTGATGAACGGTGAATCGGAGGGCGAGGGAAAGGTTCCCTGACAGTCGAGAGGTGGCGGCTGCAGCACCGACCTGGCCCAGCGCGCGGTGACCGCGGTCTCCAGCCGACTTGAGTGCGCCCGGTGACGCGCACACAATTTAAAGCGAAGCGAAACTCATCGAATGATCTGACTATGGTTCAACCAATTCCAATACCCTATCATTGATGCTAGCAGCTAACAGGTGGACCAACTGCCCTGATCAAAGAGCCACTAAAAGGTAAGAATTCATGATGCCAACATATGCTCGTCACCAACATCGCCGCATCGCGAACAACACGTCCGCTCAGGGGGTTCACAGCGCGTTCTAGCGATCTTGAGGATTTCTTAAGAGAGCAACACGGCGACCAACTTGATTGCAACTCGTACCACGTCCAAGCACATACTTAAAAGCAACCAACTAGGGAAAAACTTGATGTTAGTGCTTAAGCATTTTCGTTGGAATTTAAACGTCAAAATGGCATTGTCATTACCTCACTATGTCATAGACGCGATCTATGGTTAGGTAGGATCGAATTACGAATCCAATTTTTGAGCTTGCAACATGGTGGCTAACAATATTTATTCTCCAAACATGAAAGTTGCACTTTTATCTACGGAACTTGCTCATAAACTTTACTTAAACACAATACTCAAGTTACATTTTTTTGTTTATAAAAATTATTTTTCATGCCAACAATTAAAGATACCCATTCTTCATATACACATTTTTTTATTCGGAGTTTCATTACCAGTGGTACGCACTAAATAATTTAACTTAGGTTTTTTATTTGACTCCTCTCAGGTATTAATCTGGGTGCTAAGCACGCTCGTAACACCAGGGGTGTTACAACCAACCCCCCTTAAAAGAATCTCGTCCCGAGATTCGGGGCAAGAATCAGAAAAGGGGAAAACTCGATTTTACTTCTTAGCAGAGGTTACAATAGGAGATTACACGACCTCGAAACTAAAGCACTCAGGGGTCTAGAGGCATCATGGCTAAGAACAACTGATACAACTCACAGCCTCTCTAGAAATTGATGAAGACGGGGACAGTGGAAGAGCAATAGGAAAACGATTATCCAGAACATGCCGTATGCCCAGCAGATCCAGAAGCAAGAGACTGAGAACTCAAACATCGCGAACCCTAAATCCTAACTAACTCGAGAAGAACTTGAACTCCTTCAAAGGAAACCAGATCCCTTCAGCTGGGCTACACCAACACCTCAGGCTGGCGACCCTAGATCTGCAAGCAACGGCTGGATCTCGAAGCTCAGCCTTCAACTACTTCCTTCCCCACGGCTCCTGAGCTTCTCCCACCTGAGCACAGACGGAGAGGATCGATTCTATGAGCTCTACTTCAGATCTGGAGGTGGGATGGAGGAGAGGCAAGCAAGGTGGCATTTATAACCTGGTGGACGGAGGTGGTGGCGCACCACACCGGAAACGGCGGCGCCGTGGAGGGAAATCACTAGTAGGACACGAGGTGGGGATCAACATCGCCGAGGTGCGCTCCCTGGCGAGATTGAGTGGGGGAAAAGGGGAAAGGAGGGGACGAGGTTCGCTCAGCAAGGAGGTGTGCAAGCAACGTGGAGGGGGGTCCGGTATGGGGACGAGGGTGAAAACCTAGAGCCAACAGGGGTGACGGGAAAAGAGGGGCATACAGTGCGAGGGGGGCAAGGCGAGTGCGGCGCCATGTCGCGGCCACGCGAGCACGGCACACCTAGGCCCCGCCACCGATGGCTTCTGCAGAACACGCAGTGACAGCAACCCGACAAGTGTAGAGCGGTCACCGGGCACAGGGGCAACGTCCCATCGGTGTTCCAATTACTCCAGACCACTAGTGGCTAACTTTTCCTCGTCGCTCTTCTCTCTCTTCTTTTTCCTTTCGAATCCAACTTGCACCAGCCTTTCATATAGACCGAGATCGGACATACATGCTTCTTCCAAAACCCTGCTATCTCAGTCACAATTGTGAGAGTACTACTCCATCAACCCGTTGTGGATTTCCTGTTAGAATACAAGGATATTTTTACCAAGAAGAATGTTTATAGCAAGGGCAGTACTGCGGTGTAACTTGGTAAAAGTGCTTGGTCAACAACCTCGATACCAGCGCGCGCCGAGCGGCACAACCATGTGGTCACGATCCACAGGTGGCCCTCGGTTCCGTCGTGGCACTAGAAGCTATTAACCAGGTAACTATTACCATCTTACTCGTAGTAAAAGTAGTGAGGTCGTAGGTAGACCACAGAATTAGGAAAGTAAAGCCAAGAAATGCAGACAACAAGGGTTCCTTTTCCAAATAAGGAACAAGGAAAATAAATCCCAAGGCGGATTTAAATCAAGGGGGTTCAAGTGTTCTACTAGGACATCCACAATTAGTTGATACAGTGTCCTCTATCATCCAATCGCAGCTGATCCGCTGTATCCGAATAACTGTTCCTCTAGAAACCTGCTTGCGGTCGTCTCGAGAACCAAAAAGCACAACTACAAGACCTAAGGGAAAATTGATGTAACAACCACACGGGTCAAGCAATACTCATTCCAACGGTCGTACATGGTGCAACATACAGGCACTCAGTCTCTCATACTCGGCACATCACTTGCATCCTACGACCAGATGACCTTAACGACTATGGATGAAAGATAAGGGAAAGGTTACAACACTGGAGAACAGCGATGATAAACACTACCAACTATGGTTACATCTCCCCTAGGACTACTAATCCACTTCATCGGGCCGAATGACTTCATTCCTAGGCTCTTAGGGATCTTCTACTGCACTGGGCTGCAGATCCGCTTCTTCTCCTAGCAGTGGCTGGGTGAGGGGAAAGAAAGGCTCTATCTCTGAGGCTTCCGTGGGCGGGGGTGCTGGCGGCACAACAACACTAGTCCTCCTCTCTAGCGGATGGACAGGGATTCCCTCCAAGATTAAGGGTTCCTGCCTTTCCGTGGTGAGCGTCCTGTGCTTGGCTCTTGTGGCAAGATAGGCGTCCTCCAGCTCCTGGGCATGTCGGTCTTGGTCCACCTTGATGGTTTCTGCCATGGCAGTCTCTCGGCTCTCAGCAACTACTAGATTGGCATGGGCTTCAGCAAGCTACACTTCAAGCATCCTGGAGAAGATCTCAGCTTCCTCAGTGCGGCGAAGACCCTCCCTCAGCTCCGAGGCCTGCCGGTCGTACTGCTCATCCAAGGCAAGCAAGTATGAGGTTAGGTGCACCACGGTCGGGTTGTCCTCTTGCACGTCTAGACCTTGCAAAGCCTCCATGCGGGTCTTCCATACCCGCCGATTCTTGTCCTAAGGGAGAAAGAACCACATAGGGGTACGAGCAATGGGCCTCTCACAGATTTGGCAGAGATGCCGCAGGGCTTTGCGGGCCGCAACTTGGTAGGTGTCACCGAAGCGAAACCTGGTTGCGGTCACATTCATGGCTTTAGTGATGTCAGGAAACTCCTCACTCTTGCCAATGTAGACGGTGACCTTGCATTGCTCCGTGCCATGCTTCATGTACTCACGACCCTCATACTCGGGACGCTCCCAAACACTGAGCCTTTGCAGGGTGGCATACAGGATTTTGGGAAAACCCTCGGTATTTAGGCAGTAGCTGCTAACCCAGACTCCTGCCATCATTGGTGCCTTCCAATCCAAAACTTCCTATACTTTAGTGGGATCTACAAAAATTCCATCACCCGACAATACATGACCGAGAAAAGGTACTTTCTTCAACCAGAATTCACATTTGCTGAACTTGGCGTAGAGTTGATGTTCTCGCAATCTGGATAGTACAATTCTCTGATGCTCGGCATGTTCTTCCTCATTTTCAGAATAGATGAGAATATCATCAATGAAGACGACCACAAATTTGTCCAATTCTTGCATGAATACCGAATTCATCAAGTACATGAAATGCGCAGGGGCATTAGTCAACCCGAAAGACATGACCAAATACTCATACAACCCGTATCTGGTAGAGAAAGCCGTTTTTGGTATATCTTCAGGATGAATCTTGATTTGATGATACCCAGATCTCAGATCAATCTTCGAGAATACCTTAGCTTTGGATAACCGATCAAACAAAATATTGATACAAGGCAATGGATACTTATTCTTGATAGTAACTGCATTGAGCGGCCGATAGTCTACACACATGCGTAAAGACTAATATTTCTTCTTCACAAAGATAGCGGGACAACCCCATGGAGATGAACTAGGACATATCAAACCTTTTTGCAAGAGTTCTCCAAGTTGGATCTTGAGCTCAGCTAACTCATTTGGCGGCATTCGATATGGTCTCCTTGAGATCGGTGCAGTACGAGGAAGTAGCTCAATCTTGAATTCTACATCATGATCCGGAGGTAATCCGGGCAAATCGTCAGGAAAGACATCTGGAAACTTGCATACCACAGGAACATCTGCTATTTCCTTTGCTTTTGCTATGGTAGCATTAACTGTAGTTTGAGGACTAACATCTCGAGGAAGCTGCACTAGAAATGCTTGTTGATCATTTGGATCCCTCAGCATAATCACTCTTGTAGAGGTATCAATTAGAACACTGTTTTCACTCATCCACTTCATTCCCAAGATTACGTCAAGATCCAATCCTAGTAATACCACGAGATCCACATCATACAGACGTCCTTCTATATCGATCTTTGCTCCTAAGACTAATTGGTTGGTGGAGATATTATTTCTAGCTGCACTAATATTGTAACCACCTTTGTCTAAGGTAACCATTTTCATACCATGCTTGGTTGCAAAGGTTGAACTGTTGAAAGAATGAGAAGCGCCTGAATCAAACAGCACAACGGCAGGTTGTTGGTTGACCAGAAATGCACCAGCCGTAATTGTAACGGAACCGTCTAAATTATAAGAGCATAAGTATAAAAACAATCACCGAAGTGATCAAATTCTCACACTTGAGCCCATATAACTCCGGTAGTCCAATGAAATCACGAGGGATTTCAAACCAACCAACATACAAGCCAAGATCATAGTGATTCAACACAACAAGTCACATGTTACATCCATTTCACAAGTAATTCAATATACATCGGAGTTCAACATAGTTATTACAACTTAAGTTCGAAAGTAGCGGAAGTAAAGTAATTTGAAACTAACAACACCCTTATTTCAAATACATGCCAGTACCAAGGTCGATTTCCAACAAAAGCATTAGAGACAAGATAACTCAGAAGGATCATGCCCGTGATCACACTCCGCCTCTACGGTAGGAGCCAACCAACTCTTGCAGTCGCCATGATACATCACAACCTGCAACAAGTGGGAATAAAACCCTAAGTACGACAATGTACTCAGCTAGACTTACCCGTCATAAACCAGAAATAAAGTGACACCAAGGATCATGCAAGGCTGATATAAAGTGGAGCTAGCTTGACAACATTTTGCATAAAAGCTTAATATAGATGATCAATCCTTAATGCTTAAGCATCAAGTTAATTATTATTAACCTGTCATCTAGATTAGCACCTATACTAGAGCACTCACTTGATTAGGAGCAAACAATATTAACCATAGCAGGTATATATTGAGGCAACATATACATCGTCATCCAATTAACCATCCATTTAATTTAATTGAATCTACGTTGCCGCTGCTCAAGTCAAGTGCTCACTAACCGGGAGCGACGACGATTCGAATCGAATTCCTATCCAGCTAGAGGGGTATTTCTAACACTCACCGCGCAGGCCCCTACCAGGGTCGCACAAGCCACCTTTTGTACAATTCAGGAGTCGCGGGTTCGACTGATGCCGCATCCCCAAGGGCAACACTCTGCCAGGTGATAGGGACTCTAACCCCCTTGGTCTCACGCCAATGTCCCCAAGCACATCCTTACTCTCCTCCAAGATGCGACCTACCATTCGATTCCCCGCCTAAACTGTATTACTCGGCTTCGCGGTCGAAACGACTTATCCGGCCAACTAAGTGTTAGACTGCGTTCAACATGACTCAAGGACATACAGCGAATCGGTCCTTAAACGACTCAGATGGGGATAGATCCACACCCAAGACCTCCACGCCTTGTTGCTTCACTATCGTCATCCCGCCCGGTCTCATTTTATTTTATTAACACATGGTTCCATTTCACGATAGCAAATATAGCCAACCGTGCCATATATGAATATCCCTATATCTCACAGGTGACAGGAAATCACTTGACTTCTACCGCTTAAAGCAAGGCTAAGCATCTATTCGATCCTAGTCTATGTAGGATTCAAGGATTCATATAACTGGACAAGGAATGATATAATGCAGCAAGGGTTTCCAACCAACTCCTACCACATAATGCAACAATACTTATAACATATATAGAATTAATTGCTTTGAAGGTAGAAGGCTTATAATGCTCCGGGGCTTGCCTGGGATCTGACTCAAGTTAGAGTATGTCAGATGAAACCCGCTTGGCCAGCATTCCCTCATTCTAGCACTTGTTCGATCCTTCTATCTCCGAGATAGGTCCACCAACACCATCTTCGGGTTAGCTCCATATCACGTCCTTCATGTGGTGCATCTAGCGTACCTAAATGAGGTGCAAGATGCAAGTGTATGAATATATGGGAATGCAATAGATGATGCATCACACACTAATCAAGGCAAGTACAAGGTTACGCTAATTACACATAAGCACTTCACATTGCTTAAATAAACATCACACAACCTATGATGCTAAGATAGCGAGGAAAGCAATACCAAACATGACACAAGATTTACAAAGTCTCAGGTGTACTAACTTCATCACCAAGGACATGAATCACACTTAGCAACATGAAAGCAAAGTAACCAAACATTCAAGTATTTTCAGCAATTCTGGACATACATGCAGTAGCTGAGTAAATCAATCATATCTAGAGTTCTACAAATCCAAATGATGTGAAATAAGACATTCTGGAAAGCTTATGAAATTTTATACAATTCATATCACCTAAGCCTGATTTCCATGTTTAATGGGTCAAAAAGATGAAACTACAGAACCTGGTCTTCTCCAAACAGAGAGCAACCAAATCTGAGACCTGACTTTAAACATCTATAACTCAAAAAATACTTAGCCAAATGCCACCAAATTTTAACACAAGCTAGATACATGAATTATATACAACTTTGCTATAGACAAGATGCTCAGAAAACATCATTAACATGGGGTAATTTACATTGCCCCCAGAACTGTCCAGAAACTAATAATTGCAAGAAATAATTATTAACATATGTTGCAAACATATAATTGGACAAAACCATCTTTACCAATATTTCACACATGACTAATGAACACCAGAAAACATAATATCCATTGCTAAATAAATTATTTTAATACATTTCTTAGTTTACCTAGATAATTAGGTGGAATTATGAACACATATCAAAAGTGCACAATAAATTCTACCAAAATTACAGTGGCCTATATATGCTCCCAATAATCTACTATCCAAATTTTAAGCTATTTGGACAAGTATATCAACCTCTATGAAAAAGACAAATAGCTATTGCAATAAATCATGTGAGAGCAAGATGAATCAATAAATCACTCATATTACAACCAAAATTCATGAAATTTTTACCACACATCAAACATCACATGAGTAGCATGTCACAAAAATTTCACTTCATTTGGAGCCCTACAACTGCAGTTATGAAAATGACAAATACAACTAACAAAGAAAACCTAGATGCAAAGATGTATTTTTAGAACTAAAACTTTAAACTAAAATATGAAATATTATAGATCCAATGCATAGACAATTTCACAAGGATTCCAAAAAGTCCTCATTTGCTAATTTATGATTTTTCTATGATTTTACATGATTTTCCAAAGTTCAGCCATTTAAATGCAATAATTATTCCCAAAAAGAAAAGGGAAAACATTTTTACAAAGTGGACACATGACTTCTCTGAAATTAACTAAGCCCACATTTGTAAATCTATGTGTCTAGTATTTATGCAAAGTGAACACACCAAAGAGCTTCTATTTCTATTTTACTCCCTCTTCTTCTTTCTCGACGGCAGAGGACGGAGGAGACCGGGGAGGAGGAGCCGAGGATCAATGAGGTCACCACCGGCGACAAAGGGAAAGTGGCCGGTGAGGCTGCTGCGGAGGAGCAGCAGCAAAGCGTGCCCACCGCAGGCCAGTGCCCTGCCCATGACTGGTCGAGGCCGCGTGCCGCGCCCCACGGCTCGCGCCCATGGCTGCCTTGCCGCGGTTGACCGAACCAGCACGCGGCAGCGGTGAGGGCCAGCCTGCAGCAGTAATAGGGAGGAGCGGCAATGGAGGAGGAAGAGGATGAAGGAGCCGGAGGGAGCACGTTGCAGAGGAGGAGCAGCGACGGCACAAGCTCTGCTCGTCGCCTATGGCGTGCCGAGGAAAAAGGAGGGAGCGACTGGGGAGAGGGAGGAGTGAGCCCAAGAGGGAGCAGAGGAGGGCGTCGGGCTCTCCAAACGACAAGCGTGGGCGAGGTGGCACGTATGCGAGCACGAACGGGAGCCATGTGGCGTCGGGTGCCTGCCTGTGGTCGGCCACGACCTCCTGTGCCGGATCCAAAATTTGCCAGACAATACTACCCCAAACTTATAACTGGATCTCCATTTTCTCCCCTCTATAGCTCTTAAACCGATTTGTCATTTGATCAACCGATTACACCACTGCGTAGAGCTACATGTATACTACAACTTTACTTAAGGGACCTCGGATTGATTCAGCTTGGTTTGAGAGATAAAAGGCTGCAAAGTAGGCCACCTGAAACTGAATCCAGAGTTTCAGTTTCAAGTCGACTGAAACTCTCATCTTTCCCCTTCCCTATCTCCTTATCCAAGCAGCGAAAAACTAAGCCAATTGATCAGTGCTGTAGAGCTACCAAAGTACTACAACGTTGCTCAAAGGTTAAGGGTCTAACTCAGCTTGGTTCTGGAGATAAAAAGCTCCAAAATAGGGCTCACGAAACTGAATGAAGAATTTAGTTTAAGCAGCAACATTCAGAGGATTTTTGCTATTTTTGAAATCATTTTTGAATGTCCAAATGGTCTTCAAATTTGCTGAGACTTGATTCATTGTTTCCTGCACAAAAGGTACTGCAACTCATATTAAGGGATTCAATTGAGCTGCCATATGAATTTGGAAGATAAAATGCCGCAATTATAGCATCACGCTGCTGCTGATCGAGGACTTAGAAAATTTGAAGAGCTGAGAAAACAGCATCAGTTCCAAACTTGAATCCACTGTTTAAGCTACTTGGAAGCTGATTTGGCTCTTGGTCCAAAAACAAAGTTTGTAGCACTCAACTTAAACTACAACTTTAATTTAATGTCAAACTCCATAACTAGTATAGAATTCAAACTTTCACTTTGGTCAAAGCAGTAACTTAATAAAGCCTAAACTAGGGTTTTAGACCAATTGGGGCATTTTCTTGACATTTGCTCAACATGAGCCCTTCATGACTTTTATTGTAGAATTCATCTAGAGTCATTTGGGCAAGTTTGCATGGTTTGGTTGATGATCTATAATTCCATTCACTTAGTGGTGCAAATTCCAATAGGAATAGAACTTATCAGTTCATGTGACTTTTTGATTCCAAACTTCATGAAACTTTTCCAGGGATCAATATAGATAGGTATTAAGGTGAGACACATGAAGATATTGCAATAACACCATCCAAGCATATATCTTGAAAATGACCTATATGTAAAGCAATGGTGCAACATCCAACTTTCGGTTAGGCTCATCTCCATAGGTTGGCCTTGACATCGTCATCTTGAAAATGACCTATCATGTTTGAGCTCAAACCCACTGCTTAGTGAGTGACAAACACCTGGGGTGTTACAGTAATGACTTCGCCAGTAGGAACTTGTTCCATCGTGGTGTATTTGATATGTCCTTTACACACATCTACACCATTTTCATCTAGATTCCTTTGAGGATCAGGACAATCTTTGGCCCAATGACCTAGCGTATTGCAGTTCCAACACAGTCGGTTACTTGGCGGAACGTTAGACTTTCCTTTCTTGACATTGCTCTTCTTGACCTGACCCTTTTTCTGATATGGATGATATCTAGCAGATACGTCAGATGATTGAGGATGGGAAGTAACCATTATAAAAGTGTTAGATTGAGAAGCCCTAGCCTCAGAAGCTATCTTGTGACACTTAGAGGCAGTATGAACAGCATTGCAGTTTTCTTGCAGGAGAGTATCGCTAACAAACTCATTAAATGTTGCACACTTGCTAGTACACATGGTCTTCATTAATTTGGGACAAAGTCCCCTCTTGAAACTAGCAATCCTCTTGGCATCGGTGTTGACAAAATCCAGAGCATACCTTGATAGTTGAATGAAATCATGCCAATATTTGGTTACACTTCTGTCACCTTGAGTGAGCTTCATGAACTCGGTGTGCTTGATAGCCATAAAACTAGGAGGAATGTAATGTCGTCAAAAAGCTTCTTTGAACTGATCCCAAACTACCCCATCATTCTCAGGCAGAGTGCTCTTATAATGGTACCACCAATTACCTGCAGGCCCTTGTAATTGTTGCGAAGCATACTCTGTTTTCATATGGCCACATTGAGTAAGCGAAACTTCTGTTCAATAGAGTTCAACCATTCATCTTCTTGAAGTGGCTCTTCTGCTTCTCGGAAGATAGGAAGCTCAGTATCCAAGAAATCCTTATAGTTGTTGTACTGAATAGGCTCAGGTCCTCGATAGACATTGATACGGACACTTTTAGCCAAGGCACGCTAACTTTCAGCAAGCATTTGTTGTAACTCAGCAGAAGTAGGTTGCAGAGGATGAGATAATGGAGGCTCCACATTGTCACGACTCCTACTGCTAGAGCAAAACTGACGAGGCATCTACAGTTACGGAAATCCAGTGAGTATTAACGGTGTTGGAAGGTCGCTGGCGAATTATATAAGCGCATCAAAAAGGTTGTATCCAACTATCCAGGTTACAAATCCTGATGAAAGAAACATCAAGGTTCGGGACAAGGATCTTCTAACAAGATAGGGAAAGATATCCAAGGAAAAGCTCATAGAAAGATAACACATCGGTGTAGCTCCATAATGGATCATGACTAGCAATCCTCGATACCTGCGCGTGCCGAGCAGCACAACCTTGTGTGCACGCCCACAGGAGGCCCTCGGTTTCGTCGTGGCACTGTAGATTACTAATCGTAACACCATTACTAAACCAACACCCATGAGAAATCCTCACATGTCAAGAATTAAGTGTGTAGAACACATCATACAAGAAGGGGTAGCAAACAAAGGTGATCCCAAGGTTAGAGTTACAGGGAGGTGAGTTGTAGCTCAAAAGATATCACAACTCAAGGAGATACATCTCGAGAGGTTCATCAAGACTTTTGGTGTACCGCTCACTTCCACTAACCAGATTTGAATCGGGCTTCAAGGCTGACACTGACGACAACTCCACAAGATTGGTTGATTACCTCAGTCCTTTGCGAAAGAATGCAACTGCTTACGGGAAAACCATTTAGAGGAAAGAAATTTTTGAAAGAGTGGGGTAAGCATTTATAAGGGAGGGAATAATGCAAAATGCAATGCATGATGCGAACAAGGTGCATGCACAAACTGTACGTCCTCACAAACCTAGGAAGAATTTTAAAATTCTAGCGTATAGTTCGGTGGCATACACATGTTCTCTCAATAACGATAACTAGTCGCTCTACAGGAAACATTGTTAGTGTACCTGCAAAAAATTGCATTTCAGCCCAACAGTTCCTAATATATCACTCCATTAAAGCAGTAAATCTACACATTTCGCATACACCCCAATGTATACGAAGGTGGCCACACCCAAGCATCGTCCTAATGACGGCATCGTCTCCCGAAGGATAGAATTACCCAACATGCAGACACTATTCATAGTTACATGGTTAAACACGTAACTAATCCTATGACCAGTAAGCACTCCCCTAGATCGGCAGTGTATCCAATCATGCTCTCACATCTCACACTTACCTGGACGTAGGTGCGACGTTGCGTAAAAGTAAACTAGCAACATATATGGCTAATTCATATATGAGGGTTACCTCCACCATTAGACCACAGGGTAACATAGTGCGGTCAAGTTATCACACTTCTCACCTTGGCCACAGCCGTAGATGCAGAATTTAAAAACCCCAAGTCAATACTTAATTAAGCCACCTAATAGTTCTTATTCGAGCATATAGGATATGACCACTGGCACTTCTTAGATTAAAAATAATACTTTTCACAAAAGCTTTTGTTTAAATACGCAAATGACGTGTTTAAATGTTGAATCTTCCTCCGATGCCAGCTGTCATGGAACCATCCAAATTATAAGAGCACAAGTCTAAAAACAATCGCTGAAGTGATCAAATTCTCAAACTTGAGCCCATATAACTCCGGTAGTCCACGAAATCACGAGGGATTTCAAACCAAACTGAGAGCAACCAAGATCATAGTGATTCAACATAACACAACATTTGTTACAACAGTTCATAAGTAGCTCTCATACATCAGAGTACGAATATGTTATTACAAACCAAATTAGGAATAGCAGAAGCAACATAGTTTTGAACCACATTTAGTTCAAGTATTGCTAGTGCGTAGTCACATTCTGCAAAAACATAAAAGGAGAGAATACTACAGAGACCATGCCCAATGGTCTAGTCTTCACACCCAACAACGAAGACAGTGCTTCAGGTAACCGGTAAGAATCTGCTACCTGCAACAAGGTGGGAATAAACCCTGAGTACGAGGAGGTACTCAGCTAGACTTACCCGTCAAAAACCAGAAATAAAGTGACACCAAGGAGTATGCAAGGCTTTATATAAGTGGGCTAGCTTGACACATTTGCATAAAAGCTTAAGTACAGATAAGTAATCATTATTGCTTTAAGCTTCAAGTTAATCATTATTAACCTGTCCTCTAGATTAGTACCTGTACTATAGCAATCACTTAATTTAGCTAAGCAAACAATAGTAACCATATTAGGTTTATTAAGGCCATCATTATATCATCATAATCTTCAGAACCATCAATAGATTTAGTGAAATCTACGTTGCCTCTGCTCTGTCAAGTTTCTCACTATCCAGGAGAGACGGCGATTCGAATCGATTCCAACTCAGCTGAGGGGGGTATTCCTAACACCAACTGGGCATACTTTGCAAGAGTTGTCAACAGTCACCTTTGGTACAACTCAGGATGGGCCCGAACAGCGCTACACTCTCAGGGATTCTAGTGGCCAGGAAGCTCAGGACTTTTAACTCACCTACCCTTGGTCCCACCTGGCTCCCCTCCGAGGTGACTTACACTTTTCGGCTTCGTAGCTTGAGTTGAGCTACTCGGCTTCGCGGTCGGCAACCTCAGGCTGGCCAGCTAAGTGTTAGGCTACGTTCAAAATGACAAAGGAAGTACAGCGGATCGGTCCTTAACCGACACAGACGGGGATAGATCTACACCCAAGACCTCCATGCCTTGTTGCTTCACTATCGACATCCCGCCGGTCTAAGTTCATTATTAACACTTGATTCTTTTCCACGATAGCAATTATAGCCAACCGTGACCAAATACTTCCTACTTTGCAGGTGATAGGAGATCACCTGACATTACCGTTGTAATTAAGCAGGGCTAAGCATATAGACGATCCTGTCAACGTAGGATTCATGGATTCGTATATCTGGACAAGGAATGATATAATGCAGCAAGGGTTCCAAGCAACTCCTACCACTTAATGCAACAATACATATAATATATATAATTAATTGCTTTGAAAGTAGGAGGCTTATAATGCTCCGGGGCTTGCCTTAATCGACATAGATGGAAGACTTTGGGCTCGGCTTCACGAATGGCTCCCACGTCTCCTCCGGTTCCGTTGGATTGGACCTCCGGCTCCCGAACTGGTTCCAACTCCAACGGGTACGTCTTGTGGAGCTTTACCAATGTCACGTTCCTCGGTACACCTATTGCATGTATATGCACCAATAAATCTCATGTATGCACAAATGTAACACGATGAGCATATGAGCATGTATGCATGATGAATGTGATGAATAATGCAACAATCTAAGCAATAAAAGTCAAGCTAAATGGTGCTCTATTCAAATCACTTTAAGCTTAGGTGCAAATTTCCTCTCTTGTATTAACATGTTTAAACATCCATAAGTAACCACTAAGTACCACAAAGTTCATACTTCACACACATATAACAAGTTCCAGAATTTAGCGCATTGACAAGTTGACCGCAACAACTTAGAAAGTTCATAACTAGAGTTATATAACTCCAATGGACATGCATGAGGACAATCTAGAAATCTTATAAAATTATCTACAATTCATTTATAAACATCTAAGCATGATTTTATCATTTACCAGGTCAAAATAGCACACACATAGAAACTGTTCTAAAAAGACAGAGAGCAAAACAATTCTGACTCAAATTTTGAACCGCTGCCATTTCTAAATCATGAGTCAAAATATCATCAAATTTTACCAGCAACTAGTTCATGAAGTTCTTAACAACTTTGTTATAGTTCACCAAGCATGAAAGCATCATTATCATAGGATAATTCTCTTAACTAGCAAATCTGTCCAGAATGGCAGGTTCTCTAAATTAAATAATTAATGATGATGCAAAAGCACAATTGGACCAAACCAACTTTACTAACAGCTATAGCATGTTAAAGTAACACCAGATCATATCATGTTACTTGCATAAACATTTATTTAATTGACCGTTTCTATTTATTTAATTGCTTAGGCATAAATGGCAATAAATATAAAAGGTTCCCAGAAAATTCTAATAAAATTACAGAAGCATATACATGGTACCATGAGGCTACCATAAAAATTTCATCTCAATTTGACAAGTATAATTGGAGATATCATAATAAACAAAAGTATAAGCAATATAAAGCATATACAAAAAGGGAATTTATAAATGAAGATATAAATGAAGCATGTGGCCTCCAAAATTCATGAAAATTTAACTGGAGTAACATCAAAGCATGCTTATCACCTCACCAAATTTTTATAGCACTAGGAGCTGTATATAATGAGATACAAAATTCCCAATTTCATATGATTAAATAAAGTGCTTAACAAAAGCAATTACCAACTTCAGAGAACATAAACTAACATGCCATAAATTATTACACTAGTGCAAAGTAAACATTTCAAGGATTCTAGAAAGTCCTCATTTTCTTTTTTATGATTTTTCTACTATTTTCTATGAATTTCTAAAGTACAGCATCAGATTTGAATTTTTCAGAAAAAGACAAAACTTAATAACCTAAATGGGCCGCAACCGTTGGGCCACTGTGGTGGCCAGCCCACCTTGGCCCGAAATCAAACAGAGGGAAAATCCCGCCCGACAAGCAGGCCCCCGAGCCAGAGAGAGCGGGGCAGGGGAGCGGCTCCGGCCGGCATTTCCTTGCCGCCGGCGAGGTCTCATGCGAGACTAACCCCACCACCGTGTTCCTCTTGATGAACCGCACCCATTGATGTGCTACAACGGTGCTAGGGTCAGACCGACGAGGCGCATCGCCGGCCATGGTGGCAGCGGTGACCTGACGGCAATGTGGCGGCCAATAGAGCGCACGACGACTCATGGTGAAGGTAGCTACGGACTCCTGGGAACACGGTGAAGCCTTCATGGTGGGATTAGGGGTGAGGGAAAGGCGTGGTGAGCACATCCACGTGCTGGCTGACACGGTGGTGGAGACATGGCTATGGTCGTGGCGGCATTCCAGCGCAACAAGTGCCCGACCAGTGATGACATCAAGCAAACAAGAAAAGCTAGACCTAAGGCCCCTTGAACAACAGAGAGATGAAGAGAAGTGAGCACGAGTGTGAAATACTTGAGCCCGATGCCATGGCGGGCAGGGCGGAGCGAGTTCGGCGGCAAAGGCGTTCCGACGCACTCACCACGGTAACGGTGGAATGGATGGGCGCTCCACACTCCACTCGACACGGCGACGCGGGATCGTCCACGGAGCGGCGCTACGAGACACCACACTGTGCTGCCCACGGCGCGGTTCGAGCTCGGTGGGGCGACGTCAATGGCGGTGGCAGCGGAAGAACGACTCCCGATTAGCGTGTGGCCCCAGAGGCGAGGCCAACACGTCGACACGGTGCACTAGGCACGGGCGAAGCTATGGGCAAAGTAGAGCCAGCAAATGCGAGGCGGTGGCGGTGCAGCGCACGGTGAGGTGCTCGGCGTCGCTTCCTACGGAGCAGAGCAAGGTGAGGGCGAGGGGCGGCAGAAGAGGGTGAGAGAGAGGCTTTCAAGGCATCATGTCAACCTGTCGCACTTGAGCACGAGCACCGCTCAACACGTAGCTATCCATTCGTCATCGAACCCCTGCAAGCGGTCGGCCACCATCGAGTTTGGAGTTTCAAACTCTGAAACTGAAACACCAACGTTTCAGTCGAAACGCGACTGACAGCCTGACTTGAGCAGCTCACAACTCACGATCTAGCTCGAACTAGTAGCGGCTGTAGTAGAGTTTGGAGTCGATCTACATGAGATATTTCATCGATTGTACTGGCCCTTGACCTAACTCCGCACGGTTTGCAAGTTACGGTGCTCCAAAGAGGGCTACCTGAAAACTGCGCAGTCAAGTGATAACTAACAGCAAGTTTTGAGACGGGCTTAACTTCCAAACCGGCTAACGTTAGAAGATGACCTAATAGACTTTTAGAGCTAGAGCTAAACGAGGTCATCAAATAAGTCTATACACACCTGAGCTAAAACTCAAAGGTTAGCAAGATACAAGGCACGAAAGAAGGGTACTTGAAACTGACAGTTAGTCAACACTTAGCCAAATTGGGTGAGTGCTGAAATCAGCACTCCAAGCTGACTTGTGGGCCACATGAGTATGCTACAGCCATTTTCATGACCTGGCACAAGAACAACTTTTGTTTTACACAAAAATTGCTACAAACTTTGTTAAGGTGGCACAGCCATGCAAGGGCTCTAGGTTATACTTTTTGTTAGGTCAAACATGGAAGGTTCTAGGGTCAACTAGGTCAACGCATGCGTCGAGATGGAATTAGGGCATGACATAAACATAAACCCTAGCTCATTTTGGATTACAAGCATGCTACAACTATTGACAAGGCCCTAAACACAAGGTAGCATTACGTATGCATGAAAGTTTCACAAGTAGGCATTGAAACACTATTACTATAACTAATGAAACATCACTAACATAATTATTGAAACCTAATGTTGCATATGTTTCAGGAGCATGTTTCACATGTTTTCAAGCATAACAAACCTAGCACATGTACTAGCATGGTCCAGATACATGATATTATCACTAGCACCCATAACATACATATGTTGCAATGTTGCAAGGTCATGTTTCAAGCAAGGATGCACATGAAATGATGATGCTTATGGTGATGCCATGCTATGACCATGCTCAAATGATGCTAAAATGCAAGGCAAACACCTAGGGTTTTACAGCCGAGCTGCTCTGGTGGGTTCCGGTCCAGCCGAGACACGTAGGGCGTGGAGGAGGAGGAGGCGAAGGTGATGGCGCGAGCTATCGAGCACGGGAAGGGACAGAGATGTGGTGGCATGGAGCTTGGTTGGCTTGGCAATGGCGGCGCTCGGCATCACCATAGAGCAAACGGAGAGCCAAAGCGAGCGAGGGAGGGGCAGAGAGGGAGCTTTGGAAGTGGAGGAGCATTCTCTGGCTTTGCCAAACTCGAGAGGGAGCAGCAAGGGCGCGTGTTAGGGAGGTGAGGCGCGGAGCCGGGCATGGCCGACATGTCCGAGACATGTGGCGTCCTCAGAGACAATTCGACGAGCATGTGGCGCGTGCTAGAGTGGCACAGGTGGGAGCCGATCTGGGTCAGATCTGGGCCAAATTTGGACATGGGCCAAGAAGCAAAGTCAGAGCCCACTCGATGGTCTCCAAATTTGATTAAGGGTGTTTGGCCATTAGGGCTCTAGATTATGAGATAAATGGTTTCAAATATTGCATTGTCAACAACTTAATGACAATCACATTAGAGCTCGGTTTTCCCTAGTTTTGGGATGCCAAACTTGATCAAACGAAATCCAACTTTTGGCATGATCATGTCCACTAGCTTATCTCCAACTCTTACATTTGGACCAACTTGAGTTGCTTAGTAAAATTTAGAGAATGCGACATGCCAACATCGATGACTATGAATTCTAGACTTAGAATATTTTCAAGTCTGAAAACAGCAGTAAGTTCAAACTTGGGGCCTCGGTTTGGAAAACTTATAAATGGAATTAGGGTTGGGCCTTTAAACAAAGCTTGCACAACCTAGACTAAACTACAACTTTTATTAAAGGACCTTGGGCTGGTTTAGCTTGGTTTGCAAGATATAAAGCTCCAAAGTAGGGTACCCGTAGTTAAACCTCAGTTAGGACTTAGCCAAATTCCTAGGCTCCAAAACAGCACTACATTGAATCTTTGGAGCTCTATTTGACTAGGTTAGAGGCCAAACTAGCACTTGACCATTAAATAAAGTTTGTTCTACACAAGATGAACTACAAAGATCAAACCTCATAACTGGTGCAGAAATCAAACTTTCACATTGGTCAATGTAGCAACTCGATAAAGCCTAAACTAGGGTTTTAGGCCAATCGGGACATTTTCTTGACGTTTGCTCAACATGAACCCTTCATGACTTTTGTTGTAGAGTTCATCTAGAGTCATTTGAGCAAGGTTGCAAGGTTTGGTTGATGGTCTATAATTCCATTCACTTAATCATGCCATTTCAATAGGAATAGAACTTATCATTTCATGTGACTTTTTGATTCCAAACTTCATGAAACTTTTTCAGGGATCACTATAGATAGAGAGTGCTGTGAGACACATGAAAGAAGTGACATCAACACTCACTTGCATTACCAAGCATGAGAATCTAACATACACACATTGAAACACAAATAACAAGGGTATGTTGCATATGTTTCAAGGAGATGTTGCAAGCACATTCTATATATACATGTTCACATGTTGCACTAGTGCATCACATATGTTTCACAAGTGTGTTGCATATGTTCCATGCTCATATATGAACAAATGATGCTTAGGCTCATGCAATGCAAGTGCCAAATGCAAGCCTAACACCTAGGGTGTTACACCACGCATACACTTATAATTAATACTCTACTCCCTCTAGAACAGGAATAAAGCACTCAAAAGAGTCGTGATCCTGATGAACAATATAAACAAGATGCTTACTCAAATCAGAAGTTGATTACCAGAGATATATCGAAGGCAAGCTCAAGTAGAACTTGGATCCACCAAGGTACAAGCTATAGAGAGAGCACCGACAGGCTAGCACCTCCTTCAAACTTTTCCCTCACTCTCTATCTCACTATTTCTAATCATAAGACTAAATCCTATAGAGGACCAATCTTCTCTTGATAGCTAGCTCTGATCCTCATGATATGAATTAGGGTTTTAGGGGTCTACTAAGGAGGGGGCTAGGGGCTGGTATATATAGGCCGAAGCGTCAATCTAGGAGATGGTGGGGAACCGACTTTCGAAGCGAAGGCTGACTAGTGGAACCCACAGGCCGGCTGGCCCCACATGGCAGCCCCTCAGGGTCTGCTTTGGTGGAGAGCCTCCTGGAGTCTTCTAGAATCTTCCCACGTTGTTTACGCGATGGAATTCCATTATTTCCATTGATGAATAGGTCCCCATTGATGGTTTTCTAGATAAACCCTGCTGAAAACACAGATTCACCAAAACTTATGGAATTTGTTAGTTTAAACCCCTTTACTATGTTTAGTGATGGAATTAAGTATATATGCAGATTATGTTGATGGTTTATAATTGTTGTTAGTCATCGTCAACATGCGCGGCATCCAATTCACCATGCAGCATCTCGATGTTCAGCCTAGACGATGACAACAATGCTTGGACCTTATGGTAATCCTTTAGTAATTGACAGTAGTCTATGTTGTTTGAGTATTCACGCTCTTCTGACAATTCGCCCACTTTAGAACCAAAGGGCTGTGCGGGGACAGACAGGCTCGGCGGCTGCGAGCGGCAACAGGACGACTCTCCAACAACACCAGTGGGAAAGCACCATGACCGAGGATGGTGCCGCCATGGAGAAAGTGCTGCACAATGCAAGCCAAGTTGAAGCCCATATAGGATAAGGGAGAGAGTGATCGGATTGAGAATGGAAACGACTTACCTAACTGACTGACACAGCATGGCATGGAATCACAGGTGGTTGCCCAATCGGGGGATGCCTCATGGGGACACTTTCCAAGTGCAGCCACGGACGAAGAATCGGGCTCTAGGGCCAATGAGGCTCGAGACACCATCACACCCATGTTCAGCTGTTGAGAAAGTAGGCAAATTCCAAATACTAGTTAAATTAAATAACATGAACACATACTAGTGAGCATTGCTCGCATATATTCTAGTTAAATGAAGATAAACAACATGAATAGTGGAATGGTGATGATCCACCTTTGAAGGGGAAACTACTAGTGGGTGAGAGACCACGTCGATGAGAGGTCCATCTGTTAGAGGAGGATTGCTAGTGTGGAAGGAATCCGTGGCCTCCCCTGCGTGGACACTCCAATAGCTGTCATCATCAGATCATCTACCTCCTCCATGCAGATCAGGATGCAGATCAGGAGGACCTGATGGCTGAAGAAGGTACGGATCACCCTCGGCACCGTTAGTCCCCAATCCTTTAGTTCCTCGATTGCATCTAGCAATAAGCGCAAATGCCATGGTTCCAATAGGGTTGGTGTCCTCAACCATGATTCTGGAATGTCAGGATGCATCCGGTCATGAGAAAAAGTCAGCAATCTAGGTCTATGTCATAGTGGCGGTCAAGGCTCGGTAGCACTCCTCCAACCTGGGACGAACTTCGATCAAGGCGCCCCCATTGGACAACGACGGTGCCAAGAGGACGCTAACAGAACCACCCAAAAAAGAAGCCACCATAGATCATAATGGGTAGGTATTCTCAGGAAGCCCTCACACAACATGATGAAGACTGAGGGGTGGAGGATCTCCTCTGGGGTTAAGTCATGGAGGACGGGCCCGTAGTAGTAGAGCAACCACCTCAGTAAGGGGTGCGCCGGTAGCCCAAACCTAAGAGGTGGAAAAGGACGAAAGAGACGACCTCATTTTCCTTTGGCCTCGGCTTCACTTCGCTTCTCACTAGGACTCTCCACCTGAGCTCCTCGGTAGCCTCCGGGATCACCCCCTCTCTCGCAACTGGTCAAATTTAGCCCGATCGATAGACGATCACATCCACTCTGCCATGGTCCCAGCAGGAGGTGTCCGCGGCATAGTAGGGTGGAAGGCAAAAGCTTTGGGATGGAATCAGGAACTCTAGAGAGAGAACGCAGTAGGTATAACCTTCCCTCTCGCGCCTTGTCTCTGTTGCTATAGTTTGGGGACCGGCGACCACCCCACAACCGAGATGTTTGCGTGGATAGGTGGCGGGGCTTTGCCCCATCACGTCAATGCAATGGGTTGTGAGGTGACGTCCCCTGTGGTAACAGGCTATTGACGCCACCCACGCATGCGCCTACATGGGAATGCAGGAGCACGTCATTCGGGTAGTCAAGATTTCAGACTGTCGAACCTTGTGTTATCCTATGAAGTAGATAGTGCGGTCTAATCCAAGCAGTCATGACAGTCCAAGGGCAGGCTGAGGACTTGCTTCAATTTCTCTTGGTTTGCGGAGGCACGTATTAGATTATAAAATCTGAATTCTGAATAAAATTATTTTTGATGCATGGTTCTTGCAAGTTCAACAAATCATATTAAATACATGAAAATAAGACGAGTTGGCTTCCACATAGATCAAAGCCACTCATAACTACTACTTATACAAATGTTGTGACTGAGTGCACTCCGTAGGCAATAGTTTTACCCACAGCTTTGTACTGTATAGTGTCTGACGAGATCAAATGTGCCGCATTTGAACTTTCTTGCGAGCGTAATAAAATATGAACAACTATCTGTCTGCTCCATTTTAGTGGCTCATTTCTCGATGCGTATTACTCAGAAGGCGTGCTACTCAAATATCGTGGAGATGTGGCCTCGTCTTACCTCCCGCTATCGCTCGGCATCTGCTAGAATTCCATCAGTCATGCGCGTCCCCTACTATAAAAATAGAGGGAAAATAGGGGAGTCAGTACAGTTGTCTTGTAACCTTGCGAACTCACCTTTCCTGCTCACCGCCTCCTCCCTAGCACCTTGTTCTTCAAGCTTGAACCATGGCAGCGGAGAGGCATCCAAGGGAGGATACGATGGTGTGGGACCTATACGTGACTAGGCAGGCTCTTCGTGCGGATAACTAAGAGGTAGAGCGATTGCAGTCGTGCCTCTCCATTGTGGAGATGGCACTCGCTGCAGCCGATAGGGAGATGGCTGCGGCTGAAGCCGCAACGGGTTAAGCGCAGGCGTAGCTCACTGGTAAGGCATTGTCATTACCATATATTTTTGTTTTCTCATTCCTGCTCACTGGTAAGGAACCGTATCTTATTAATTGGTAGGGTTTTCTCATTCTTGCTCTTTCAGCCATCATGGAGCAGCTGAACGCCGCATCAGTACTGATGGCAGGGCTGAACTTCCTTGAGCGCATCCGTGCTCTACTGGCGTAGATCCAGGAGGTAGTGACGCATGGCGTTCGCCATGGGGCTATGTCAGCCCTGGCCGCTACCCACCTCCACTCAGACACAGACTTGTGTGTGGTGGAGCCAGTGTTCCCACTAGAGCTGCCGGTCCAAAGTGCTTCATAGGATTTTTTTGCTATAGGATTTGGGTCCTTCAAAATTCCTATGTTTCTCCTCCACTCCAAAGGAATCATAAGTTTTTGAGTTTCTTCTGTCCATTTCTTGAGATTCCATTTTGTAATGTTGGTGGGCCCTAAATAGATGGGGAGATCTGCCTGCGCAAAAATTAGATTTTTGGCAAAAAATTTCGCACCGCGCCGAGTAGTGCTATCAACACGCACTGAAAATTAGATGTCTCTCTTTTGCCCTTCGCATGGAAATTAGGTTTACCATGCCATCGATTTTAGACAAGGTCATTTGTGGTATTGTGATGGCCACATAAAAAGCGCAAGCAGTCACCGTCTCTGCCTCCATCTCCATCCTCCAGCCGCCACCGTCTCTCCTCTCGCTCCAAATCCTAGCCCCATGGACATTCTCTCCACTCTCCAGCCGCCCCCTCTACTACCCTGCTCTGGACCCTAGGTGCCATCGGCATAGTAGCTCGACTCATCAATCTCCACTCTCTAGACTCACCCTCTTTCATAGCTTTCCAAACCCTAGAGCTAGATCCCCGTCGATTCATCAACAGCAGGTTAGCTGATGGCGGAAGGACTGCCTCGACGACGGTATCGACCGAATCCGGATCCCCTACTTTGGCACCTCTCACAACCAGCTAGATATGAACCCTAGCTAGAGCCAAATCTGGTACCCCTTGATGAGGACATCGCCACGCTAGACACACCGATGCTATGGTCTTCCCCAAGTTGCAATTTGTCCCCAACTCAGCTGCCACGTCACCCTCGGATTCAGCAGACACGTCGTCATTGTTTTGGTCATAACTCTCTCATACGACATCGAAATGGGGTGTTCTTGGATGCGCTAGAAAGGGGATGACGACACCGTCGTTTTGGATCTGGTTCCAGCTCTAGAAGGTACGAGGATCATTCTGTGTGACCACGGGAAGGTGCTACTTCACCTATTTGGGCCAACTTGGCCATGTATCGTGTCGGGCCTTAAGCCCAAGTTGTGGGCGCCCAACCCCTAGCCGTCCTCAACCCTAGGTCGAGTCTTAGACTATAAACACAGCCGCCGCTGCTGCTAGACAATTGGGTTTTGTTTAGAGTTTAGTTTTCTATCGAGAAACTGAATCGTTCATTGTAACTGTGGTGACAAATCCTTTTACAGTGATCTAGGGCCCCTGTTCTTGATCTCCTCCACTGTGTCGATTAGTCCTTTAGAACCGAGTTCTTGAACCCTCTATTGATATTCACATCATTCATATTTGCAATTTCAGATTGCGTGTTTTTACCTTCTTGCTTGTGCTCTTCGATTCGCTTGCAGGAAAAGTCTTCTTGGCGAGATCAATCAAGTTGTGCTTGGTTGATAACCAATGGAGCAGTGGTGTAATGGGTGCAGGGTTCGAATCTCCACAAATCGAACTTATCGGTTACCTCTCGGAAGATCGGGCCTGTACTCATCAATTGGTATCGGAGATTTTAGGTTTACCGCGAGGTATATTCTCGTTTGCCTTAGATTCATATTTGTTCATTACCTAGAGTCCACAAAAAGCCCAAAAATATTTCAATTTCCGCTGTCCTATCACCCTTTGTGCCTTTGCAATTTCGTTTCAGATTCGCGTTGTTGAGTTTGTGTCCGTGGTCAAGTCTTGTTGCTGGTTTAGGATTGTGTTCGTGATCGGAGTTCAATCGCCCATTGCTGTGATTTTTGTTTTCTGCCACTATCCCATCCACCATTCCCAAACAACAAGTCGAAGCCACCACATTACTCGACTCGCCCCGCTAGCCGCCTTGTGTAACTTCTCGCCGCCGCGCAAACCCTAGATAGGTTGGTAGCCGCTCTTATTTTGCCTGCATCGCAGCCCTCCTTACATCATCAAGCGAATACCTACTATCGCTGTTGGAGTCATAGGGACGCTCTTGTGATCGGTGTTGGAGTTTAGGGACGCTTTGCCCTAACTGTCGCTGTCGTGTTGTGCCTACCGGAAAACATAACTTGAGATACCTTCAGTAAAACAGGCATAACTTTTTGCTCGTTTATCAGAAAAATCTAAAATTTTTACAATAGCTTCTTGACTCCATTTGGAGCCGACCCAAATTTTTACAGGCATAACATAATGCACGGATTCTAGCTGACCTTCGTGGTTGTGGCGGTGTCTCTATTGCCATAGGTATGTCAACATGTTCTGCTACATTAGCATCACTCGTGAAATCATTCCCTATTGGCTCATCCTGAACTTCTTCAAGATACACCTTCTGTCCACTTTTCTCTCTTTTGAGAAACTCTTTCTCTAAGAAAACACCGTTTTAAGCAACAAACACTTTGCCCTCTGATCGGTAGTAAAAATAATACCCTAAAGTTTCCTTTGGATATCCCACAAAAAAGCACTTGTCTGACTTGGGTGTTAGTTTATCTGATATAAGTCGTTTGACATAAACTTCACAGCCCCAAATTTTCAGAAAAGACAAACTGGGACTCTTACCAGTCCACATCTCATATGGTGTCTTAACTACGGACTTAGACGGTACCCTATTCAGTGTGAAAGCGGCTATTTCTAGAGCGTATCCCCAAAACGATAAAGGAAGGTCGGACTGGCTCATCATAGATCGAACCATGTCCAACAAAGTCTGGTTACATCGCTCGGACACACCATTTCTCTGAGGTGTTCCAGGTGGCGTAAGCTGTGGAACAATTCCGCAACTCTTTAGATGATTGCTAAATTCGTGGCTCAAATATTCGCCTCCATGATCAGATCGCAAGGCCTTAATTTTCTTGCCACGTTGATTCTCTACTTCATTCTGAAATTCTTTGAACTTTTCAAAAGTCTCAAACTTATGTTTCATTAAGTAGACATAGTCATATCTACTAAAATCATCAGTGAAGGTAATGAAGTATTGAAATCCACCTCTAGTTGTCATGCTCATTGGTCCATATACATCAGTATGTACAAGTTTCAACAAGTCTGTCACCCTCTTAGGAAAACTTGTGAAAGGCGCCTTGGTCATCTTTCCCATTAAGCAAGCCTCACATGTCTCGTATGATTCAAAATCAAACAAAGTTAGAAGCCCATCAGAATGGAGCCTCTTCATGCGATTCTCACTTATATGACCTAAATGACAATGCTACATATAAGTAGGACTTAACTCATTAAGTCAAGTCCTTTTAGCATTAACATTATAGACAGGTGCATCATCAAGATTTAAAATAAATATCCCATTCACAATGGATGCAAAAGCCACAAACATATCATCCTTGGAGATTACACAACCATTGTCTTTACTCGTAAATGAATAACCATCCTTCATCAAACATGAAGGTGACACAATGTTTTGACTTATACTAGGAACATAATAACAATTATTCAATTCCAAAATAAATTCTGACAGTAGGTGGAGTTGCATCATCCCGACGTTCAACGCAGCAACTCTTGCATTATTGCCCATGCGGAAATCAACTTCTCCTTTTTCCACGCTTCTACTTCTTATCATTCTCTGCATCATATTACAAATACGAGCAACCGATCTGGTATCAAATACCCAAGAATTAATATAAGAGTTAGCGAGGAAAATATCCGTAATATAAACAACAAGTGTATGAGCAACGGTAGTACCTTTACCACCATCCTTCTTTAAGGACTCCAAATACAACTTGCAGTTCCTCTTCTAGTGACCTTTACCCTTACAATGAAAGCACTCTTCATTAGCAGATGGTCCAGCCTTGGGCGCAGGTGGGTTTGGCTTAGAGGTCTTACCTTTGGCCTTGCCCTTGCCCTTTTGCTTCCTCCAAGCATTGCCGTTTTTCTTAAAGTTAGGCTTGTTTTGGACCGCCATCACATGGCTAGTGCCAGCACCTTTTTTAATATTAGCCTCAGCTGTCTTAAGCATGCCACACAATTCATTCAAGCCCTTCTCCACCCATGCATATGGTAGTTCGAGATGAAGTTCCCATAGCTGGGCGGAAGAGATGCGAGAATGAAATCAGTAGCCAACTCTGGACCAATTGGGAAGCCCAGCTTCTCCAACCTCTGAGTGTGACCAACCATTTTGATCACGTGTGGCCCGACAGGTGTGCCCTCTGCAAGCTTGGTTTCAACAAACGCCTTAGAGACATTGAACCTTTTAGTCCTAGCTTGAGTCTGGAACATTCATTCAGTGCCACGATCATATCGTGCGCTGCATGGTTGTTGTCAAACTGCATATGTAGATCTGGTTCCATACATGCAAGCATAAGGCAACTCACTTCAAGATCAGCATCACATGCCCTTTTGTAAGCATTTTTCTCAGCAGTGGGTGCATTGTTAGCAGGTGCTTCAGGTAATGGGTTGTCTAGAATTTCGTCCTTTTTCTTAGTCCTGAGAACAATTCTCAGGTTGCGGATCCAATCCACATAGTTTGTTCCATTCAACTTATTTTTCTCAAGAATTGAACGCAAAGTAAATGGTTGATATCAATATCCCTCAATTGAAACTTAGTGATTCAAGACCCACAACTAACAAGTCTACTAGTGAGCTTTAGCATCATCGCTAGAAGACATGGTAGATCGGTAGCAACTATTTGCTAATCATATCACATGACTCTTGTTGTTGGGTAGCATCTCTATGCTGTGGTGCCCAACTCCTTATGCTCCAAGGTCCCTAACCGTTAGGATGACCTTGTTCAAGTAACCAACCCTTCTGTAGTAAGTATCCGATACGAACCTGCCTAGTCAATGAAAACTAGTGGCACTCTAATTTCATAAACCCACCACCGATTGTACAAGACACATGACAGTGCAAGGTTTGGGGAAGCATATAACTTAAACATTGTTGAAGGATCGTTCTACTTCACTATCGCATATGTAGACAAAAACATTATCACGTGAAAGTAGAACATAATAATAAGAACGACATTATCACATATATGACTTGGTATAGCCATTGTCACTTTGGGGATCTCCATCTCCATCAATATGTACATCATGATGATCTCCATCTCCATGATCCATGTATACCGTCCATCAGTGATGAATCCACCAAGACTATCTATCACTAACGCAAGGCAATGAAGTAATATTACACAGTCACGGATAGGATCATCACAGTTTGGCACGCAGGCCATTACATCAAATTGACAATATCTATGTGGCTCCAGCCATATTGTCATACTCATTACATGCAAGCCATGAATTAATTACATACATGCATCACATACACATAAGGGCTATACCAGTCATAAAATCCTGCAAAACAGAGTTAACCGATTTCGACGTCCAATCTTAAAACACCGAAACCACCATCTTCCTGGATTTTTTTCGCAAATCTAACTTCGGCAAACCTGACAAGGTCGGGGAGAATCGGATGTAAAATTTTCTATAGATCAATTTTCATATATAATGCGTCTCAATCCGAGGTCGTATGCAAAAGTTATAGCCGTTTTACCGAACAACACTTTTCCTGCACCCGGCGCCCGGCAGTAGATCCAATCTACCACCGCCGCGCATCATATGTGCTCAACACTTGACCTAGGTTCAATTCGATCAATCTGATTGATCTCCATCTCACCATAACTGGGTTTACATGTATCACTTAACTCGGATGGTGGAATTCCGACCGGTACGAGTAGATCGTTACAAGACCAACACAACAAGATCACGAACCATGATTAGAGACTCATCTACAACCGTGCATATCTCCATATGCATACAACCAAACCTATAATGAAGCAGCTATGGCCGCTGTGGGGTTATGAGGGTGCAACGCTAGCCATAAAATCAAAATTTCAACCTCATTAACCAGGATCTACTGCTAGTTACAGGTTACGGAATTACCACTAGACACGCAGGTGCAGCGAAAGCGACTCGATGTAGTCAAACGTGTTGTAGCAGTGCTGTGTAGTTGCATGGTTGTCTGTCACGTCCACCCTTCGCTCACGGATCGTCCCTCTCGTGCGGTTCCTCCTTGTGCTCCAGATGCAGCACCTCCAAGGTATCCCACATGTACGGGGAGGAAGCGTTGCGCCTACGGACTGCTAGGTCCATGAGGAGTAGTAGGCATGAGCGTGGGGAGCGATGGCGCCTGCCCAATGGTGTGAATACCCTGGCCGCGCCCCCTCCCTCGCTTATATCGGCGCCTCTAATCAGCCCCAAGTTGGAGGCCCAATAAGAAAACCCTAAGCCTAGTCAAATTCGGGTCCAACCCGAATTAGGCTTCTAGCCCCTTAAGTGTCCGACCCTATGGGTTCATGCACACGTAGACGTGGCCTGAGTACTCCTACTCAGCCATTAGTTCATAGCGGCCTCTAGCAAGACGTGTCAACTCCTATGTGTACATAAAGATCATATCAGACGAACCACCACAAACCATATACATGTTATTCCTTTTGCCACATGATATTTGGTCCAACTCATAGGTTAACACTTAACCTAAGCACAGCCATGCATTTGTTGATCCAATCATTAGAGTGTTCCATTGATATCTCTCTCACATAGAGAGGGGTAAATTTCATCTTGATTGTCTATGTCTCACAGCATGTTTCTTGACAAACCCGAAGACCACCTTTATAACTAACCAGTTACGGAGTAGCGTTTGATAGTCTCCAAGTAGGTCATTTCACATCTTGAGTACATACAACAATCTCAGGTCTAAGGACATAACATACATAATGTGAATTGAGACAATAACAACATCTCATGTTGGGTCAGTCCAGCCTACATGTCACACATGTGCCCATATTATTAGTTTGACATCTCTATGTCTATGACTTGTGAAACATAGTCATCAACTAATAATGTGTTGATCTAATATTCATATGTGTCCTAACATGAACTCCGATCAGGGACCATTCCAGAATAACCATACAAGTAAAAGAGTTTCACAAACAATTCACATATAAAGATGGCAACGGGTACAGAATACCCGCGTGCCCGCGGGTATCAAACCCGGCGGGCGCGGATACGGGCGCCAAACTACATCCGCGGGCACGAGTGCGGGTAGAGCTATAAACCCGATGGGCATTCTTTAGCGGGTAAGAAAATAGCTTGTCCGTATCCGCAAACCTGCCCTAGTTGCCTGACAGGTGGGGTCACAGCCTTCCCAGTATATATATTGGAAGAAACCCTAGTTTCACTGATTCATTCCCCACGCCTACTGCCGCACGCTCGAACGCTCGGTCGCCCGCATCCCGCACCCCAGCGCCATCTTTAGTGGCACCCCGTGCGAGGCCATGACCCCGGCGAGCGGCGACCCCGGCACCCCAGCGCGCTACTCCAGACCTCCACTCGTGGCCGGCCTCCTCGCGTCCCCCAGATCCAGCGCCGTCCGCCCATGCCCGTCCTTCCTCCGACGCCAGCCCTGCCATCCGCCCTTCCTCCGATGCGGGCCGCCGCCCGCCCACCTTCCAACGTCGGCCACTGGCCGCCTGCCCTCCGGTGCCGCCTGCCGTCCGCCCGTCCACTCCAACGCCTCCTCTCCGACGCCGGTCGCCGATCGCACGCCTCCTGCCCTCCTCTGCAGATCCAGCGCCAGGCGGTAGGACGGGGGAGCGAGGAGGACATGCGGTAGGAGGGGGGAATCATGAGGATGGGGCCATGGCTCTGCCACCACCATGCTGACCAACATCCTCGTCACCCCCACGCTGATCTACGCCGTCCTCGTCGCCCACACACCGGCTGTCGTCCCCGTCGCTCCCATGTCGGCCGCCCTCTTGTGCCCTCCAGATCTGGCGGGCATGCGGACCTGCCCGCGGGCAAGGGATGCCCGCGGATGGTAGGCGCGGGCACCGATTGCTACCCGTGGCGGGTGACGGGCGCGGGCGCGGGCACGGGATTTTCCTCGCGGGTGTGGGTCTATGCCACCTGTATCCGCAGGAAAAATGCCCGTTGCCATCTTTATTCACATAATTGCTAATCAATACAGGTTGTCTTTAATGGATATTCAATGGACTCATAATATCTCATGGATATAAGGCAATATAATCATCTCTATGATAACCTCTAGGGCATACTCCCAACAAGTGATGGGGTTGCAAATTTCCTATAGTTGAGTGTAGCTGACATGTGCTTTATTGGCTTAATGACTTCCGTATAAGCTATAGTTACTAATTAGGCGCTCTCTGTTATGTTGACATTCAGTATAATCTTTAGTTAATAAATGCCTTTGTAATCTAGATGAACAACCACTAAATGCTTTTGAACTAGAGCGGGTGGCACAAGTCACAAAGAATCGTAGGAAGATGGGAGAACTAGGGGTGGTTGTTGAGGGATTTGGTGATACAGAGGAAACCTATTCAGATTTACAAGATGAGCCAGTGGCCCTTGCAATTGAGGTGCTTATTCTATCTTGTGTTGAGTTTGGGCGGGAGGGTCCGGGGGTGTAGATAGCAATGCAATGCTTTGTTGTCTGGATAGCAATGCAATTTGTACATGCTTGCTGCTCAAATTTGATTCTCCAATTTCAACATTTGGTTCGAAGAAACCGTAGAGGAGGCTCCACTAGTAGGACAAAATGCAGTGCTAATGTTAGTCCTAGAGGAAGGCATTCCAAGAGAGTGAAGTCAATACGACCGAAAGAGTTGACTCTTGGATCTAAGAAGAACAAGCAAAAATGTGCAAAAGTAAAGTACCATCAGGCTACAAGATCTCGCTCCTATGTTGTACAGCTGCAATCATTTGTAAGTGATGGTTGTGTTTTATTGTTACTCTAGCCTTTATATAAACAGAAACTAATGTGCATTGTTAATAGAAGCAATAGTGGCAGAAGCCTAATTGGCATCATCATTTAATTTTAAAGTTGCAATTTTGCACCAATCAATATGGTACCTATGCATTGTGCTTATGTAATCCATATCTGTAACCTAATGTTTACTGCTTGAATTTTGTAGTATGTAATACATATTAGTACCTGTGTCTTTTGCATATGTAATCCATATATGAAACCTGTGTTACTTGTTATGAACTAATCTCTTGAGTTTTCAATTAAAGTCCTCTTCCACTATTTGTAACCTAATGTTTACTATTTAAATTTCACAGAAAGCTATGGAAACTATACGAGCAGAACCTGTTGTTGATGGGCACGAACCAATGGACTGGTGTTGATGTTGTTCCCAAGGTCCTTTGCCACTCCCAGGACCAGGTCCACCCGTAGGTCAGTGGCAACACCCTTTTTTGAAAAATGTTGGTATCTTGACAAGCTCTGCCAGAACAGAGACATTGGCGAAGAGAATGCTTCGAAAATAGCTTGTTGCTGAACAAGAAAGTTCCACTAACCTCATCGAACAAGTGGATGAACTAAAGAGGAAGATAGAAAAGACTAAAAGGGATTTTGAGGAGTTCAAGATACAACAATAGGAGGAGTACAATAAGCTACGTGAGGATATCATGCGTTTTAGCTCTTCTTCTGGTAACTCTTAGTCGTCAACTCAATTGGCTTGATGCAGTGAACATTTGTGGCTTGATTTGTGTACTCGTGTGTAGGTTTGATGTGATGAAACTGTTATGGGTTGTTGCTAATGTGTATATAGTAATTTGTTGTATTTGATTGTCAAGCTGAATAATTGTGTAGACATTCGTCGAATAATTATGTAGTCAATCTATGTAGCAGTGATGACTTGAAATCACTTTTATGATGAATTGATTGTTGAGCACATGGTAGAACCAGAGCAGGCCACGTGATCAAATAAAAATACGACACATGGATGAACCAGTGCATGACACGTGAAATAGCCATGGCACAACACGTGGGCTAATAAAAATCCGACATGTGGAAGGAAGTCGCCAAGCCACGTGGCCGAATAAAAACTGAAACATGGACGGATAGCACCTTGACACGTGGTCGAATAAGAAATGGCCACGTCGACCAATAAAAATAAGACACATGGTCCAATGAAGAAGTGACACGTGATCCATCGGTAACACAACACGTGTGCCAATAGAAAACTGACATGAGGAGCAACAGGGACCTGACACGTGGTCCATTAAGAACCAGAAACGTGCAAGAACCAGAGATGGCCACATTGTCCAATAACAAGGTGACACATGACCTGAACCATCTCCAATGGAACCGGCTATAGCATGTATACGTGGAAAGTATCTCCAATGGAACCAACCACCAGCATGGCTGCCCCATGCCACGCATGCCAAAATAGTTCTATGACTGTGAATTTTTCATCACGGATCAAGCCACTTCTATGACGAATTTCTAGATTCATCATGAAAGTTATGACGCAACTTCTATGACAAACCATTTTTCGTCATAAATCATCATAAATCTGAAATTATGATGAATTTAGTTCCTTCAGTGACGAAAATTGTTCGTCATGAAAGTGGATATTCCCATTCTCCAAGGAAGGGGAGCAGTATAGGGATGCGATGGACCTTGGCTGCGAGGACATGGTGGCACTGGCAGCGCTCAAGGAGAAGATCACAGCCACCAAGGCCCTGTCGATACCAGCACCATTAGCCTCCCGTGCTGCGCCATGATGCTACACCCTCCCTCACGCAGTTGTGTCGACTTCCCTTTGTCGGGATCCTTCCACTCTCATGGGAGCATTCGCTCGTGGAGGGGTGGCTCACTCGGAAGGTCACGTCACACTCTATTGCCACCATGGTCATAAGGAGTTGGATCTAAGGAAGAAGAGAGGTTGCTGGAGTTAGGATAAAGGCACCGCGCCAGCCCTGGGGGCTTCCCTTTATAACCTGAGATGATGTGCCGCGAGGGACACCAAGCCCTCCAATCGGCCATCAATGGCTAGGACCCCAGGGCCGGCCGAGCGCCTCTTAGTCCCCGCAACGTGCCCTGAGTGGTTATGTGATGGCGGCCGCGCAGTAAAAGCGGAGTCAGGAAGAGCATTGACAACGAGTCAAGTACCCGCTCCACTTCTCATCAAACATGCTGCCCACTCCACGCATGCCTCTCTAAATGACTCGAGGGGATTTGACTCCCCTCGGACTCACCAGGCCTCGCCAATGGCCCAAATCCATAAACACCAAGTGTCGCAGCCTCTCCTCCATCAGATCCACGCCGCGTGGCATGATGTCCCGTCTCTCAGAGGACGTAGGACGGCGCAGGAATTGCCCGCCTTAACTCCTCCAACCAGCATGGCAGCCCTGGTGCCATCAACCACCTGTGTGGAACATCAGAGGGAAGGGCACGTCGAGAGATCGCCCTACCTGCTGACAAGGAGGCCCCATGATGTCCTCAGAGGCCATGCCAACTCCTCCGATGGAGATCTCGGGCTCCCGATCGATGGGTGCCCAATGGCATGCCCCAAAACCAACTCCTTAGAGTTGGAACGGGAGACACAGAGCAGCGGGCCCAATGAGGGTCCCATCTGCGCCCTGACCTATGCTGCTTGAGTTGGCCTGAGCCACCAGGGCCTGTTACCGAGCCCCCAGAAGGGCATGGGGTGCCGGGTGATCAGATGGCCCCGAGCCAGAGCCCAGACGCTCTCAATCACCCGACCCATGGTAGGCCTAGGTCAGAAAGGAGGGCGCCTCGGAGCCCAAGGCCGGCAACTCTCGGACGAGTTTGTCGGGCCCTCGCTCGGGCCCCAGACTTATGTAGCATGGATCCTCACCGCTGCTTGGCCCCAATATCTGAGCACTCCCAGCATGCTTGGGAGCCCTCAAAAGGGCATATCACTCTTGTCAGCGGAAGCCATCCCCACCATGGCTAGCCCGGTCACCAAAAGATTGGACTCATCCTGTCATCGCCATCACAAACTCGACAAGTGAGGCCACGAAGAGCTCGAGGGCTACTAACAAGATCATAACATAATGGTATGTTAACTTTCTGGGTAAGAGGTTCCTGACTAAAGGACCGCCTGACCGATACCTCCAGGACCACTTGGGGGCTCGGGGGCTACATCCCTCAGGTGCGCTCACATGAGCCTTCCGGCCAAGGACTAGGCAGAGCCCGAGCATGTCCTCTGCCTCAACTTGGGGCTCGGGGGCTCGACCGAGCCCTAAGCTCTCGATCGACGGGAGCCCAAGGCCGATCCTTGGTCCCAGCCTCAAGCACAAGCCAAGGCCTGGGCTGGAAGCAAGCGCCCAGAGCGCCCAAGGCTCAAGGGCTCCCCAGCGCTGCAAAGTGGGCAAAGCGCTATCAACCACTCTTCCGACAGGGTCATGCACGAGGTGTGACACAAGGGGACAAAACCCCTCCACTGGCTTCAGGGGCCGGGGGGCTCCCGAGCTCGCTCGTCAGCCCCTCATGTCGGACGCCTTTGCCACCAAGGAAGACTCTAGAAGGTGCACCTGGTGGAGGCCGATCCAAGCCGACAAAGCCTGAATGTCAGAGCGTCAGAATAGAGCAGCCGGATGATGCCCAGGGCTTCTATGGCTCCACGACAATGCCAAGGTCCATCCACGCCACTACAACGCCCTCTTGGACTCTGGCACTCATAAAGCATAGACTAGACTCCCCAAACTGCCATGTACTTGACCTACCTTAATATATAAGGGGAGGTCAAATCCTACAGAGGGGGAGGATGAAACCAGGACGATTCAGATCAGATTGTTCGAGTCCTCATGACTGAACAACTCGAGCTCTGCACCAAGAGCAGAGCCACCCCAACGTCTTCTTTCTCTTCGATGAGGAAGAGACCTCACCGCTGACGAGCCTAGGATCAGCACAGAGCGATCCCCTGCCAAATCTCTCTTACATTCTGTTGTAACCCCTTGATTTGGATGTTCTTGAATACAAGGATCAGACGAAGGGCCCCGATAGCCTGAACCAGGATAAACCTTTGTGTCCTCTGCGTGTTCTTTATGTTCTTTGTGTTCTTGAGTCCACCCGAGCCACCGGAGACCTCACACTCAGTGATACCCAACGAACAACAATGTTGCCGTGGTTTTGACCCCGCGACACATGGGTATGCCTCCAGGACCACCATAGTGGTTCCAGATGCCGCAGAGGAGCTTCGGCGCCTCGTGGAACGGCTGGATCACCCTGACGGAGTGACGGCCCCTACTCGCTCCAGACGATGCAACAAAAGTTGTGACGGACGAGAACATGCATGGCTGCCTGCACTGCTCACGCTCAGGCTCATCTCCCGGTGAGCCCTCGCCGCGCTACCACCACATCTCCAGCGAGTTCTCTTTGGTGTCAGATCACTCCGGCTAGAGGGTGATGGAGCTGGCTATTGCATTCCTGGCGGAGATGTACTGTGCTCGAACAGATGCGCGGCCGTGGCAGCGCGGCAGCTACTGCACGTGTCTGCGGGTGCCACCCCGTGTTGTGGCGATGGGTCAGCGTCCGGCGTGGGACTAGGTAGTTTGAACATAAGAATTACAATTTCAGCGATGCTGAATTTAATTAATTCAATAACAATTTAGATCGAGCTCTATCTATTTGGTACTGGCCCCACTTATATTAGGTACCAATCCTTATGGTTTTGGTACTTCTTAGTTCTTTCAATTTGTTATATCCTATTTTTACACCGTTAGATTTCTGTGGAGGTATGGTCCATATTTTTTCAACCGTCCTAAAATTTCTCTATAATTAAATATGTAATGACAATTCTCCTTTTTTTGTGACTCTAATGACTATTCTCCTGAGAGCAGTAGATCATTCACTCCTTGAATCTCTTGTTCATTTATGTTAATGTTAATGGGTCAGTTTTGATTAGGAATCAGAAGCGAAAGAAGGGAGGGAAAAGATAAAGTCGGGACAGATGAACACAGCCCGTTGATTATAAATCTAGTGCCTGAAAAAAGTGACCGATGAAAATACATAATTTCAGGTGGAGGCAGATCCCAATTCGAAAGAGTTACTCCGACACTCCGTATATAAAACAAAAATCAGCATAAGGGGTTACAGCTGCTGACTACTGAATGCAATTTGACATACAGCTCATGGTCGTCATTTCTTCCTGCCATTTGGAGCAAATAGAAGCTCCTTGTGAAGCGCCGATGATTGAGTTGTCGCCTGGCCGCATTAAATCTTTTCCGATCGAGCACTCGGTACAGCTTTGAAGACAAATAAAATGACAGGATCCTCATATGAACCAGCCTGTAGTGAATCCACATGTCATTGTGTACATCATCCTCGACTCGAATCTGCATCTACAAGTACAGTAGTGAATCCACATCCACCCTGCTATGACTAGTATAGGAGAGAAACAATTCAACTTCCTGTCCAACGCAAGCTACCCACAGATGGCGGGAAGTATGAAGCACGCCGTTCTGACTTCATGCGTGATGCTCTGGGTGGCTTCCTGCCAGGGCGCCCTTGAGGTGGGCTACTACGACAAGACGTGCCCCAGGGCGGAGGACATCGTCAGGGCCCAGGTGAGGAAGGCCGTGGGAGACAACGCCGGCGTCGGTGCGGGGCTCATTCGCCTGCTCTTCCACGACTGCTTCGTCAAGGTATAATATGCGTACTGCTCTTGTATAGTTGCATTGCGATTTGCTAAGTTCCCACTTATTCCCAGTGCGTTTTGCTGGCATGTATACATAGGGCTGCGATGCTTCCGTGCTGCTCGACCCGACGCTGGAGAACCCGCAGCCAGAGAAGCGGGGGATACCCAACGTAGGCAGCCTAAGGGGTTTCCAGGTGATCGACGCGGCCAAGCACGCCCTCGAGGAGGCCTGCCCTGGGATCGTCTCCTGCGCGGACATCGTCGCCTTCGCCGCCCGCGACGCGTCCTACATCCTCAGCGTCAGCGACTACAGAACCGACTTCCATATGCCAGCCGGCCGCCTCGACGGCCGCTACTCCAACGCCACCGAGACCCTCGACTTCCTCCCGTCGCCGTTCGGCAACCTCAGCGAGCTCGTTACAAAATTCGCCGCCAAGGGGCTAGACGAGGAAGACCTGGTCGTGCTCTCCGGCGCCCACTCCATCGGCCGCGCCCACTGCTCCTCCTTTGCGGATCGCGGCAGTCGGTCCGACATGGACCCGTCGTTCAAGATGTGGCTCGGGAGGAGGTGCCAGGCCGACCCAGGCGACACCGACAGCCCGACGGTCAGACAGGACACGGTGACCGCGGCCGTGCTGGACAGCCAGTACTACACGAACGTGCTCAGGCACAGGGTGCTACTAACGTCGGATGCGGCATTGCTGACTTCGCGGCAGACCGCAAGGATGGTGCGTGAGTTCGCCAACGGGGAGGGGAAGTGGGAGAGTAAGTTCGAAACGGCTATGGTGAAGATGGCTGGAATCGACGTGAAGGACGGCACCGACGGCGAGATCAGGAAGAATTGCAGGTTCGTTAACCAGCAGCGAGAACGTTAAGTCCACCAATAGAGTGCAGTGTTAAACGTCGTCGTTGTGCTTTTGTGCCGTCCAATGGAGATTTGAGTTAATTCTTTTTTTTTCTTGATGATGCTGTATTGATTCTACTATTTATATCTCAGTGTTGCTGGCATGTTCAGGAAGGGAATTTGGATCCTGTTGCAATCTTTTGTTTCATGAATTCAAGATTAAGCAAATTGTAAATAAAATCTCAAAAGCAGATAGCTAGTACTCTATTCGTTCCCAATATGTTCTTTTAATTTTCTTCCAAGTCAAAATTCTTAAACTTTTATTGTCTATAAAAAATACACAAATACTTGCAACAACAAGTTAGTTCTATTATATACACCATGGAAATTTATCTTCACAGGGAATTTATTTGGTATTGTAGACTAATATGTTTTTCTATAAACTTAGCAAATTAAGTTACAGATGTTTGACGACTTAAAACAAAATAAAAAATTAAAACGACTTATATTAACTTTTGAAATAGAGGGTTTGCGCCAAGGGTTTATAGGGATTTAAATTTGAACTCTGTTAGACATCCTGCTGTGGTGATAACTCAGGTATGTTTGGTTTTAATTAAAACATGCGGGTGGTCTGTTGTTTTTTCAACAATGCTTGTCACAGGCCTGTGTTTTGCATCCATTTTATTATTCCTTTGACTTGTCTAGTGTTGTTACGTTGTCCGGTGTTTCTGCCATTATCTGAAGAGTAATGATCAGCAGCCGCGCGCCAAGTGCAGTGTATTGAGTTTGTGGCTCGTGCAGTGACTGGGTCAGCTAACCCCTATAAATTTTAGGAAATCCTATATGAACTCCCTGTTTGCTAGTGTATTATGTGTGATGGTCAGTGGAGCTGACCAAGATGGGTTTTATTCCTAGCTTCGCCCATGCACCTTTGGTTTGCATATTGATAAGAACAACAACGATAATAAGAAATCCTGCAAACTGCCTACATTGCGCCGCAACAAAATTACCAATTAGAAACTTGCTGATATAATGCATGCGCAGTGAAGAAATAAGCCGAGGGACTATGTGATGTCAGTTCTCTTGTTCAGAAGCTTTGCTTCCTAGCATGTTTTAATCAGAGGGTGATCCGATCCTGCAAGGATACTTTCAAGACCGAGAGTTTGCCAGGGTGATCCTGCGGACAAACAAGAAATATTTTTCATTGATTGAACCATAGCTAAATGCTTTTGGATACTTTTCTTTCTTCTTGGTTTTCTTTCGTGTTTCTTTAAACTGCTCTTGTAAATCGCTCCTGTTCTCGATAGAAGACCAGTAGGGTATCTCCCACTTCTGTTTGCCTATAAAAAATGTTTTAACCAGAGGGAGTATGTGCGTCATGTTTCATATGAAATAAAGGGACCTACAGAATTGTTATATCAAATAATTTTATGGCTTTTGGATACAAAACTTTATTTCTAGATTAAATAAGAGTTAAATGTATCAGCGGCCCTCGAACTGGTAAGTATGTGTCATATAGGTCCATGAACTTTGAAAATACATTTCTAGGTCCTTAAACTTGTCGAGTGGTGCACCGCAAGTCTATATCATCCACGTGAACATTTTTGTTTTTGCTGATGTGGCATGCTAGCATGGCACATATTTTATATTTAACCCCTCATATTTATTTTTCTCATAAAAAATGGACCCTTCCTCCTCTCATCTCCGGTGGCAGCGGCGTTTGATCCCGTGGAACCCGTTGGGGGCAGCGCTGGCGCTCTGGCTGCTCCTCCTCTTCTACCGGTGTCGTAGTACTTCTGCGCAGCGCTCAAGGGCCTTTCCGACGCGCTGGGACTTGCACGCTCCTGTTGCCAGGAAACGGCACGCCCGACGTGCTCTCCAGCGTCGCCTTCGTGGGGGTCCGGGGGACGCCGTCGTGATCCAGCGGCCTGGGTTCGTGCGCGACGTCTGCTTCCTTCTCGCCATCCTGCTCACCAGCACCGCTACCGTCTGGGCCGCCATGTCGTTCCTCTCCCTTTACGCAGCCTGCGTCCTCCTCATCTGGACGTCCCACTGCTGCGCAGCCGCCACGGTCGACATCACCGAGACCATTTCGCCGTCGGTCGTGGGGGCGGTCTGAGTTGCCGTGGCCGCGTGCCATCCACGAGACCATGACGCAACGGTGAGCACCAGCCACACAGGTACCTGCGTGGTGGTCGACACGCAGGAGCTGCTAGACATGGAAGGTGCCGATGACGCCCGGACGGACCCAACGGCCACTGCGCCCAGGGGCAGGCGCGGTGCCTTGACGCCACGAAGTTGGCACTATGCTCCTTGGCGGTCTCCCCTGGGACTACGGAGCGGTCTCTGCCTGAACTTGAATTCCAATTTTGTTCCAAATTTACAAAAGTTTAGAGCCTTATATCTTACAAACCATTGATAATTCACCCAGGTTTGTTAAACCAAAATAGTAGCTCAATAGGCAGCAGCCTGCTTGCCCCTGGCTCCGTCGCTTAAGCGCGCCACCTCCTTGCGTGGTGACACGCAGCTCCTCCCCCATCTCTAGCTCAACGTGTCCTTGACAGCTGTTGGCATCACTAGAAGCATTACACACCGGTATAGACTTGCAAAAACCCGGCTGGCAGCTGCATGCAGCTAGTCGCCGCCATACGTATGGGCACGCACCGACAGGTTCCACGCAGAGTGCATCGACATGCCCGCTGCCACGGGAAGACGAGAGAAGGAATGGGCCCACACAGAGGAACCCTGACCCCCGCGTCGCTCCCCCATGCGGGGCGACTCGGGTGGCCGCCTCCCTCCCACCCCTCTCCTCCTCTCCTGCCATGCCACCGCCGGAGCCGGCTGCCGGCATGGCTGCCCGGCCAGCCGTGATGGTGACGGCGGGGCTCTCCTTCCTCGTGTTGGCGGTGCAGCATCAGCAGGCCGGTAGCCTGGCCCCGTGCGACTGGCATGGTGGTTTGACGGGGTGGCTGCCACGGCTGTAGCAACGCCAGCTAGTGTCCGTGCAGGCGCAAGGGATGGCAGCGAGGTCGTCTTCTTCTCCGCGCGTTCCCCTTCTCCTCTCTTGATGGTGGCGGCGACACTGGCTGGGGCTGCCGGCCCGGGGCACAGATGGGTGGATCCAGTGCCCGGGAGGCCGGATTTGGTCCCCAGGCGGCTGGATTTGTCTTGGTGGCTAGCGACGGGGGCCAGGGCCCGTGCATGCGCTGAGGGGCGGTGCTTCTTCTCTGCCGTCTCTCCCCTCGTGGCCTTGGCTGCTGCAGCTCAGGCGACGGGCCAGCCCAGGACGGTGTCTATAGCTATGGTCAAGATGGAGACGGCAACATCGTCGGGGGGTGCCGGGTCTGGTGCCCTGTAGGCCAGATCTGGCGCCCCTAGGGCAGGGGGCGGTGCCCGTGGTGGAGCATGCGACTGTCGGTGACTAGCGAAGGTCGACAGCGTCGACGGCGGGTGCTCAGCCGGTGGCGGCAACCGGTGACAGCTTTGGCGTTCAGCAGGGGACGCACGCGGCAGAGTGAGATAAATCTTCGGCATATTGTTTGGTCGGAGGAGGTGGCTGACGTAGTTGTGCGGCTACTGCGCGTAGCCAACGCGTCAATGCCCCTCTGGTGAGGCTTCTGCAGGACGACTAGCAGTGATGATGGTGGCGACAGGCTGAGGTCTAGCGTCTGGGGCGATGTCTCTATGGGGGCACCTCGGGCGAAAGCCTGGCGACGGCGACGCCTGTGGGCGTCACTTTCCGTGCTGGGGACGTCGTGTCCCCCAGCAATATGTTCTGCGGGTGAAAACCCGGTCCATCCCTAGACGAGCGACGGCGGCGCATTGGATGTCCCAAGGCGTCGCTATGGAATTTTGACTCGATCACGATGTCTTGTGTGGCGGATGCCCTTTGTTTTCGGCGCCCGGTAAACCTCTTCTTTGACGGCTGGGTTTGCTTCAGACGCACGACATTCGCCGCAGGCGGGGCGTGAGGTCACGGCTAGAAGTCGGAGCTGCTCTTGCGACGTGCTTGAGCTCGGCAACGATGACCGGCTATGGCCTCTTGCTTTGGGATCTTAGTCTCATCGTAGTTGGGTTGTTTGTGGTACTCTGTTGCGTTTGCGTGGTTGGGCTAGCCTTTCATGGTGTTTTATGCGACGTTTGGTTGTTCTTCTTGTACATAATTTGCTCTCTTCTTATCAATGAAAGCCGGTAACGGATCTTTTGAAAAAAAATTATGAGAAAAATAAATGTGAGGGGCTAAATGAAAAATATGTACCATGCTAGCACGCCACATCAGCAAAAGAATGTCCATGTGGCTGGTATAGACCAGTGGTGCACCACTTGACAAGTTTAAGAACTTAGGAATGCATTTTCAAAGTTCGTGGACCTATGTAACACACGTCTACGAGTTCGAGGGCCGCTGGTGCATTTAACACATTAAATAATGTTCTGGCCTCTGCACATGAAGCAGTAAATCCAACCATTACAAAGATAAGAAGAAAAAGGACAGCACAGAGTATCAAATCTCTCCCTACAATCACGTACCCAGGATAACTTTATATGCAGATAAAGAACAAGAAGAAAGATTTTATGTTGTTACACATCTAACAATCCTGGTTTGGCTACACTCATCTATCTTAATACATGTTGGGTGTGTGTTATACATCGGTGACCTCACTATTATGTTTTGACCCAATTACATGTGCTAAGGATTACAAAATAATGTTTAGGGCTCTTTGTAGCCTTTAATAATATTTTTGTAAATACTAGTCCCACCAAATAACATAAAGAGAACCTTCTCTCCCACCTTGCCTATAAAAGACAGAAGAGGGGGAGGGGGAAGAAGGGGAGAGCCTCAGATCTGTTTGCCTCTCACTTTCTCTCAGCTCTTCCTACCGGCTCCCATACCGGCTTTTATTGATGTCCGACATCAACATTGGCGGCCACCGTTTGTGCTCGAGATTTTTTAGGAGAGCGAAGAGAGAAGCCTACGAGAGAGCGAACACTTCCAACGAGTAGGTTACTTGTTCGGCCTAGACAAGCACCCTTTGCCGGTCCGCCGGGGCGAGCACCACTTCGCGCTCGCGCTTGGCCCATGCGAAAGGAGTCCGGCGTTCACGTGCTGCGAAATGGAAGTGGTAGCCCAGGCGTCGAAGCAAGGCATCAAGTTTGAGCGAATTGTAATCCAAGGGTCAATTTCGTGCGTCACTTATTCTGCTCTCCAAATCTGAAGTTTTCCCTTCTCTGTGATTTTTGGAGGAATTTTTGGGGATCTTTGGTTCTTGCGATTTGACTGCAATTTAGGGCAAATTTCTTGCGGCAAATCGGTGCTAGAACACTTGTGAGTAAGGCTAGGGTGTTTCCCCGTATAATCTCACTTGAGCGCCGCGACTCTGTGTCTGCCTCTTATTTTTCTTTTTCTTCTAGGATTTCGGTTTTCTAAAATTCGTGAGATACTTACAATCGATTTAGGGGTTTTCAGCTGGAGCAGTTTACCTGTGTTTTGCTCAAGTTGCGGTTAAACTCTTGGTCCAACCGGATTTTTTTACTCGTTTTTGGTGAGTTTTTTTTTTTTTTTTTGTGAGCGGCTGAGCAAGCTTCAGTTCTCCCGGTGGCTCTGTTCAGCAGGCCAATTTACCACATTAGCTTACTGCTCACCGTGCTGTTCGTGTTGATCGTCTACTTGTGCTTATCTAGACAGGGCAGTAACAGGGTAACGAATCTCATGCTGAGCTCGGTGGGAGTACTCAGTAGTAGGGACACATATCCCTCTGTTTTCTACACCCGGCACTGCTCCAGGCCCGCTCCCTCCACCTCCCCGGCCGTCGCTGCCGCCCCCGGCGTGCGGCGGCGTTGGCCCACGGCGGCCCGGTAAAAGGGGCACCATCGCAGGCTCTCTCCCTTCCCCTCACCCCCCTAATCCACCCCTCCTCCACTTATCTCTACCCCAAGCTTTGTTCTCCGGCGAGTCGGCCAGCCGGCGTGACAGATCCGGGCCTCTAGGGGCTGGATCCATACTCCCCCACGCCGGATCTGCATCGTCCACAGTTGCTCCTGCTCCTTCCCATCGTGGTCGCAGGTGTCCCCTTCCGGATCTGCCGCCTGGTGGCTGGATCCGCTGCCCCGAGGCACCGGCGGCTCTGGCCGGCTCTCCCGCGCGGCGTGCGCAGCGCGGCCGGCCTGGCGCTGGCCGGCGCGGGCCTCGCCGGCTCGGTCACCTATTCGGTCACAGGGGCTGGTGCTCCCCGCCCGGTGGCCTCCCTCTTTGGGGGTGTCCAGGACACGGTGGTGGCGGCTGAGGCCGAATCCGCCCTCTCCTTGGCGGATTTGGTGTCCTTTGCGCGGCGTCGCTTCGGGGTGCGCGCGGCATGGCAGACATGGACATGGCCGTTGGCTGAGTTCCGGCGGCCGGCGGGCTGCCGCCATGTGCTGCGGTGGCATCCTGGCGGCTTTGTCATCGGTGTTGTCACTGCGGGTGCTACGAGTGGCCTGTATCTGTGGACTCGCTGAAACTAGGTGAAAACCCTGCCCGGTTCCTCTGGGCCGGCGGTGGTGGCACAACATGTGCCACCAACCGTCTTGAAGGTGTCGTCAAAGTTTCGGATCGTTGAGGGCAGGCCAGGGATGAGAGTCCTACTCGTGGGCTTCTTCCAGCATTGATTGGTGTCTGTGGGCGTCAATTTCCTTCCCGAAAGCATCGTTGGAGCACTACTGTAACCCATCTCCGCTGCTCTCGCTGGAGCAAGGTTCTGTCTAGCCGGCTGGGTGTGGCCGCAGTCTCTTTGACGGATGCTTTGCCGTCGTGTTGCTCGGGCGGATGCTTTGCTGCCGGTGTCGCTAAGGCCCTCTCTCATGCAGATGCTTTGCTGCTGTGAGCGTGATGGCCCCATCCGCGGATGCTTTGCCGCGTCGATGGTTACGCTTTGGGCGCCTCCCCTTATGCCGGTCGCTGAGGGTGTGATGGCCCCCCTGTCTTTTGGCGGATGCTTTGCCACCGTATCGCTTGCGCCATATCTAGTTTGCTGGCACCTTCGCGTTGATGTATTTTATGTGCAGGCTCAGTTGCTTAGCTTAGTGGTGGAGCGTCCCCTCTTTCACCTTCTTTCAGTTATATGTTGTGTTTTCTCCAAGTTGTGTATGGCTCCTCGCCGTGTCACTCCGTGGAGGCTGTAAACTTTCTCACTTCCACTTAATGAAGCACGTGCAATGCACGCTTTTGAAAAAAAATGCTGAGCTCGGTCAGGGGCAGTCTTCTTGTGTTCTACAGGTACAGTAGCAGTTTCAGAAGCTCGAGCTTTAGGCGAGCAAATCTGCACAACAGCAGCAGCTCTTGCTCTTCTTCGGTGATCAGCTCAACAGCAAGCAGCAGATCCAGCACTGGTGATGAGCGGCATCTGAGTGGTGACAAGGGCAGGCTGCAGGCGACAGCACAACGCTCTACTTTCTAGCAGATTACCTTTCTGATTGATTACTGCATTTGTACTGGATTACAAATTGCATATCTAAATGATTTGTGCATACTGCTAGAATGTCAATTAGAAAGGAGACAGCGCCATGCTACTCTTATAATTGATTGGTGCATACTGCTATTGCTTGGTAAATTTATACATAGTATGTAATGTAGGATGCACGAGACACAAAAAAGTACTTGGAAGTATGCATAAAACTAGATCCCTATTAGTAACTACTAACTAATGTGCTAAACTAACTGATTTTATTTTAGCAGCAATCTTATAAAACGTTTCTAGGCCAGCAGCAGAAGCAATAATATTGGTGTGGTTATATGATGTGATTAGGCTTTACCTTGGTATTGCTAAGGCTCCTGCTAAATTAGGGGTTAAATAGTAGCCCCTAGTTGTATGTTGTTCAGATGTGAGGCACCTGAACTAAGGCTCATGCTAATTTATATGGAAATTGGTATCCAGAATATTTGACAAAGTTAAGTATAAATCCCCACTATAATATTTTTTATGTATCGAAGTATATTCTTTTGTTTCATTTTTGAGGACTAAAAACTATAACACTTGAATTAAATAAATTGTTGAGTACTTGATATCTGATATTCAGAGTTGGAATAAGTGTTACCACTATAAAATAAGTTCAGCACAGCAAATTCTGATTTTCTGCATACATGCTTAACTGATTGATCATTCAAACACCATAGACCATCATTGTGCTTGCATGTGTCATATAAGTCGTGAATGCACGGCAGCTTTTAATCTCTTGCCGCCAGATTGTTCAAAGCAGCGGTTCCACTGCAGTTTGGAAATTTCTAGCAGCTTGTTGTCCTATACTCAATAAGGCTACAGCAAGCTAACTTCTTTAGCTAAACAGAGCAGGTCTTCAGTACATAGAAGCTTTGTTTCTTTTGTAGCTCCATTCAGCAACTAAGCAGCTGTGTATGTTCACTTTGTGACGTGTTGCTTTTTAAGAAATAGCAGGCTACTATTTAGTATTCATGCTGAAATAACAAATAAAGTAAATGAAAACAAATGAAGAGTGCATTTTTCAAGAGGGAGAAGAGCTTTTCGATACAGTCCCTTTTCAACTATTTGCCCGGTTGTGTTAACTTCTCGCCAGATACACTCACCCATTTTTGTACTGTTACATTCATCCATTTTTCTTTTGGAAGTTTTCCTTTTGCAGCACGGGCGAAATCATTTCCCAGTCCATGTCATGGAAAAATCCATCTCAGAAGGGCACCTTCAGCATTGCATTTCACAAGAGAGTGAAGATACTTCATAAGACAGACTATTGCCCACAGACAAATCCATCACCATTGCCAAGGATCTGAAGACCACAAGCATTTGCATGCCGTTTCGGATTCGGAGCATCTGGAAACCAGATTCTCCACTCATCGAGAAATTACAAAATCAGCTCCACCCAAACAAAAACCGTCCTGCAGCCGTGCAAGATAAGTTTCCTATCCATCCGACAGTCTCTTGAATTTGAGACTATTAGATTCTGTTGTCTTTTTTGTGTCTCCCTGTTTCTCGTCTCTTTTAGGTTTCATCTCTAGCCTACCCTAACTTGTTTGGGACAAAAGGCTATGTTGTTATTGTTGTACAGCACAATTGCACTATGTATTCCTTACGCTCTGATAAAAGCCAGTGCGTCACTTTCTGTTGGTTGCTTTGCAAAACTTCTCTGCAAAGTTTTACTTTCCTGTTCTATACCTCTAGTTATCTATATAAGCGAATTTAATATTCGATGTCACACCTTGAAAGCTTGAGCACAGGGCCTTTGGGAATGGGAAGAATCGATATTCCGCGGCGCGCGAAAAGGTGACGTACCACTACTTCGTGCCTGAAGCGCATCCTGGCCGAAAGGGAAACCCAACATGCTGTTACTTCAGTGTAAAGGCAGCATGCTATCACTTCGCTCAGCACCGCACCTCTAAAGCTCAAGTCTGCAGGGTTGAGTCTAGGCAATTCTTTTACATCTATTGACTCGCCAGGTTTCCCTCGCTTAGGTTCCCAAAGTGAAGAGAAAACAAATCACCATTTGTTTCATTCAGCTGCTTTTTCATTTCTCGCTATTTAAGCGAAGGTTTGAATTCTTCTCTGAGCTGCAGGTCTGCCGCTCAAAATTGTCATGCCGCATTTGATTGGCATCAAGTCACCATAAAAAAATCCAGGTTCGCCTATGGGATTTTCCGAAATTGGTCACAAAAAGGAAAAAAAACATGACTCCTGTTCAAAAATTAAGGTTTGTTTCCCTTGTGATGGAGGTTTATTTTCTTGTGAGACATGCGAAGTCTTGGGAAATCAACAATGTTTTGCAATCTTATTAAATCTGCTTAGACTTAGAAAAGATTTATTATATGCATCACTTCGCTTTCTTTTTCTTGTAAATGCTTCCATCATATGTATCAATGAAAAGCCTAAGGGCTCAAGACTTCGACCCTCCAAAAAGCATGAGGGCGAAGCTAAATAAAAAGCCTAAGGGCTCAAGACTTCGACCCTCTAAAAAAGCGCGAGGGCGAAGCTAAATGAAAAGCCTAAGGGCTCAAAGCTTCGACCCTCCGAAAAAGTAAGAGGGCGAAGCTAAAAAAAAAAGCCTAAGGGCTCGAGACTTTGACCCTTTAAAAAAACGCGAGGGCGAAGCTAGATAAAAAGCCTAAGGGCTTGAGACTTCGACCCTCCAAAAAACGTGAGGGCAAAGCTAAACGAAAAGCTTAAGGGCTTAAGACTTCGATCCTCAAAAATACGTGAGAGCAAAGCTAAATGAATTCAGTTAGGAACATTTCGCCTCATCAGGGAAGACAGAGTCGAAACGACACACACATGAAAAACAGATAACTTGTGTTGCTTCTATCCTGAGTTGTTAATGGCCAGTTCTTATAATTTTTGTAATTTCCACTTGCCAAAAATTACAAATTTAGAGGGATTCATACTCTTTTCCTCACTGGGGAAACCTTTGCGAAAGGGTATGAGGTTTTGTAAATGAGGCAAATCTTTGTACCCTATTAAGCTTTAAATTTCAGTCTTCCCCATAACAAGTAGTCTCAAAGCCAAATATCGAAACAAGCCTTCGACTTTTAAAAGGCATGGATATCGATAGAACTAGATGAGGCAAAAGGTTGAGCCATCAGATCTTCACTAAAGTTCTCAAATCCGCCAGCTCAACCTCAGAGCCTAAGGGCTAAAACACCTTGATCCTCCAAAACTACGCAACGCGATGAAGAAGCGAAAAGCCTAAGGGTAAAACACTTTGATCCTCCAAAACTACGTGAGAGCGAAGCAACGAGCCGAAGGGGACGCCTTAGCATCACAAGGCTCCCAATATCAGTAAAAACCATATTCGATGAGATCAAAACGTCAGCAGTCATAGATTACCACTTGGATTCTTTTTGATCTTTATGAACACAATGATCAGATAAGGGCTCAAGGTTTTCATGCGCATAATGTCATGAAAGAATCCCAGTGACTTCGCCTGGCTCCTTTCGCCGCCTCTCTGATCAAGCTTCGGTAGTTGTCCAACTGTCCAAAGTTTCGCAAAGGGCCAGGGGTAGCAGGCTAGCAGCTGAGCTGTTCTAACGTTCCTGGCATTTTTTTTTTGGCTTCCACACCAAACACGAATGTTGCACTAATATCATTTAATGTGCACATTAATTTTTACATACTTTAGCACGTTTCTTAAAGTCTTCGTTTGCAAGTCGAAAGTTACTCCATTGGCGTTCTCATTCATCTGCAGAGCAAGGCTTTCGTATTTCGGTTTATTCTAACTCTCATGGCAGTTCGCCTCGTGAGATCTCGTTGTCCTTTTGCGAAACAGCTTTATCGGACGTCATGATAAAAAACGAATATAGGCGAGAGGCTGCACTTAAGTTTTCGCTAGGGTTTCGCCATAGTCCTCATCATCTCTAGGGAACGTGCGAAAAAAAGAGAAAAGAGAGAAAAATTATTCTGTGACACGTGTGAAATGGCAATGAGAATCAACTCACTATTTCGCCTGTGCGAAACGAGAGTGACCAGCGTCTCATCGTCCTGCCCCCCGGCGAAATAGCAGAAAGGGCTCACTCGCCAGTTCGTCGGAGCGAAAAGATGACAGAAAGATCAGGTTGAAAGACTCCAAGATATGGCGGAGGGAAAGCTGGGGTGCCAAAAGGATGGTTGTTGGTAAAGAAAGAGAGCGAGCGAGATGCTTTGTTCGGAAAACTAACAGCTTTAAGTCTCGTTATCCCTTTTCGGCAGCAGCCGACTATTTACAAGCGAAATGACCTCCATCAGTCACCAACAAGAACTTTAGCCAAAGCATAAGACACTGCACCTTCTTCGCAAAAGAGGGAAAGAGAGAAAGATTCATAGCCATTTCAACGTGTACGAGTCGGCCACGTGACCAAACATGGCGAAAGGCTGGTACTCAGAGACGGCGAAGCATTGTTTGCGTGGCTCAGTCCTGACCTGCGCGAGCGCTGTGCTTGGCAGCTCAGGCCTGACGAACAGCCATGGGCGGGCGAGCACCTCTGATGCGCGGATACTTCAGGGGGTCCGTATCCCGTATCCGACACGTATTGGACACGGATACGGCTTGGATACGCCCTGGATACGTATCCAGGCCGTACTACGATTTATGGATACGTACGGATATAAATACGCGTATCAGACACGTTGGGGCCGGTGTGGATACGGCCCATGAAAGGAAAATGGCCAGACTTCTCTCCCACGCGTGAGCGACCCTGTGACCTGCCCTTGTGGCCTCCCCCGCACGCTCGCAAAACGGCGCCGCATCCCTGACTCCCGCCGCACTCCGACTGGTGAATGGCGGCCAGCCGGCCAGCTCCCGACGGGGCAGCGAGAGGCATGCGGTGAGCTGAAGACGCGGCTGGGTGTCTGCCGTGCCAGCGCCCTCTCCCAGCTCCTGACCCCTACAGCAGGCCTGCAGCCGTGCACCCCAGGCCCCAGCTCCGAGCAAAGCATCTGTAGATGCGGCGGGGCAGTGAGCGGCCGGCGGCGAAGCAGTAAGGCGGCACGTACCTCCACCTAGCTCTTGGTCCCTACAGCTGGTCAGCTAGCCTTTGCCACTTCTGCAATTTTAGTCATGATGTGGTTCCATTTGAAATTTCTTTCTTCTTTTTTTTTATGTTTGTTAGTACGAGTAGATGGCACAACATGAACGGGAGTACATACAGCTTCATCCATAGCATAAGATAGTGTGGCTGTGATTTTTGTTAAACATCACTTATTTACTGGTACGGTTTTATTTTATATTTCATTATATTAAATCATGTGTATTTATTATTATTATTAAAAAATATCTTAGACGTATCCCCGTGTCACTGTTTTTTTGAAGAATAGCGTATCCACGTATCCGATACGTATTGTATCCGATACCCGTATCCGTATCCGGGTACCATAGGCGAGCACTATGCCCAGCCGGCTGGCAGAGCCCTGGGCGGCAGCCTGTAGGACCGGCCGAAAAGCAGCTAACTATTTTGCCATTTTCTCAGCCAAGTTGTTTATCAGCGAAAAGATAATCTATTTCGCCATTTTGATTTTTCTTTTCTTTGCCATTTGGCAGCTCAACGGAACCTTACAAGCCTAACTCGTCACTTCGCAAGCCAAAAATAACGCTAATGCTCCCTTCTCGAGCTTTAGATTCCATCTGGTAACCTCTTTGCCGCCTTCGCTCTCTGTTTCAGAAGCTGAGTTTTTCTCCCAACGAAATCAAAAAAGTCTTAGACCCAGTTTAAACTTCGAAAGCAAGGAGCTCTTGTTTCATTTCAAATGTATGCCATACTTTCATTACTCTAAAAAAACAACACTGTCGTCAATTCGCCTTGACTTTTGGGGTCGTCGAAAATAAGTCTCCCGTTTGGCTAAAAGAATTCCTGCAAAAAATAAATAAATATATACATGTGTTTCTCCAAAACTCTGCAACCTGGTAGCATCTGCATGCCACGTAAGCCCTTTGTACGTCACACATTTATCAAGGTCTTTATTCTATCAAAATTTACTCCACTGATATTACGAATTCAATATGTTTTTGTGTTGCCAGAAAAACGTGCAAATGAAGCACAATGACATGAAGGAAATGCAATGACCTCACGTTGCCAAAAAGCACCGAGGGGCTCATTTCGTGATCCCTTTGCCCTGGCACGAAAAGGTGTGAGGGGTTAGCGTCAAAGAAATCTAAAAGACTATCGCCGAGGGGCTCATTTCGCGCCCCTGGCCCGAAAAGGTGTGAGGGGTTGGAGCACAAGAAATCTAAAAGACTATTGCCGAGGGGTCATTTCGCGACCCTTCACCCCTCGCACAAAAAAGGGTGTGAGGGGTTGGCACCAAAGTAATCTAAAAGACTTGTGCCGGGCTTATTTCGCGACTCTTCGCTCCTCGCCCGAAAAGGTGTGAGCACCCTTTGCCCCCTCACAGTTTAACCAAAATTAATCGGCAATCACAGAGCACCGCCTGCATTCTATTTCGACCTCTGTATATACACAATGATACGTATACAAAGAGCTAAGTGACTTGGCGTTGCTAGAATACATGCAACAACAGCAAAATGCAAATAAATGTTTTGCAAACTTTGTTCTGTAGTCAACACTGCATATCATCAACCAATCTTTCGTCAGCATCCTGGCAAGGAGCTTCACCGTCAGCAACATTGACTATGAGATGGCACCAAAATAGCGCTGAGGGGCTCATTTCGCCTCTCCTCGTCCCATCGCCTCAGAAGGTATGGGGGTTGGCACCGAAATAGTAGAAAAGCGCTGAGGGGCTTGTTTCGCATCACTTCGTCCCATCACCGCGAAAGGTACGGGTGTTGGTGCCGAAATAATATAAAAAGCAACAAGGGGCTCCGTTTGGCTTCTAGTCGCGCCACCGCAAAAGGATGGCTTATTATTTTTTTTTAAAAAGACCCAACAATACATCAATCTGAACAACGACTTCGGCGCCATCAGCATTTTGGGAAGAAGCCTTTGACTTCGCCCTCGCCAACATTTTGGAGTGAAGCGATCGCCATCACCATCTTTGAAAGAATCTCACAAGCGCCAGCCAAGAGGGGGTGGCGCGGAGCGCATTGGATAAGCAATCCGCCCGAAGATAGAGGCTTTGCCTGGCGCCCGTGAATGAAGGTTTCAAGACATGTCATGATCATCTATGACTATTTTGCTTGCGTCAACCACTTCTCCTGGTTCAACTACGTTGCCAAGAGTTAGATGCCAAGGACCTAGCCACGGAGGTGTGAGCGAAGGGCTCCATCGAAGACTAGCTGAAGACTAGCAAGAGAAAAGGCAATCCTTGAACTATCTATGTATAGACGAAAATTGTGTACCTAATCTGAGTTGTAATTGGGACCACACCTTGTTGTATTTAGCTATTGGGTTTTGAACGCTTGATCAAAACTGAATAGTTGAGGGGCTACTGTTGGGGGGTGTGTTATACCTTGGTGACCCCCACTATTATGTTTTGACCCAATTACATGTGTAGGGATTACAAAATAATGTTTGGGGGCTCTTTGTAGCCTTTAATGACATTTTTGTAAATACTAGCCTCACCAAGGAACATAAAGAGAACCTCCTCTCCCACCTTCCCCATAAAAGAGGGAAGAGGGGGAGGGGGAAGAAGGCGGGAGACTCATATCTGTTTGCCTCTCACTTTCTCTCTGCCGGCTCCCATACCGGCTTGTTGATGTCTGACATCAACAATACACATGTATTAGGATGGATTGAGGTATGGTGGAAAATTAACTAATTTTTATCTCAATCCAGTTCAACACATGTGGAATGACATTAATAAAAGTGTGTTCAAACAGACCTTGATATGAAAGAAACATGTGAATCATGCATACGTTCATACCTTAGGTCTTTAGTACACAAATATATATCTTGTTTGATAACATAAAATTGATGATATTACCCATCACATTAATTATAATTATATTTCACCTTTGAGGATTTTTATTAATCCTTCTCAATTATAGCCTGCTCTAAACTTACACTGGATTGGGAGATAAGGAGGGGGTACAATAAATGTAAGGAAACTTTGAGAAAAATAAATGGCCGGTGGACCGTTCAACCTGCTAGAAATTGATTTATTTGTAGACAAATTATTGGGTTAGAAATCTATTTACTCAGGATAGAGGGAGTAACATACAACACCCATAATAAATGCTAGCTCAATAAAGAATTAAGAAGATAGGTACACGTGAGTGTGTTAACATCCACATTGATGAGGCCCTGCCAACGGAGGAAGGGTGCGACGACACCTCCTTCTGTCAGGGTGGAGCCTAGTCATGGAGCTGCAGGAGGGCTGAAATTGTTGGCGACGAAGTCTAGGCTCCCGAAGTGGATGGTCTGGCTTGACATAAAGATGAGGATGAGCTCAAGCTCTCCCCCATTGCCAACGGCAAAGTTGAGACTCCTTATGCAGATGGTTTCACCTGGAGCGAGGCTGTCAGCATGGCTAGTGAAAGGAGCCATACAAAATTTTATGATGTTGAAAAATGAGTGACAAACCCCTATCTGGCACATGAACTTTCGGTGCTTCATAACGCCAACCAATAAATTTATAATCAAGCATTTGTCTAGATGGCTAAGCACTTGGGGACTCAAGATTTATACTTGTTGAAGCAGAGGCCAGTGTGGTGAATCATATTCCTGAGGACAAGTGCTCATGTTTGTAGTAGGTGTTATAAACGAGTGAGAGCATCAACAGTTGTGAACGAAGAAGGCTAAAAGCATAGAAAAAGACTAAGGTGTCTAAGACTGCTGAGCATCGAAGAATAAAAAATGGAGCCTATGTCACCCTTATGTAGTCGAGGGGACAAAGTTATGAAAGTGAGAAGGGTTCCTACTTGCCGGTTCGTCTTCGATGGGCACCTTAGGCTGGTGCCATTCGCGTCCAGTCTTTGTTACTGGCGCTATCCAGTTGTGTGTTCATAGAGGAGATTGTGGGAGTAGTTGGCCATGGGCGGCCACACCCATATCAAAGTTGGTGAAACAGGGCCACCATTGTGGTCAGTGAGGCCCATCACATCTTCCTATTATATACTGGACTGCGATAGGGATAGATGTGCCCTGCCCTATCTCATGCTCCCTGGGTACCTTCCTAGTACTTGGGGGCATGACCATCCCGTTGCGGGTATTTCCCATCCGTGGTCTTAGCTTGGAGGGGAAGAAACCAGTATGCATATGACCCCATGCACGGTCTGGTGGGCACCTTTGTGGTCTCTGTGACTTGGGTGAACTTGGGGCCGAGTAGTCCCCTGACCTTGATGTAGAGAGACACTCATCCTTGCTTCAGTTGTCTATCAATTAGGACTGTCAGATGGCTGGTCGAGCCTGTCTCCCAATTAGTTGTTAGGTCTCATGCCCGAGTCAGGAGTCATATGCGCTTGCCTCATTAGATGCACCCTTGAGTTCGCCCTCCGGTTGGTGCCACTTGATGGGGACTTAGTGGTGGCTACAACTAACTTCCTTGGTTAGTGAGGGTACCTCGGGTATAGGTACTCAACAAGCGTCCATCCATTGGCTAGGTACCAGATGAGGCGGCGATCAAGCATGGTGGCGGTGGTGGGTGGGTGTCGAATGACACTACAAGAGCTGGGAAGTGAGCATGCCCTGTGATTATCAAATGGATCTCGTCAAGTTTCAACTTTGTCTGGTTTGATCAAGTCATGTTCACTGAAGATGGCCTCAGCTTGGGTCCAGTCTTGCTTAGTGTCACTAGGCATCATTTTGGGCAATTTCTCTCTTCTTGACGGCACAAATGAACATTCGTGGTGTTGTCTGTGTAGTTCAATTTAAACTATCTAACATTTGTTCTTTGATTGTTACTTTGTAAGCTTTGTTTGGAATACTGCGCATATCGCTTTTGGAATTCAACCACCTACTAGCTTTGCTAATTTGTTTGGTTCTTAGCTTCAAGGACTACATCCTAAACTTAATAATCAAATTCTCCTAGGTGCACCTGCACTTTTTTGGGCAATATGGTTGAATAAAAATGATATGGTATTTAACAAGGCTAAATCTATCATTTTTATATAGGTAATTTTCAGGGCGATGTTCTGGATCCGACAGTGGTCCATCCTGTATAAAGGGGAGCGACCACTATTTAAGATGGGTTGTAGAAGCTGGGAGACTTTAATTCTAATAGTCTTTCCGAAGTTTGATGGAATTTCAGAAATTGTTTTGCGGACTAGTTTTCTTTATGTGCTATGCTCACTAGTTAGGCTGAAGCTAAAGTTTGTTTCTTTTTACTCACTGTGTACAAGTCTTATGGCTTGGTTTTGTATTCTTGACTCTTAGTTATGTACCATCGGTGGATGGTAGAGACTGAAACTAGGTTTCCTTATTAAAATATTGAATATTCGTGGGGTGTCTAGCATCAAAGGAACTAGTATTTGGCAAATTAAGGGTTGTGGTTTGCATCCGCAAGTACTAGGTTTGAATGGTGTCCGTAAAAAATTGCTAATTAGATGCATTATTGTTATGATACCTACTCCAATAGATGAGTTAGCGTATGATTATACTACTATCTGTTGGGATGCCGATACGGATCAAATAATATACACTAGTGTACTCGTGGTATGTTTTTATTTATATTGGCATTTTTACGACCGCTGGTGTGAAAGGCTAGTAAGAATTGGTGTATTCCATTGTCATCGCTTAAGAACCGCTAGTGTAATCTACACTGGAGGCATATACTTACATGTCGTCAAAAAATTTGCTAATTAGTCTACTCTGGAAGATGAGTCAGCTTATGATTACTACTATATTCAGCTGGGATGTCGATATGGATGCAATAATATATACTAGTGTGCTTGCAGCACTATTTTTATTTGTATTAGCATTTTTATGAACCACCAGCGTGAAAGGCCAGTAAATATCAGCGTATTCCACTGCTGTCACTTACGAACAACTTGTATAAATATTTATACGGACGGTTTTCTTAAGGATACCGCTAGTTTCAATCTATACCAGTTGCATGGTTACACAAACCATAAGTATAAATCAGTTTCTAGAATTTGCAAATCATACCAATAAAATAGCAAAACAACAACAACAACAACAACAACAACAACAACAGCAGTAATAATAATAATAATAATAATAATAATAATAATAATAATAATAATAATAATAATAATAATAATAATAATAATAATAATAATAATAATAATAAAAAGAGAGGCCCACCAGCCGCCCACTCATGTGATCCTTCTTTAACCTGTAGTCCCTCCATCCCAAAATAGATGTCATTCTCACTTCTTGAGAAGTCAAAACTTTTAACTTTGACCAAATATATATAAGAAAATATTAATGTTTATGCTGCATAAGTAATATGATTAGATAAATCTTGAATATATTTTTATAATAAACTTAATGATGATAATATTTTATATAAATCTAGTCAAAGTTAAGAAAGTTTGACCAGCACGTATCCTGTAGTGACTTTTATTTTGGGATAGAGGGAGTATGCGTCAACGTTCATTCTGACCTTTTTATATTCACTTTAGTGAATATTATGATACATATTTGAGACCTTAATCGAATTCAAATGAAAAAATTTTGAACCAAGATCTTTCAGATCTCTTCGAGTACTACGACTTTAGTTTAGGTCATTTCTCCATCCGAGTTCATTTTAAAAATTCAAAAAAAAAAATCAAAGTTAGTAATCTTAAAACTTAATTTATGGGCACTAAGTGTGATTTATAATGAAAAGTAGTCAACTACAAAGTTGCAAAAACTTTTCGAATACTACCACTTTTGTATCATTTCTCCATCCAAGACATTTGAAAATTTTAAAAATTTGAATTCAATTTATTTGTACCAATGCTAGGTTAAAAATACCGCTACTGTAAATTTATTTTTACTGATGGTTCGCTTAAGGTTACCATCAGTATAAATCTTATAAATCATATATTTGCATTAGCGGTTCTAATTACTGGTGATAGGCTTAAGAGAATCATTAGTGTAAACACGTGATTTTTACTGGCGTAAACCTTAAAAGAACAGCCAGTAGAAATGTACTTACAATGATGGTTCATAGACATGGGCTGACAATTATAACTTTTGTATCATTTCTCCATCTAAGACTTTTGAAAATTTTAAAAATTTGAATTCAATTTATTTGTACCGATGCTAGGTTAAAAATACCGCTACTGTAAATTTATTTTTACTGATGGTTCACTTAAGGTTACCATCAGTATAAATCTTATAAATCATATATTTGCATTAGCGGTTCTAATTACTGGTGATAGGCTTAAGAGAATCATTAGTGTAAACATGTGATTTTTACCGGCGTAAACCTTAAAAGAACAGCCAGTAGAAATGTACTTACACTGATGGTTCATAGACATGGGCTGACAATTCTAACTTTTGTATCATTTCTCCATCCAAGACATTTGAAAATTTTAAAAATTTGAATTCAATTTATTTGTACCAATGCTAGGTTAAAAATACCGCTACTGTAAATTTATTTTTACTGATGGTTCGCTTAAGGTTACCATTGGTATAAATCATATATTTACATTAGCGGTTCTAATTACTGGTGATAGGCTTAAGAGAATCATTAGTGTAAACACGTGATTTTTACCGGCGTAAACCTTAAAAGAACAGTCAGTAGAAATATACTTACACTGATGGTTCATAGACATGGGCTGACAATTCTATTTCTATCGGTGTCTGTTCTTTATGAAGCACCAGTAAAAAATCGTTTGTGTATTAGTGATAAGAGGAGTAATTTGATCAATATGTAGACAATAGTCATTGCTTGCAGGAGGCCTAGACCCTTATTAGGTCGAGGACTCGAGGCCGTTGCGTCAACTAGCTAAGCAACTAAGTAATAACGTGTAATCTGCAACGCTGGTGGTAAAATGTTGACGTTTGGCGACAAAAACAACATTGATGAAACCATAAACCATTGAAGCAGTGCAATATATGAGTGATTAGTACAGGAGCACGCAGGCATTTCTAGGCTAAGCAGGACATGCACAAGTGATTGACGATAGAACAAGTACTTCAGGCGATGAGAAAAGCTAATGAAACTACTGATTTCAGGGCGTGACATGGAAGAGAAAAAACAAGGAAGAAAGTTAATTGAAGCTAATATTTTTACATAAACAATTGAAACGCAAAAGTTACTATGCGACGGCGCGACCCCGCTCCCTCTCTCTCCCGCACTCTTCCTCTCACTCTCCCTCTCCCTCTCCCTCCCAAGCCCGTGCCCCACTGGAGACGAGGAAGGAGACCGCACCCGCGCCTACTCCGACGACGATGCCCCACCGGTTAGGGTTCCGTCGGCGGCGGGGTTAGGGATTTGTTCCCAGCGGGCTTAGAAGGAGCTTTTGGGGGCGGGGAGGGGGTGGCTGCCGTGACACGATGGTGGTGGCGGGTTGAAGGGCAGTGAGCGAAGCGGTGGGGACAACCGGTTGGGCAGGGTTGGCGGTAGAGGAGTCATGGTGGTGCTTACCGGCGAGCTTGTCTTGTATTTATGGTGGGCAGGTTCAAGGGGCGGGGATGGGTTGTGGGTGGCGCGGCGAGGCGGCTCGCCGCCAATGGTGGAGGCAGGGGGCGGAGGGGGTGGGGCGAGGTCAAGGATGACGTCGGCGAGCTTGCCCTATAGGTTGGGCGGGCTCGTTGGGCGGTGGCGGGTTGCAGGCAGCGCGGCCGGAGGCGGCGAGGGTGGGGAAGGAAGGCCGCACCGGGAAGGAATAAGGCACGCAGCGTGCGAAGGAAGAGCACTGAGCCGGGGTCGTGCGCTCCCACACGTGACGGGTCGCGGCTTAACGTGCTCCAATTGAAAAACAATGTAAGTGCAATTGCACAACCACGTTGCTTAGTTCTCATCCGTCGTGGTCATGTTAGTACTATGTATCTGTTCTAAAACACATAAATGCCTGTTGGGATGTCAATTTTCGAGGGAAGTACTATACTTCTCCCAATGTTGGGATGTCAATTTCTGCGAATCACATGAACTCTCTGTTGGCATGTTGCACGTTTGTACCTATGCTAGTATTATTCCACGCTAGTTACTTTACTCAATCCTCTCTCGTGGTTGGTGAATGACGACAGATTTATTGGGTCCAACTTAATCGAGTTGTGCAGAAGCAGAATCATTTCTATTCAGCAGTGGGCCAGTTGCCCAGTTGCATTGCAAGCTGTCTGAAAAGTACGTACCAGTAGAAAACAATATAGGGCTTGTTTAGTTGGTGAAAAAGTTTGGGTTCGGCTATCGTAGTACTTTTCATTTTATTTGGTAATTTATGTCCAATCATGGACTAATTAGGCTCAAAAGATTTGTCTCGTGATTTACAACTAAACTATGTAATTAGTTTTTTTTTTCTACATTTAGTACTCTATGCATGTGCTGTAAGATTTGATGTGACAGATACTGTAGCACTTTTTAGATTCACTTTTTTGAACTAGAGTACGGCGGCTTTATTGGCGTTCCCGAGAAGAGCACTAGTAGAGTATTGTTGCGAAAGGTGGTAATACATAGCCAAGGCTTTGTTTAGATGCTAAATTTCAACCTCAAATTTTACTATGTAAAAAGAAGATTTCTATCACATCAAAATATCGGTACATGTATGGAGTACTAAATGTAGATGAAATTAAAAACTAATTACACAGTTTTGTTGTACTTTGCGAGACGAATATTTTAAGTCTAATTAGTCAAAGTTTGGACAATTTTTACCAAATACAAACGAATTGGTACAGTATGCATTTAATACGCACTGTACCGATTCGGGATCCCAGATTTAGGATCTGAACACGGCCCAAACGTGGTTAAAGCACCTTGGCCAGCGTGACAAGCCGTGTTTGGTTGCTCATAGCCGCCAGTAGTAAAGCTGCCCAACAGTATTATAACTCCAGCCAAATAAAGGTACGACAGCTAATACTAGTATATCCCAAAACAAGCATGCCATTTGGACATACATAACATGCATCGACCTACTCTCCATGTATAAATAGCCATCTGAACTGAGCATTTGCACACAGCCTATACCTCTTCAGTTCGACCTCAAGAACAGTCAACAGTGCAGAGTGTAGACTGACCAGCTGCCGTACGTTCTTGATTATATTGGTTCCAGCAGCTAAGATATAGCTAGTCATGGCTACCAGCAGCTTGACGTTGGGCATAATACTCTCATGCGCCCTGGTTTTGGTTTTGGCCAAAGCAACCCATGGTCTCCAGGTGGGTTACTACAAGAAGACGTGTCCCAGTGCCGAGGTCCTCGTGAGGGCCGCGGTAAAGAAGGCCGTGCTCGCGAACCCCGGCGTCGGCGCCGGGCTCATCCGCATGCTCTTCCACGACTGCTTCGTTGAGGTACATCTTGCATTGATCTTGCTGGTATGTTAAATTGTATCAACGCATGGGATGGACGACGAGAAATGGCACGTCGTTTAGTATGTATGTACTCATCCTACACGGACGTACGTGTCACTAAGGACAGGGGCGGATCCGGGATGAAGCACCTGGGGGAGGGGAGGGGCTAAATAATGAAGGATTAGACCTTAAGCTGTTAATTAACGGTGGATTAGAGGCTAAGCTACAGTGGAACGGAAATATTCCAAACCGACCATTTTCATTTTCTATATTATGATTCTGTTTTTAAACATAAAAAATTATCAGTTTTAATTGGTTTCACAACCATTTTTTTGTATTCTTTAATTGCTAAAATGTAGAAATGTACCGAACTAACCGTTTTCGTTTTCTATTTCGCAAGTTCGTTTTCGACCGTTTTATCCTTACGTGTCACGGACCAAGTGAGTCTACTGTCTACTCTGTGCAGGGCTGTGATGCGTCCGTTCTGCTGGACCCGACGCAGGCGAACCCGCAGCCAGAGAAGCTGGGCCGCCCCAACAACCCCAGCCTGCGAGGCTACGAGGTGATCGACGCGGCCAAGAGCGAAGTCGAGAAGGCGTGCCCTGGCACGGTCTCCTGCGCTGACATCGTCGCCTTCGCGGGGCGCGACGCGTCCTACTTGCTCAGTAACTCCAAGGTCAGCTTCCACATGCCGGCGGGCCGGCTGGACGGACGCAAGTCACTCGCCAGCGAAACCGGTGTATTCCTGCCCGGCCCGTCCTCCAACCTTTCCAGCCTCGTCTCCGCCTTCGCCGGCAAGGGGCTCAGCGCCGACGACATGGTCGTGCTCTCGGGCGCGCACTCCATCGGTCGCTCCCACTGCACCTCCTTCGTCCAGACCCGCCTGAGCGCCCCGTCCGACATCGCGGCGTCGTTGGCGACGTTGCTGAGGAAGCAATGCCCGGCCAACCCGACCACCGCCAACGACCCGACGGTGTCCCAGGACGTTGTTAGCTCGGACGTGCTGGACAACCAGTTCTACAAGAACGTGCTGGCGCACAATGTGCTCTTCACTTCGGACGCCGCGCTGCTGTCGGCGCCCAACACCGCGAGGATGGTGCGTGCCAACGCCAGGTTCGCGGGCTCCTGGGAGAAGAAGTTCGCCAAGGCCATGGTGAAGATGGCTGCCATTGGCGTGAAGACCGGCCGTGACGGCGAGATAAGGAAGAACTGCAGGCTCGTCAACTAGGAAGCTGCGAGCGAAGCTAGCATTCTCTTGAGCAAGCCAGAGATTCGTCCCGTTTGCGCTTCTGCTTTTGAAGAAATTGTTTTCAAATTATGGCTCGCGCGCCCCCACGTGAAGTTGGGCATATTTTTGGTTTCTCAGTTACCTTTTGCTTTCGCCGCGACAATGTTGTACTCGTTGAATTGGTTTGACCTGATCATGTTATCAGGCCTCCACTGCCCTTCGCTGAATAAATGTAGCAAATTCTCTTTGCCATTATTTTTTTCTGTGTGAGGCACCCAAAAGAGAACGGCATGACAAGCATTATATATTACCTAACTAATGGTACGGTCAATGCCAAGCTTTTGGGTTTAAGTCAAATGAAAATCACATGTACATCTCAAATGCCAACTAAGATTTTTGCCAACACAAGTGGAGAGGGAGTAAGTTAAACAGTGGCGTCCTTCTCGTTTAATGATTTTTTTCCCTGAAAATATGGCGCAGACATAGATCTTGTACCCATATACACCATGGTCCTAAGAGCATCTTCAACAGTTCCCTATAAAGCCTCTTAATCTAGGATTTTTGGCAAGAATGAAAAAAAACTCATCTCCAACAGTTCTCAATCTCATCTCCCAACCTTTTTGTGCTTGGAAAAATAAATCGATCGCACGGATATATCCGTACGTCTACCACGCGCGTATCCATGGGCCAATCTAAAGGTGGAAGTGTTGGATTTATGCCCAATAATCAAAAGTCCATGTGGCCCATGTAGCTGGCCCAAGTATTTTCTTTAAATACTAAGAGCATCTCCAAGAGTACCTAAAAGATTCTCTCAATCTAGGAATTTTGGCAAGATTGAAAAAAAAACTCATCTCCACCTCTCAATCTTTTGGCACTTGGAAAAACTACCCCCACACGCGTAAAGTTGCGCGCGCATATCGTCGCCCTAATATGAGGAGGAGGACGTGGGGAAGAAAAAAACTAGAATAGGGTTCCTGATACAAATGTACAAGAGAAAAATAAAATATGAAAGTGGTTAGTGTGATTTAAAAATAGTATAGGATTTCTTATGTAAAATTATCTTCTATCTTTTAGGCACGAGATTTTGAAATCTGTTGCAAAGGTTGGAAAACCTATTTTTGAGAGTACTTTTTTAGATACTGTTGAAGATGCTCTAATGATGCGTCCAGACGGTGATTAACCAAAATCTCCCAAGGTACATACGCATGCCACCGCCTGTTGCTGCTTACATGCGGCCATTGCCAAGAGAGGGCACCCTGTTATAGTTCGCGTGCGTCATCCAGCGCTAGCACGCTAGGGCGTGGCCGCCGTTCTTCTCTCCATACATGTGGACGTCTGTAGAGGTATTGCTGAGGTGCGCACTACGTCAAGCCGTACGACTACTTTCTTGATGTCGACTATATCGACTACGCTCGTTCTGCCGATTCTTCTGCGGGAAGATATAATCTATGATCATCTACATGCAAGTGATCATGTTTCATGCAGTATTTATTTTGTGCTAGCGAGTAGCCACCCACGCTATTCAATAGAAAGGGTGTGGGAAGGAATAAAGAGTAGGAAAGGGTTCATGATACAAATGTATAGGAGAGAAAGAATGTATAAAAGTGGTTAGATAATTTAGAAATAGTATAAGATTTCTGATATAAAATTGCCTTATATATTTTAGGAGCCAATTATTGAAAACTGTTGGAGAAGGTCTCACTTATTCCTTCCAACAATATTTGGCGAGTTAGAAACTCAATGGATTTGGAAAAAAAATTGTTGAAAACTCTCAGAGATGCTCTTAAGAAACTTTTAAAAGGCTAGGCCGCATTTTGAAATTGAAAAATTAATTCACCACGGGACAGATGCCTTGTTGTCGATATGCCTTTCATTTTTTCAAGGAAATGGAGATTAATTATATTAAAACTTGACACAGTACACCCCAAATTACACATGAAAAAAAATCTAAAATAAAAAATATATAATATTCTATCCATATTCTTTCATGTCCTTCTTCCCTAATGGCTTCCCTCAAACCCCGGAGCCAAAGTGCAGTCCTTTTGCCAAATCCAACGACCAACCTAAGATATTGGACATGCCGCAATATTCAATGCTGGAAACCAGTCCAAAACACATATGAATCGATGAAAGTATATCGACAGTTGCATCATCGGGTACAACACAGGATACAGATTCATCACCACGTGACCTTGATTTCCTCTTCGCAACCATCAACGATGAGATCGATGACACGGTGTAACACCCTAAAATTTTCTTCTTTTGAAATAGGCTTAAAATGATTTAATTAAAAATTTTGTGCTCATAAAAACATAGAGAAATAATAATTTTTCATTAAATTAAAATTCAACATAGGCTTAGCAACATGTTCTTGCATTCATCCGGGTGCATATAAGTTTCTGTGCTGTCTGGTTTGGACTCAAGCTCAAACTGAATTAAAATGTTTTTTTTGAAAATATGTTTGAAAATTCAGAATAGAAAAAGAAAAAAAAGGAGTTTCCCTTCCTCCCTATCTCCTTCTCTCTTTCGGCCTGCTGGCCTGCTTGTCCACCCAGCTGGCGCAGCCCAGCTGCCCATCTCGCAGGCAAGCGGCTTCAGCCCAAAGGCACCAGCCCACACCGCGCCACCCTCTCCCTCTCTTTGTTTCACCGTCGAGCGGACCCTGTGTCTCTAGTCGCTGCCTGCCTGGCCCCGCATGTCAGCCACGTCTTCCCCCTCTCGTAGACAAGACGGACTCTGTCCGCCACCGCTCGTCTCGGATCCCACGTTTCTCGGGATTTCCCGGGTGGAGTTCGTCGAGCCATCCCTATAAAGCACCAAGTCCCTTGCCGCACCTCGTTTTCGCATCTTCGCACCAACGCTAACCCTAGCCCAGCCTTGCGCCCAAGCTCGTGATCTTGCCGAGCTCGACGACGCCCGCCGCCACCGCCGCCGCGGACGCCTTCTGCTGCTTCACCATCATGCCTAGACTGTTGCCGAGTCCCGCATCTAGGTAACGAAGCCATAGGCGCTGTTCTTCCTCTATCTCTCGTTCTCTGATTCTCACATGTTGACGCCGCCGTTGTTAGCAGGACGACAGAGCCGCCCCATCGAGCACCAGGACATCCCCGTTTCCTCTGAGCCGCCACAAACAACTTAGGTGAGTTCTCTGTGCTTCCTCGTCTCGACCTAAGCTTTCAATGATGTCCTCCGAGCTCCCGTTCATGGTGCCCCCATCTGCACCAGGAACCAAGTCTGCTGAACCAGCGCGCCAGCCCCTACATCCTGCCTTCCAGCGTGGACGCCCATGCGCAAACGCGCTACATCGCGCGAGCAAGCGGAGCCAGCAGAGCAGCCATGCGTGCCCAGTTTTGCTCTTGCTAGCTTGATGACGTCATCATCACGTCACCCACAAATTATGGCTGTTTTCTTATAGAAAAACAAATCTAGAAATACTATAGAAATACACCACCTATAATCAGGGATCGATCTCCACCGTTTCTTCGTTTTAATTCCGTTTTGACCCGTTCAAGTTGCGTTAGATTCATATGACGAGATCTATGCGTTGGCAACAATGTTTAATATATCACTAGCTCTAGAAGTTTATGGTTTAACTCCTAACTTGAATAATGAATATGCAACAAATATATAAATAAAATATGATTACATTTACTTTAGTTTTCTAATTTCAAATATAATATGACTTAATTCCAATTGGATATTTCTTTGAAATGTCTTATATATGCTTTTATACAGTTAAAATAAATGAAGATAGTAGTTTTCTTTATCTCCTATAAAGAAAATATTTCAGAAGACGTTTTTTTGCACCATAGTTCCGATTAGCGTGCTTTCTCACGTCTGTGTTCATAGCAATGTGTCGAACATCTTTAAAACCTTTTCATGCTCTGTTTCATATGTGTACAATGTTCTAATTTAGTTATATTATTTGCTTCGTGTATGATTGAATGGATGCTTGTGTGGTGTTCTATGATTAAGTCCAGTCGGTGAGCCTTGCCTTGGTGATCTAGAAGAAGTTGGTGATCAAGAAAGAAGTTCTTTGAAGGCTAGGACCAGTTGAGAATCTGAATTTTTAAGGCAAGTATAGCATAGGATCATCCTAGTTACCTATTCACTCTAATGTCACTTAATGCATATGCATGTGTCTACCTTGATTCCTGTAAAGATGTCCTAGCTTTTGTACCTTGTACCTTGACACCATGGGATCATGCATTGGGCAGTACTTTGCTAGTGCTCAATTAAATAACCATGATATGTAACTTGACTAATGATATATGCAATAAACATTAAAATATAATTTTTAGCAACATGGAATAAGGGGGCTAGAGTACAGTTTGTAGTGCTCTAGATTTCTCTCTTTAAGGACTTACCTGTAAGTGGATTCACCTGGGACTTACAGTACAACCATGAGTGCTACATGGCTCTGACTTTAGTTAAGTATGAGGACCTTTTCTAGCTCGTAGTAGCTTACCAAAAGACACAAGAGGGGCTCCAATCTGTATGTTCTTGGCCTACCGAGAGGGTGCACTTTGGTTTCTTTGTATTTTTTGTTAGTCACCCCTTGAAGGGGAGTTCATGCTTATTGATGGGGAAACGTAGTGGGCTGCACTTGTTAGAAGACCACTACCGCTGCCAATGCCTCCATCTCCCAAGCCTCCACCATGGCGCACGCCCATCTGGCAGCCTGCCCGGAGCACCTTCCGTCCGCGCTAGGGAAGGAAGTGCCCATGTCGAGGAGCTCCACGCCGGGGGAGGTAGCAGCTTGGCTGTGGGGCCGGAGCTCGCCCACATGCTGGCGTGACAGCTCCCTAGATCTCGCCCGCACACACCAAGGACAGAGCTCGCCCACCTCCTCTTCTTCCTTGTGAGCCTGCACACTCATCCCACAAGGGTTGTCCCCGTCCATGATTTTTCTAGGGATGGGGTCACCCTGCATCTCATGGGAATATTCCCAGGTGGGACGTCCTCACCCCTGCTAGCCTCCCAACCAAACACCACTTGTCCTAGGACAATTCCACACTATCCCACCCCATCCCACTAACCAAACACTACTTCCTCGGCAATCCCAAAACAAAGTTCATAGATATATCAGGCCAAGGAATAGAAGAAATGTGAAGGGGACAAACCATGTGGGTTCAAGTGACTTAGCTTTTTGACAAGTGGAGCACCAAGCCACGAAATTCTCCACATCTTGTCTCATCCTTGACCAAAAGAAGTGTGTGGCCAGCACATCCTCCATCTTCTTGGCACCAAATATCCCATCAATCCTCCTCCCTATGCCTTCTATAATAACATAAGATGAATGAAACCAAATAGAATGCACAATGGTTAGTTCTAAACAAAAATTCATCATGTATCATATATTTGTATCATATTTTAGCTCTTTACAATGTTGAATTACATCTTTAAATTTATCATCATTAATATATTGTTCTTTAATTGTTTCAAGTCCAAATATATGACAATCAAGTTGAGATAATATGGTATACATCTAGACAAAGCATTAGTAATGATATTTTCCCCATTCTTGTGTTTTATGACATATGGAAAAGATTCAATAAATTCAACCCACTTAGCATGTCTATGATTTAGTTTGTTTTGACTTCAAATATGTTTTAGTGATTCATAATCAGAGTGAATAAAAATTCTTTAGGCCATAAATAATGTTGCCACTTCTCCAATGAACGGACAAGAGCGTACAATTCTTTATCATATATACGTGGAATAACTAAGAGCACCCATTCAATTCCTTAGGAAAGTAAGCAATGAGTTTACCTTCTTGCATCAAAACGCCACCAATGCCAACTCCAGTACTACCACATTCAAGTTCAAAAGTCTTACCAGAATTAGGAAGTTGCAGCAATTGCATGTCAGTAAGCTTGTCCTTCAAAAGAGCAAATGACGCCTATTCATTTTATCCCCAATGGAACACAACAACCTTCTTTGTCAACTTGTTCAATGGGGCTGCAATGGTGTTGAAATACTTCACAAAGCGACGCTAAAATCCTGCAAGTCCATGAAAGCTCCGCACTTGTGTCACTGTTGTGGGCATTGGCCAGCTCTGTATAGCATACACCTTGGCTTTGTCTACCTGAATTCCCTGCGAGGTCATAACATAGCCAAGAAACGATACTCATTTGGTGCAAAAATGCTCTTTACCAAATAAATGTGTAGCACGTAAAGCATCAAAAACAACATGTAGATGATTAGGATGTTCAGTTAATAACTTGTTGTATATCAATATATCATCAAAATAAACCACCACAAATTTTCCAATGAAAAGACGTTGTTCATTAAATGCATGAAAGTGCTATCTGCATTTGTCAAACTAAAAGGCATTACTAACCACTCCTACAAGCCGTGCTTGGTTTTAAAAGCCATTTTCCATTCATCTCCTAATTTCATTCTTATCTGGTGGTATCTACTATGCAAAACTACTTTAGAGTTTTCCGTTCATCTCTAACTTTCATTCTTATTTGGTGGTATCCACTATGAAAGACTACTTTAGAAAAAGTTACAGAACCACTTAACTCATCAAGCATGTCATCTAAGCTAGGAATAGGATTACGGTACCCTATTGTGATATTATTAATGGCTCTGCAATCTACATACAAGCACCAACTGCCATCTTTTCTAAAATAAAAGAACTAGAATAGCACAAGGACTAAGGCTCTCTACATACCCAAGGTCCAAAAGATCTTGTACTTATCGCTAAATCTCCTTAGTCTCCTCAGGGTTGGTTCTGTTGGCAACTCGATTTGGCAAGCTTGCTCTAGGAATCAAGTCAATCTGATGGTCAATCCCTCGCATGGGTGGAAGTCCTAAAGGTATCTCGGTGGGAAAGACGTCGCTATATTCCTTCAAAAGATTAGTGATGGAAGGTGGCAAAGTTTTAGATATATCATTAGTGCAAAATAAAGCACCTTTGCATATCAAAGCATAGCACACATCATTAATCTCAGCAAGACCAGATTTTGTAGCAAGCATAATAGGAATGTTCAATTTAATTGCTTGTTGTTTTTCAGTTTTAGCATCAACTTGTTTAGTTTTACTAGTAGCTCTCTCTCTTGTGGGGGATTCTCTTGCAAGGGTCATAGGTAGCAAAGTAATTTTTTGTTCCTTATGCATATGTTTATATTTATTACTTCTACCATGGTGTGTAGCATCATTATCAAATTCCCATGGATGACCTAATAAAAGGAAACAAGCTTGCATTGGCACCACATCACAGTCTACAAAATCAGAATATGTACCAATGGAAAAATGCACCTGAGCTATTTGTGCTACCTTTGCCTTACTTGAGTCTTTGAGACACTGAACATGGTAGAGATGTGGATGTGGTCACGTGGTCAAGTAAAGCTTCCTGACCAGATCAGAACTTACCAAGTTGTTGTAGCTTTCCACATCAATGATGAATCATGCATGCCGATTTTTGATGGCAAAGAAAATCTAAAACAAGTTATGGTGCTGCAACTTCTCTGCTTCCTCCATCTGTGTACTGAGAACTCACTATACAATAATGGCTTGGTAATTGACTATGTTGTTGTTGCCAAATGAAAGGCCATCTTCGCCATGGTCATCATCCATAACAACTTCATCATAAATGTCTTCCTCTACATCATAAATGCTATTATAGCCTCCATCTTCTATAGCGATGTATGCCTATTTGCTAGGACAATCCTTTTGCATATGACCAAGTCCATGGCAGCTATGGCACTGAATGGATGAAGAGCGTCCTGTGGAAGCCACATATGATGCACTCTTGGCAAGATCCTGCACATGAATCTTACTAGAATCCATAGTACATGCAACCATAGGTGAAGGAGCCGCAAAACGTGTGCTCGCTAGTGGTGCTGAAGGACGAGCACTCAACGGAGGGAATGACTTTGTTCATGGTATTGTTGTCATCTTAGGCGTGATGTCACACCCGGTTTTAAGGACAAAACTAGATATACACTATATGTGAAATAAAGAGATCAAATCTCACATATAGCTGCAGATAAGTGTAATATCAAAAGACAAATGCTTATTAAACATAACGCAATAGTATAAGATATAACCTTAGAGAGCAACACAGCGGCAAGACAACTCCGAACATCGGGTGTAACCTTCACTCCAGGATCAAACTGACTGGTTGATCACAAGCCTAACAATTCTAGAATCTAGCAGTTTGGTACCCTTCCTGAGATGTGGGGAAATAGCAAGGGTGAGTCCATGTCGAACTCAACAAGCATAACATGGGGTTCATGAGGCTCAAGAGGCATGACACGGGTTTAACTGCATGTAGCTTTTAGTTGGCAAAGTTTTAGCATATGAGTAGCATCAAGTTGTCTTTAATCCCAGAATCAACATATGATCAGGTAATATGAAGAATGAATAGCAAAAACATAAGCATATTATAGTTCAGTAGTGATCATCTATTTTGTAAGGGTCCAAAGCCGCTCGTGTCCGTGAGCACGGCTGATATACCAGTTTTACACTCTGTAGAGGTTGTACACTTTTACTATGAGTAGTGATCCCCAAAGGTCCGAGGTCATGACTCCCCATTGGACAGTTAAGTTTCATTATGAAGTCTTTCCAAGGTTCGTCTAACAAGTTAGGGCCGCTTGGTTTTTGTGCCCTGCAAATGTAGAGCCCTCCTTCTGTATGGCACAATGACACGCAGCCTATACTCATAAGGACAGAAGCCGCACTACACCTGACCCAGAACACACCCCTCTTGAGCCATAAAGGTCACCACTAACAAGCTAGAAAAGGTCCTTTTATATGTCTAAAGCCAGAGCCATGTAGCCCTCACAGCTGTACTGTATGTCCTAGATGTTCGCTTACAGATAAGTCCTTATGGAGAGGAATCTAGAGAAAACTCTAGCCCTCTTGTTCCCTGTTGCTAAAAATCATCTTTTAGTGTTATTGCATATATCATTAGTCAAGTTACAAGATCATTGTTTATGTGAGCACTAGCTACTACCCAATGCCATAACCATAGGATTCAAGGAACAAGATCAATACTAAAGCATCCTTAACAAGGAGACACATGCAGCATGAATTAAGTGAATTAAAGTGAGTAGGTAACAAGGATAATCCCATGCTATACTTGCCTTAAAACTTGCTTTATGCCCAAAGCAACTTGCCCTGAAAAGCCTCAACTTAATCTTTCATTCGCAACTTCTGGCACTCAGCTTCTGGTCTTCACCTTCGGATCTTCGACGCTCACGGATAGTCTTTCTTCTACTCGTAGATCATAGCAACCTAGCACACTAACCGACATACAAGCAAACAAATAGGGACAACTAAGAACAATACACCACACAAGAGAAAACAACGTACTAAAAGAGAGCAACCTGCTATGGTCACGAGAACACTGAAACAAAGCTACGATTGAAAAGGAACAACTTCAGAAGATTTGCATTACGAGAGTAAAGGCTACATGCTTGTTTTATTTTAATTACAAAACCACGTGAAGGATATTAATTTAGTCAATTTACATTTTAATTGAAGAGCCGACTTTCTAGTCATATTTTCTTTGCAAACATGTCTCATATCATTTAAGTCATTTAAACTTTACTTTGCAGAAGAAATAAACTTGTGAGAGCATCTATTCGAGTTTATATAATCGGGATCAAACTAAGCACGTTATATTTATTTAATGAAACATAGTGAAGTTGGTACTAACCAAATTAACGTATTTGTAAAAGAACGATGTATAGAAACTATATTAATTTTAATTACAAGCTAGTTGCATATACATTAATCATATTAACTTTTATAAAATTCACAAACAAGTTACACGGTAAACATCATAACTAGCACAAAAAGGACGGACTTAAACAGAGCTAAAATGGAAAATCGGCGGAGGATTGAACTATGGAAAGGATGCCTAGACTCAATGATCAGTCCATGCAGGTAAGGGCTTATGTATATTATCCCGACTCTAAAATCTAGGAGTGAACAGAGAAAGATGGATTCCTGTGCAAGGGTGAGGTAAGCATGATATCAACCATATATTTGATACTCCGTATATTGGAAGAGACTACAGGTGCGGATGGCTTGTTAATCATGGACGTTCTACTCTTGGCAAGACTACTAGTAAGCTTGCACATGCTGCACATGCATACACGATGATGGTCCTGTCTTTTGGTTGCATGAGTGATAGATGGCTTTGCTTGGCTTGCATATACGGAAGTAGCAACAAGCAATGACGAGTGCTCTGCATGTTTGCTCGGCTGAAGGCGAAGGATGGAAAACAACATGCCTATTGGCTCCAGACTCTAGCAAGAGTAGCTGCGTATGCTAGAGCAGGCACAGGGAGACGGGGCGTGCGGTTGGGTCTTACCGACGATGGAAAACGACGGATGCGGTAGCCGGTGCTTTGCTCCATTAAATTTGTCATGTGTGTCAGTGCACTAGCTCCAGGATCAGTGCCGCCGTGCCAGCGGCGATAGGAAGCGGGCAAATCCCAGACGGCACATGATGAGCTCCTGGGCGGCGGTGCTGATATTGCCTAGGAACGAGGTTGACACCATTTTTTATATGGAAGAGATGCAAAACTAGACAAGAAGAGAATGAGCAAGAATGCGGCAATGTGCTCACCTTCTGGTATGGGCGAACCATGGCGATGAATTGGCAAACGTAGCAACAGAGGCTTGCCCTAGGGTTGGCCGATGACGACAAGAAGAGAGAAAATTCTATTTTACGACACGAGAAATTTCCCAAACTAGGGGCTCCTCTTACGGTAGTTTTGGTGTGCTTTTCCCATGGGGTAGGTGTCGGATCCTAATTTTAGGAGTCCAATTGCAAACGTATTTGCACCAGGATCAAGCACAAATACGCACACAAACAGGGATAGTACACATATTGATTGGATAAAATGCCGAGCTTTATTGATATTAGAGATAAAGTCTTACAATAGTCAGTGTTCAAATGACATAGCCATAGACCTTACACAACTAACGATGTTCCATCGCCGCGAGGCGGCGGAATTATTACATAGGGGTGATAACTACTACAACGGAAACTACAGCGAAGCAATACACACTATTCCACAGGCATGCTTTAGCGCGGTCGAAACCCTAAGCCCTAGTACGTCCTTTCAGCATATCAAATCGGTGCTTGCGTGGCTCCTAGTCCACGTCGTTCGCCTCCTCGTTGACGTCATAGTCTTCCTCGGGGTCGTTATCTGTGAGTCGACAACGGGTGAGTACATAAAGTACTCAGGAAGTCCCAACAAAAGGTGGAACGGTGGAAGTGGTGGTATTATTTAACAAATGAGGTTTGGGCCCTGGGAGAGCATCATCCTTCTCGCCAGTTCCCGGGTTAGCATTAAATATCCAATTAAACATTAGCACAACTTGTTAATAAAAATCTAATCAAAGGGGACCTCATCCTAGTAGTTGCCCATTACCAAGGACGTGGCTATTCGAATAGGATTAATAAACTCTGCAGAGGGGTACAATTTTCCCCACACTATAGACGTAGTCGAAACCATAGCTAGTGGTACGACAGGCCTAACAAGATCTCGTACCCGGATGGTGCGACGTCAGGTTTCCATATAATTTCACCATGTACTACTCAGGGACCGAATCCCACACACATCAGGATGATCACACAGCATCCTAGAATATCGAGTGGTTGGATGATCACACAACATCTGGTGGATGATCACATAGCATCCAGATTAATTTAGTAAAGGTGCTCGCACACGGCACAACAATAAATTTTTACATGGAAGACCACATAGCAACCATGCCGATCAGACTACGGTAGATCACACAGCAGCCGCGTCCTTTCCTGTTAGTCCATTGTATCTCCAGCCTCCTAGTGAAAATTATACTTCTACCTAACTGGGTGTGAGACCAGGTCTACCCATATAGCATCTGGCTGTATGTGATATCAGACTAGGTGAGATGGCCTAAGAACCGATTCTTACACGACTGAAGCGAGTATCTCCCGTAGGAACCCACACAGGCGAACCTACCAAAGTAATTTATCCTACATAAATTACCCCTACTCGCTTCCGTCAAAACAAGTTTGGTTCCATTAATTATCTCATTCACAATAATTCCCATTCACCAATATTGTAAATACATGTTTATAATATGAAAGGTATAACACGGTAGTGGTGGGAAGAGGGGGAGTTAGAACTTGCCTTCATTCAACTCACTTTCCGACCCGATGTAATTCGGGTCCTCACCTTCCTGGTAGTCGTCGCCCTCTGTCGATCGTTGCGAACGAATAAGACTACTGCTAACTAAAAAGCAACACAAAACAAACAAAGAACTATGTGGTGGTATTAGGTAAAATAGATGGAGCAATATTTTAGAGGAATTTTGGTGGTGTTTTGGTGGAAAACAGAATTAAAATGGAGAAGGTATGATTTTTAGAAGTTAATATAAGGTGTTGGAATACTTGCAGAATTTGAGGGAACATTCCAGTGAGCAAAGGGTCGATGAAAAGGTATGGGTAGGTTCTAGAGTGACTCTAGTATTTTTAGAAATTTTCTGGGAATTTTTCTATACTAGGAAAATAGGTTTTAAACACTCTGTGTACACTGCCCATGTGACCCTAGCAATTTCCTACGTGTAAAGTGCTGTGTGTGTGAGGCTATGAGCTGGTGACGCAGCGTGTCGCTGATACATGGGCCATCACGGTCCTCCAGCTCCTAACAGTTGGACGCCGTCCTGTTCCCGAGCCCATGTGCAGAGAAAGGAGAGGGGAAACGGAGAGAAACGGCAGGGCGACGACAATAGAACGAAAGCTTCCGGCGTGGTGGTTGAAAACAGAGCAGAGCCCGTGGCTCGCCGGAGTTGTCCTTGCCGGCGGTGTCCGTATTCAGAGCTCAACGCTGCTAGTCTACCGGTGCTCTGTATTCCCTTCCATAGCTGCTGGTGGGGCTAGCAGTGGCAGTGCCTGTAACAGAACCGACCAAATTATAAGAGCACAAGTACCAAAAACAAGCACCGAAGCGCTCAAATTTTCGAGCTTGAGCCCATATAATCCCGGTAGTCAATCGAAACCACGAAGGATTTCAAACCAACTTGCTTACAACCAAGATCGCATCATTCAACATACACATCACACGTTACATTTCACAAGTAGTTCCAAAATACGTTTACACACACGGAGTTGCAAATTATTACAAACCAAGTTCATAAAGTAGCGGAAGCATAACACACACCAGTTGTTTAAAACTACTGCCAGTCTTACTGATCACAACCCGCAAAAGCATTAGGGAAGTACATAAAAGATGATCACGCCCTAGTGATCTAGTCTTCGTCACCCGCAGGGTGGAGACACGTCTTGCAGAAGCCTTGATAAAGCATATCATCTGCAACAGGAGGGAAATAAACCCTGAGTACTGGAATGTACTCAGCTAGACTTACCCGTCGAAAACCAAAAATAAGATGACACCAAGGATTATGCAAGGCTTACACAAGAGGCTAGCTGACATCACATTTTGCAGAAAGGCATAAGTAATTGAAACTCTTATAACCTGTACTAGCAGTTATTTTTAGCATTTACCTGTCATCTATCTTAGCACCTGTACTAAACATGCACTTGATTATCATCAAACAATTATTAACATTATATCCATAGCAGGTATAAATTGTGGCAACATTGTATCATTCACTTAACCATCTGTTCAATTAATGTGATCTACGTTGCCGCTGCTCAAGTCAAGTGCTCACTAACCGGGAGCGACGGCGATTCGAATCGAATTCCTATCCAGCTGGAGGGGTATTTCTAACACTCACCGAGTCACGCCTGGTGAGAGCTGCTCAGGTCATCTTTCGTACAGTTCAGGAATCGCGGGTCCGAATAATGTCGCGTCCCCAAGGGCGACACTCTGCCAGGTGATAGGGACTCTAACCCCCCTTGGTCTCACGCCAATGTCCCCAAGCACATCCTTTCTCTCCTCCAAGATGCAACCTACCATTCGATTCCCGGTCTGAACCATACTACTCGACTTCGCGGTCGGAACGACTTATCCAGCCAACTAAGTGTTAGACTGCGTTCAACATGACTCAAGGACGTACAGCGAATCGGTCCTTAAACGACTCAGACGGGCATAGCTCCACACCCAAGACGTGAAGTGTCTTGTGGCTGTACTATCGAACTCCCGCACAGTCTCAATTTCATTTTAAGGCATGGTTCCCAACGATAGCCATAAAGCCACTCGTGACCTATTCCTACATCTCGCGGATGACCGAAAATCACCCGACTTCTACCGGACTAAGCAGGGCTAAGCATTGACACGTGCTTAAACCTAATTAGGATTAAGTACGATATCTGGACAAGGACAGGTGTAATGCAGCAAGTGTTTTCATATAACTCCTACAACTTAATGCAGTAAAAAATTAAAAGTACTCAAGATTAATTTATAAAACAATAGGTTCAGCATGCACCGGGGCTTGCCTTTTAGAAAAGTGGATGGGCGGTGATCTAGACACTCAGGCAAGTCTTCAGCGGCGTCTCCTCCGCCGGCTAGTTCCTTTGGCTCCTCCGGCTGGTCCTGGATTTCCTCCGGGATCACTTGCTCGAACTCGAGGAGAGTTACCCCCTCCGGAACACCTATTGCATGAGTGCATAATAAATTTCATGGATGCATAATAAAAGATGCAACATGCTCGGAATGAAATGCATTACCACACTCTTAAAGCTCTATTCAAATCACTTCAATTATTAAGTGCAATTTTCCTCACCGGTAGAGAAGTACTCACCTAATCTACTCAACCTAAGGTATAGCTGTTCTTCTTCGGTTAAGGCCCTAACACCTAACAATCACAAGAGTAACATTACTTAGGTTACCACATCCAACACCAAAATATCACAGCAAGACATTCTGGACAGCAGCTAATTGTTTCTAACATAACTGGACATTTCCAACTCCAAAGGATATGATTCAAGACAATCTGGAAAGCTTATGAAATGCCCTACAAATCCTTTTCAGACCTCAACCCTAAATTCCTAAGTTTTCTAGGTCAAATTTCCCAAGTTCCAGAAATCTGCCCTCTCTAAACAGAGAGCAGCCAATTCTGGACTGTTACTTAAAACAGCAATAACTCCTAAAATACTAAGCCAAATGCTCCCAAATTTTGACACAAGCTAGTTTATCAAGTTTACTACAACTTTGGTATTTACAAGTTTTCCAGCAAACACCTTTTTTAAAGGTCAAATCCAAAGATACTACCAGCTGTCCAGAAAACCTAGAATTGCAAAGATTAAATATTTATTTATGTGGCAAACTTCCTCTAAGACCAAACTAATGTTACCAAAAGTTCACATTGGTCACAAAACACCAGAAAGTAAGGTGTGCCCACCTAGAATATTTATTTACACCCCTTTCTTAATTTACTTAACTAATTAAGTGTAATTTTAATCATATATGTAAACTGCTCATAAAATTCTACAACAATTACAGGAGACTCTTTGACCCAAAAAGAGGCTACTGTAAAAATTTGAACTAAAATTATTCAAAGAAACTCCCTATACAAAATTCACAAGCCAAAAAGGTGATTTTTGTATAATTAACAAATCACATTGAAAAGTATCAAACAACAGATTTAATATTTTTCTTAGACACTTTAGGCTACCAGGACATTCTCCAAAAATTTATAAGAACATTGCACATGTAGAAAAATTACTAAAATTCATTCAAGTATTCCCTAAAACAACATGATGGCATTATAACTTGAAAAGTATTCAAGCACTAGTGCCCAAATTTTTACCAGAGCTAATACAGGTATAAATTAGCCTACCCACCAAATTTCATAATTTTTGGAACAATACAACTCAAGTTATGCATTTAACAAATTTGCCTTCATTTTAAAACACATTTCAAAGACCTATTTAAATCTCCCAGAAACTAAACATCACATATCAAATTTATATTTTTGTAAAATACTACAGATCATGCAGGGCCTAACAAAATTTACTTCATAATTTTTGAGCAAGTAAAACCCTAGATATACATTTTCCAAATCTTATTTAAAACTGTGACAGAATAAAGAAAATGAATAAATCCTATTTGCTACTGGGCTGGCCCGGGGAATGACGCGGCCCGCATCTCGTGGCGTGGCCCACTTCCGCGCGCGGCCTGCTATGGCTCCCGCCCACGCGCGCGTGCGACTGGCCAGATGGCCCCACCGGTCAGAGAGAGAGAGGCGGAGGGGAGGAACTGTGGTCGCCGGAGCTCGCCGTCGGTGAGCCGACCGGCGAAGCTGAGCGGACGAGCATGACCACGTCATCGAGCTAAGTCGATTGGTGGCAAGAACGGGGCGGTGGAGCCACGGGAAGGTGCTCGCCGTCGGGCATGGCGGACCACAGGTACGGTGGTGGCGAAATCTCACCGCCGGTGAGCCTGACATCCCAACCCTAACCCTCGATGAGCATCCCCATTCTACCTCGACCCTAACGCACCTACAAGCGGGTGACAGAGACGCCCAGAGACCCCTGGCCACGGAGAGCCGTCGCGCGGAGGAACTCCGGCGAGGTACTGCGGCGGCGGAAAACGAAAATGTGACCCTACCGAGGCGCGATTGGCTGCATGGAGTGGACGGTGAGGTAGCGGGCTTCAAGGCGGAGCTGTGGACGTGTTTTTGTGGGCGGCAGTGCGGTGGAGAGTGCGCACGAGCTCGCCAGAGTGGAGGCAGGAGTGGTGCTCGGTCGTTCCGCCCGGTGGAGGAGAGAGCGGAAGAGAGAGGGAGTTGTGGCGCGAGTGAGGGCGGAGACCGTCGTCATGGTGACCTTGAAGGCCTGGTGGCCTGACGGGCGGGACCACGGCCGGCGTACGGCTGCCACCGCGTGGCCACATGTCGGCGCTGGCCTGCGGTCGGTCGGCCACCGACTGAAGACCTGAACCTCTGAAACGCCGGCTGCATTAGGTGACTGACAGCGATATTTTGCCGTTGATTAACTCCCAAACCAGCTTGATTTAGTCGAAGGTGATTACATCAGTTATGTAGAGCTATATGAGGGCTATAAATTTGTCAATTGGAGCTTGGACTGGTTCGGCCTAAATTTGAAACTACAGAGCTCCAAAGTGGGTCAACCGAAAACTGAAACTTAGTTTCAGTCACTATGCCGACTGAAACCCAATTTTCTAGGCACCATATCTCCTAAACCATTTAGAACTAGGTGATGGTGATGTTGACAATGTTGTAGAGCTAAGTGAGTACTACAAAAGTGTCAACATGAGTTGGGACTGGTTTGGTCTGGTTTGCAAACTACAAGCTTCCAAAGTAGGTCACTATCAAACTGGAGGGACACTTTTGAGACTTAGAAAAATTCTAAGTGCTGGGACAGCCCCTCTAGCTGAATTGTGGGCCAATTTTGAGCATGTTCTGGTCAGTTTCATGAGATGGTCATATTGAGACTTTTGTTCCCCATAAAATTCCCTACAACTTTGATTAAGGGTGCTCCTCCATGCAAGGTCTCTAAGCTAGACTTTTTAATTGGTCAAACTAAGGCATCCTAGGGCCAAATGCTGGTCAACAACACCTTGGAGGTCATTTTGGTAATTGTGGTCAACATGAACCTTGCTCCATTAGTTACTCTAAGTGAGATTAAGGTATTGTAGGATCTAATTAGCCACTCTACCCTTTTGCTATACCAAATTCCTAGTGTCACAAGATTGGAACAATTCAAAACCCTAAAACCACAACATTTGTTGCAAACAAAGTAAACATAATGAGATGATGAATGTCCATGCTTATGCAAATGCAGTGCAATTATGGAGCTAAACACCTGAGGTGTTACAGTGCCGACCATGGCTCCAGCGGTGGCTTCCACGTATCATGGTGGGGAGGTGATGCGGCTTGTTCTTGCATGTAATGGCTAGGTGTATGCTGGGTGTATACAGGTGTCTGTGTGTGTGTGAGGTATATACGTCTGTGCGTGTGTCGCCAGGCCTTGCCGTCTTGGCATGGCGGAGGGTGCCGCACGGTGGCAGGGCACAACAGAGTGGGGAATGGAGCTAGAGAGGATAGTGAAGGTAACGGATGTATCCAGGACTCACCTCGTCTCTCCAATTTGGCCGGAGAAGCTCTCGGCGGCGTGGCACAGGAGCTCTGCTCCAATGGCGGCGGCAGCAGGGGAATTGGGGAAAAATCGGGATTGAGCCCGAATCGAGAGGGAGGAGTGGAAGATAAGGGGGAGATGGTGTGTTCCAGGCTCCTACGGAGCTTGGAGTGGTGGCGATGGCGGTGGAGGCTCACCGGCCGGGCCTATTTATAGGGCGGCAATGCCGGTTCACGGTGGCGAGATCTTTTCTCCACCGGCCGATATTTTTCCGTCACATGCGTGCGGCCTTGGCTCGAGGACGACTCCGTACGATGCGCTGGATGCCTCCGTGTTCACTCGCTGTTCCAGCGAGGTCGATTCCTCATGAGGTCTCGTCAATGGCGCTGGCGGGTTCCTCGTCGCGGCTTTCTGATAGCGTTGACGTGCTGTGTTGTACGCGAGCGCGAGAGGGAAGGGGCAAGGAGTTGATGGGATAGCTCGATGCCGGGGTCAGCGAGACGCCTGTGCCCGGGTCTCCTTGTCTCCGGGGATGGGCCATGGCGAGGTCCACATGGCGATGGAAGGGCAATGCACGTTGGAGGAGATGGAGCTGACAGTTGGGACCCGCATGGAGGTGAGTGAGAAGGGAAAGGAAGAGCTGCTGCTGCTACGCCCTGCTGGGCAGGCCCTCACGTAACTAAGAAAGGAGGAGGGAAATGGGCCATGCCTATAGGCCAGGATGCAAAGAGACGTGAGCCCGGGATGATTCTTCTTTCTTTTCTTTTCCCAGATTTTATTCAAGAAGCAATTGAGATGCTTTCAAATTTGAATTCAAAGATAGTTCAAGGAAGAGTACCACCATAAGTTCAACATACAAAGGCAAAGGAAAGAAACACGACATCACACATGCAGGTTTATTTTATTTATAAAATCTACTCGCAACATAAAATAGACCTACAAGCGTAATTTTAAAAGGCTCAAATTTTTAGTGATTTTTAAAACGGGTCAAAGTTGGGTGTTACAGACCTACCCCCTCAAAGAAAATCTCGTCCTCGAGATTCATACTGTTCCTCGAATAGATATGGGAATTCCTTTTTAAGGTCGTCCTCTCTTTCCCATGTGGCTTCTGCCTCGGTGTGGTTGCTCCACTGTACTCGACAAAATCTTACTGTTGTTCTCCGTGTTTGCCTTGTGGCGGTATCCAAAATTTTTATTGGCCTTTCTTGATATTGCAAGTCAGGTTGTAGGTCCACTACTTCCATGGGTACTTGCTCTTCTGGTACTTCTCGAGCATTGCTTTAGTTGTGATACGTGGAATACATTATGTATGTCTTACATTTCTGGAGGCAGTTCTAGGTGGTATGCTACGGATCCAATTCTTTTCAATATCTTGTAGGGTTCAATATATCGTGGTGCTAATTTTTCTCGGACTTGAAATCTTCGGGTGCCTCTGATCGGGGACACTTTCAAATAGACAAAATCTCCTGGTTAAAATTCCAACGGTCTTCGTCGTGTGTCCGCATAGCTTTTCTGTCTACTTTGTGCGGCCCTTAAATTTTCTCGGACCCCGGCTACTTGTTCCTCAGCATCCTTTATCATATCTGGTCCAAATAGAGTTCGTTCTCCCACTTCAGACCACATCAAGGGTGTTCGACACTTTCTTCCATACAACGCTTCGAACAGAGCCATTTTTAGACTCGCTTGATAGCTATTATTGTAGGAAAATTCGGCGAAGGACAAACTCTTTTCCCAATCCTTGCCATATGTGAGTACACAAGCTCGTAACATATCTTCCAGTATTTGATTTACCCGTTCCGTCTGCCCATCCGTTTGCGGATGGTATGCTGTACTGTAGTCCAGGCGTGTGCCCAAAGCGGTGTGTAGGCTTTTCCAAAATCGGGATGTGAATTGTGTGCCTCGGTCCGACACAATTCGGCTCGGTACTCCATGCAGTTTAAGAATATTATCTATATATAGTTGTGCTAATCTATTTCCTCGATCTTTAATCTTCACAGGGACGAAGTGAGCTACCTTAGTCAATCTGTCTACTATTACCCATATCGAATCATTTCCTTTTTGTGTTTTGGGCAATCCCACTATAAAATCCATACTGATTTCATCCCATTTCCATTCTGGAATACGTAATGGTTGAAGTAATCTTGTTGGTTGTTGGTGTTCCGCTTTGACTCTTCGGCAGGTATCGCAACGAGCCACATAATCTGCGATATCTAATTTCATTCTAGCCCACCAATATTTTTGCTTGAGATCCATATATATTTTTGTTGAACTGGGTGGATTGAGTATGCTGAACAGTGGGCTTCATCTAAAATTAGCTTCGTGAGTTTATCGTCCCCAGGCACACATATCCTATTCTCGTACCATAATATTCCTTGCTCGTCGACTTTAAATCCTTGAATCTCTTTGTCGGCACTTTTCTTTTTAAGACGTTGTATCTCCTTGTCTTTGATTTGGGCTTCCTTTATTTGGCCTTCTAGTGTTGGGCATATGTGTAGGGTATTTAGTGTGCCATAGGGTACAATCTGTAGATTTAGTTGATGTATTCCTGTGCTATTTCTGGTCTCTGATTCAGAGCGGTCATATGGTGACAGTAAGATTTTCTACTTAACGCATCAGCAACTACGTTGGCCTTGCCTAGATGATATTGTATACTCAAGTCATAATCCTTGATTAGTTCCAGCCATCTTCTCTGCCTTAAGTTCAGGTCCAGTTGGGTAAAAATATATTTCAAACTTTTGTGATCTGTAAATATTTCGCATTTATTTCCAATGAGATAGTGTCTCCATATTTTTAGTGCGTGCACTACAGCCGCCAATTCCAAATCATGCGTCGGATAATTTTCTTCATGTTTCCTTAGCTGTCTGGAGGCATACGCGACAACTCTATCACCTTGCATTAGGACGCATCCTAAACCTTGTCAAGAGGCATCACAGTATACCACAAAGTCTCTATGAATGTCTGGTAGTGTGAGCACAGGGGCTGTAGTTAACCTTGTCTTTAATTCTTGAAAACTCCTTTCGCACGCTTCTGTCCACTTAAATTCTTTCCCTTTTTGAGTCAAGGCTGTCATGGGTCTAGCAATTTTTTAAAATCCTTCGATAAATCTTCGGTAGTAACCAGCTAATCCGAGAAAACTACGAATTTCCGTCACATTGGTGGGTTGCTTCCATTCTGATACTGTTTTCACTTTTTCTGGGTCAACTTTAACTCCATCCGTACTAATAATATGTCCGAGAAAAGCAACTTCTTGTAGCCAAAATTCACATTTACTAAATTTGGCATACAACTCATGAGCTCTTAATTTAATTAATATTACTCTCAGATGTTGTTCATGCTCATCAGCGCTTCTGGAATATATAAGAATGTCATCAATAAATACTACCATGAACTTGTCCAGTGTCACACCCGGTTCTCTAAAGAACAAAACCAGGCTAATCATATGTGTGCCCAGGAAGTCCACACATATGTCAGAATGAAAAAGTATCAGAAACAATGTCATTATATAACGTATACATAACTATATTAACACTTACATCAGAGTATCGCGGAACGGTGACTAAACTTCAGGCTCCATTCTTCTCAGGGACGGCTGACTGGGGGTAACATATGCCTAGCACTTCTACTAGTCTTCTGGAAACTCCACTACACCTTTGTCCTTCGTCCGAGTAGCATCTTACTACACACTGGAGTGTGGGGGAAATAGCAAGAGTGAGTCCATATCGAACTCAACAAGTATAACACAGGGTTCATGAGGCTCAAAAAGGCTAGACATTGTTTGACTGCATTTAGCTTTTATTCATCATGTAATTAGCAATGGAGTAGCATCAAGGTAATTCAATCCCATTAATGAATCAATGATCAATTGTAATAAGGATAATGAATAGCATTAACATGAGCATAATAATAATCAACAATAATTTAGCATGATATAAAAATGATGATCAACTATTCCGTAAGAATCCCCAAGGCCGCTCGTATCCGTGAGCACGGCTAGTATACCAGTTTTTAACTCTGCGCAGAGGTGTACACTTTCACTGTGAGTCATAACTTCCAAATGCATGGGTTCGCGACTCCCCAAAACACCGGAAATTATATAAAGCCACTCAAAAGTTCGTCTAACAAGTTAGGGCCATTAGATTCACTCGGCAGGCAGATGTAGAACCCCCCTTCCCTGTGGCACAACAACCGCAGCCTATACACACTAGGCCAGGGGCTCGCACTACACCCAACGTGTCAAGCCATTCTTACGCCATTTAAGGTAACCACTAACAAGCTAGAAAAGGTCTCTTGAACAACTAGAGCCAGAGCCATATAGCCCTCACAGCTGTACTGTATATCCCGGTTATCACTTACAGATAAGTCCTTATGGAGAGAAACCAGAGCAACAATATAACCCCTTGCTCTAGCCCCCTTTTCAACAGTAATAAAATCATCTTAATTGGTTGATTGCATAATCCATTAGTCAAATTACAAGATCATTGTTCATAATTAAGCGCTAGCAATAGCTACCCAAATGCATAACCCATAGGTGACAAGGAAACAAGATATCAATAGCTAAGTTATAATCTCTATGGTTGTCAAGGAAGACACATGCATATGTATGATAATTTCAGTGAATAGGACAACAAGGATGGTCCCATGTTATACTTGCCTTGAATTTGCTTTACACCCAAAGCAACTTGCTCAGAGAACTTTTAGTTATCTTCTAGCCTTTCAGTCTCCGGCACTTACGGACAGCTCTCTTCTTCTACTCGTAGATCGTAGCAACCAAGCATAGCAACAAACATACAAGCAAACAATAAAGACAACTAAGAACATACCACAAGAGACTAAACAATGCACAAAAAAAAACAAGGTGCTATAGTCACGAGATCACAAGAAACGCCAATAACGAAAACTATCGTTAAAAATAAACGACTGTCGGGAGTTTTATTATATCATAACAGCGGCCACTATAAGCTTGATTAATGTCAATTAAGAAGAACTATATGAGCAGTATTAATTCAGATTGGTCAAAACATATTTAATTTCAAAAGTCGAGTTAAAGCTAATCAAGTTATATTTATTAATAAATCTCATATTATTTAAACCATTTAAACTTTACTTTGCAGAAAAATAAACATGTGAGTATACCTAGTGGCAATTAATATATGCAGAGTGTTTAAACTAAACAAATTTATATATTAATATATTATTTCAACATAAAGAATATAGAAATTACATAACACATGTTAAGACTTTCAGAGCTAAGAAACTAAGTGGTAGAGGAAACAGTCTAAAATGCATAATACAATAATACACACGGACTCACCTAAATGAATTAAGTGATTTTTTAAAAAAAATGCAACATCTTGCACTAGCAGACAAAGCAATTGGAACTCTCTACGTAGCTCTATTCTTCACGATAACATGCATTGATTTCTAGAGAACATAGCACTAGTACTAGTAGGCACATGAACTTTAATCAAGTTAATATTTAGATTCATAAATATGGACACTAACATGCACGCTGTTATAGCGAATCGGAGGTAAAACAGTGATATGGCGCAGGATTGAAGTTGTACGTTGGAAAGGGAATTATGTGCAGACGGCATGCATCAACATCATCTTTGATCAATAAAATAATAGACAAGGAGGTGAGGCTGACCTGCTATAAATCGACCAGCAGGAGTTTGCAATTGATGAACAGGAACAACTATGTACGTTGTTGCTGATGGACAGGTGGACGATCGGCCGCAGCAGCTCCTTCACCTTGGTGCGGGGTTCAGCAGGCACCATGGCGAAGCTTTGGACGGCGTCTGCAAGAACGGTGGCTTCGTCGGTTCGTCGGCAAGATCGAAGGCAAGCGTAAGAAGAAACTAGGGCTTGAGCGGCAGACTGCGTCTTGACGGTGAGATCGAAAGCGACGACAGGAAGGCGTTAGGGCCCATGGTGGCGGCAATAGCGGCGGCGGGCGGCGACAGCGGCAATAGCGGCGGCGGCGGCAATAGCGGCGACGGCGGCAACAACGGCGGCGGCGGCAACAGCGGCGGCGGCGGCAATAACGGCGGCGGCGGCAATAGCGGCGGAAAACAGGGCTAGCAGGCAGGCCGGACATATATATAGGGAGGAAAACTCTCTACCTTCACATCATCTAGTAATATGGTACTAATTTGATGTTGCACCGTCCACCTCCGTAATAGGTCTAAATAGACATTAAGGCCCATTATCAAGGTATTAGACTAATAGAAAATGATTTCTGCTCATGTACGTCTGTTGACCAAAGATGAACTGGGCGCCCTGCAGCTCCTCACGACATGCTGCTCCTGCTCGGCAAAGTCCGAGCTAGGCACGAGAGATAGTCCAAGGACGTACGCAGCCGATATATGGGTAGCTGGGCTTGTGCAGTAGCTGCTGCTTGGCCACTTCGGCCAGCTGAAGAAAAAGGCCACTCTGGACTGAAAAGAGTAGAGGATGGAGGATTTCTTCCGCTCAACATGCATGCAAATATACATGTATATATATATGTATATATAAGATACGACGAGAGATAGAGGAAGCTACGAGCGACGGCTCGCGATAAGAGTCGTACTTCTGAAATCAAGGCGTCAAGGGCTACGCCGGCATATATATGGTCGTAGGGTTTGGAAACTTTTCGGAATTTCTTAACTTCGGGATTATTTTAATTCCGCGAATAAAAATAATTCCAGAAAATCTAGAATTACCTTTTAAGCCGCGAAAATAGCCCGGAGCTCAGAAAAAAATCACGGGAAACATCCTGGAGACCCTTGGAAAGATAAGTAACTCAACTAAATGAGTTTGGACTCATGAAAAGATGGATGAAGAGATCTAGGAAAAAGATGAAGCTCACGGAAATTAGAATTTTGAATGCAGAAAATACCAAAAAGTTTTCCGATGAGAAGTAAACGTCGTCCTATGGTATTTTGAAAATAATAGCACTCACCAACACCAAAGACAAGCATCACACAGACACCACATTAATAATTTAATATGAAAAAGTTTAAAACCACAATTTTCTATATTTAACTAGCAACAACTTAACTTATCTAATAAATTTATTCAAATATTGAAATCATTTATCTTATTTAGTATTTTTCATGCACAACCCAAAATAGAAAATTTTGGGTGTGACAAATCTACCCCACTTAACAGGAATCTCGTCCCGAGATTCGGAGAGACTAGGGAGAAAGATAAAGTTGATTTTGCAAATCTTCACTCTTCTCTGATCAACTCCTATCCAATGATGATGCCACAAGCTCAAAACCCACTTTGTAAAGGTGTCCTTTAGACCCTTACGATCCTTATAAATGGTTCCAACAGATTACCACTCTGAGAAAGGATACCTGCGCTCGATAGTGATTTTGCAACCATGTAAATAGGTGATGCTTCTAAGTGATGAAATAGAACGTATAAAACCTCCATCTTGTATCGTGCTTTTAGTTCATCAAACCCCCTTAAGAAGAGATCAACTAGAAAACACCAGAGGATAACTTGCATTTGTTTCCGAGTGATAACTATCATCATGTCCTTCTGACATCCCAAAGAAATTCATGAGCATATGCAAGAACAAGTAACCTGCACTTCCTTGCGAGCAGAAAAATGGCAGTGCAGAAATACAGTTATAACTCGAGTTCTACGAATCCAATGATATTGTAGCTTATACCGTTGGAAAGCTTATCAAATTTACTATAACTTTCTTATAGAACACTTCTCCAGATTCTGCAGTTAAGATAGTCAAAAACTGTGCATAACAGAAACTATTCCAGGTTGCTGACAGCACAAATGCGTCGCCTTATGATTTTCATAACTCCCAAACCATAATAGCTATCAGGGTGGTTCTTACGGTCAGAGAAAAATATCGAAGTCTACTATTGTCCAGAATTTATCCATGATTTTTGGGCATCCGAAAATAGAGATATAAGCTAAGGAAGGCAGATTGTTCTGAAAAGACAGGATAAGATAAAAATGAGATTCAGAGAGATTAGAGATATAGATAACACTAATCTTCAAGTCTTCATGCTTCTTTGCTTTGCGTTGATGAGATATAAGACATGGATCAAGGATAGCCAAAAGATGACAAGAAAGATAAGGTTTGATCTTCAGTTCTTCGTACCTCGTCGCTTGAGATTAATGATGGTAGCGGACACTACCCCACTTAACAAAGATTTTGTTCCACCTGACAATGTCATTGAAGGCAACACTTTCTTTAAGGCTTGTTGCTAATGATAAGTCCTTCACTTAAAACTTACTAAACATACTCGATATGGGGGTGATGTCATCTAAGTTTCCATGAAACTAACTATAGACTTCCAACATCTCCTTCCTATGTCGTCCATGCTAACTTGTATAGAGTATGTTGAATTGAATGTTGAACTCCCAACTGATGATAGCTTAAAGTGAAGACTAGTCCTGACGAATACCAGAGCTTCTTGTAGACGATCCAACAAAGCACTGATCCCAAGCAAACAACACTAGCACATGAATAGACTTCCAATCATAGAGATAACCACTTCTTCCAAGTGAAGCAATAGGACATACGAAACCTTCATCTTGCAACACTCACAACTTTGCTACCCCCTTAAGAAAAAGAAACTAGGGGACACCAAAGTAACTTGCATCTCCTTTTATACTAGATAACCATAATAATCTCTAATGTAATATTCCAAGGCAAATCAATGAGATTCAAAGATATCCAATGATAGATTCACTTATACAAGATAAGGAAGTAATGCAGAAAATTTCTGGGCAAATTCCAATTTTAGCAGTTCAGTAAATCTGGCATAACTCGAGCTACAAAGATCCAAATGAAGTGATCTTTACATGGTTGGAAAGCTTATGAAATTATCTACGACTTTTATTCACAACACTTTTCCAGATTCTGTCCATAAGTTAGTCAAAAACTGAACTTAACCGAAACTGTTTTAGGATTCCAGACTGCGCAGTGACCCCAACTTAGAACAGGTATATCTCTTAGCTCAAAATAGATAAAAAGGTAAGTCCAGTGGGTTTGGAAAGATACAGAAGTCTAGTTATTCCCAGTAAAATTTCATAAATTTCTCATGTCCATAACTTGAGATATAACAGAAACATTGCAGACTGCTATAGAAATCAGCATGCGGAGTATTACGTAAAACCTACCCCACTTAACATGGATCGAGCTACTCCTCAAGACTTATTTCTTCCGAGCCACCTTTGAAACACGAGAACAAGGCAACACACAAGCAATACATCAAACAAAACAAGCACACATCACATCATCGGTACTACACGTGCTGCTTCAACAATGGTGGTCATCCTAAGGGAAAAGTATGGATGATGAAAGGCCATCGAATCTTTAGAACAAGATGGGATCAGAAAATTTTTAATAAAAACAACGTAAAACAAAATCCAAGGGAGTAAGAAATAATAGCTCAAAGGAAGCTATATCAAGGAGGGGATACAACAAGACAAGGAAAAAGAAATAGTCAAAATCAATGAGTCAAGGGATGACAAAATAGTTTTATAGTAAAATAAGTTTTAGAATACGTCCAGTGCTACTTGGCATACGTCCTACAGTCAACACCGCTCTGATACCACTCTGTCACACCCGGTTCTCTAAAGAACAAAACCAGGCTAATCATATGTGTGCCCAGGAAGTCCACACATATGTCAGAATGAAAAAGTATCAGGAACAATGTCATTATATAACGTATACATAACTATATTAACACTTACATCAGAGTATCGCGGAACGGTGACTAAACTTCAGGCTCCATTCTTCTCAGGGACGGCTGACTGGGGGTAACATATGCCTAGCACTTCTACTAGTCTTCTGGAAACTCCACTACACCTTTGTCCTTCGTCCGAGTAGCATCTTACTACACACTGGAGTGTGGGGGAAATAGCAAGAGTGAGTCCATGTCGAACTCAACAAGTATAACACAGGGTTCATGAGGCTCAAAAAGGCTAGACATTGTTTGACTGCATTTAGCTTTTATTCATCATGTAATTAGCAATGGAGTAGCATCAAGGTAATTCAATCCCATTAATGAATCAATGATCAATTGTAATAAGGATAATGAATAGCATTAACATGAGCATAATAATAATCAACAATAATTTAGCATGATATAATAATGATGATCAACTATTCCGTAAGAATCCCCAAGGCCGCTCGTATCCGTGAGCACAGCTAGTATACCAGTTTTTAACTCTGCGCAGAGGTGTACACTTTCACTGTGAGTCATAACTTCCAAATGCATGGGTTCGCGACTCCCAAAACACCGGAAATTATATAAAGCCACTCAAAAGTTCGTCTAACAAGTTAGGGCCATTAGATTCACTCGGCAGGCAGATGTAGAACCCCCCTTCCCTGTGGCACAACAACCGCAGCCTATACACACTAGGCCAGGGGCTCGCACTACACCCAACGTGTCAAGCCATTCTTACGCCATTTAAGGTAACCACTAACAAGCTAGAAAAGGTCTCTTGAACAACTAGAGCCAGAGCCATATAGCCCTCACAGCTGTACTGTATATCCCGGTTATCACTTACAGATAAGTCCTTATGGAGAGAAACCAGAGCAACAATATAACCCCTTGCTCTAGCCCCCTTTTCAACAGTAATAAAATCATCTTAATTGGTTGATTGCATAATCCATTAGTCAAATTACAAGATCATTGTTCATAATTAAGCGCTAGCAATAGCTACCCAAATGCATAACCCATAGGTGACAAGGAAACAAGATATCAATAGCTAAGTTATAATCTCTATGGTTGTCAAGGAAGACACATGCATATGTATGATAATTTCAGTGAATAGGACAACAAGGATGGTCCCATGTTATACTTGCCTTGAATTTGCTTTACACCCCAAAGCAACTTGCTCAGAGAACTTTTAGTTATCTTCTAGCCTTTCAGTCTCCGGCACTTACGGACAGCTCTCTTCTTCTACTCGTAGATCGTAGCAACCAAGCATAGCAACAAACATACAAGCAAACAATAAAGACAACTAAGAACATACCACAAGAGACGAAACAATGCACAAAAAAAAACAAGGTGCTATAGTCACGAGATCACAAGAAACGCCAATAACGAAAACTATCGTTAAAAATAAACGACTGTCGGGAGTTTTATTATATCATAACAGCGGCCACTATAAGCTTGATTAATGTCAATTAAGAAGAACTATATGAGCAGTATTAATTCAGATTGGTCAAAACATATTTAATTTCAAAAGTCGAGTTAAAGCTAATCAAGTTATATTTATTAATAAATCTCATATTATTTAAACCATTTAAACTTTACTTTGCAGAAAAATAAACATGTGAGTATACCTAGTGGCAATTAATATATGCAGAGTGTTTAAACTAAACAAATTTATATATTAATATATTATTTCAACATAAAGAATATAGAAATTACATAACAAATGTTAAGACTTTCAGAGCTAAGAAACTAAGTGGTAGAGGAAACAATCTAAAATGCATAATACAATAATACACACGGACTCACCTAAATGAATTAAGTGATTTTTTTAAAAAAATGCAACATCTTGCACTAGCAGACAAAGCAATTGGAACTCTCTACGTAGCTCTATTCTTCACGATAACATGCATTGATTTCTAGAGAACATAGCACTAGTACTAGTAGGCACATGAACTTTAATCAAGTTAATATTTAGATTCATAAATATGGACACTAACATGCACGCTGTTATAGCGAATCGGAGGTAAAACAGTGATATGGCGCAGGATTGAAGTTGTACGTTGGAAAGGGAATTATGTGCAGACGGCATGCATCAACATCATCTTTGATCAATAAAATAATAGACAAGGAGGTGAGGCTGACCTGCTATAAATCGACCAGCAGGAGTTTGCAATTGATGAACAGGAACAACTATGTACGTTGTTGCTGATGGACAGGTGGACGATCGGCCGCAGCAGCTCCTTCACCTTGGTGCGGGGTTCAGCAGGCACCATGGCGAAGCTTTGGACGGCGTCTGCAAGAACGGTGGCTTCGTCGGTTCGTCGGCAAGATCGAAGGCGAGCGTAAGAAGAAACTAGGGCTTGAGCGGCAGACTGCGTCTTGACGGTGAGATCGAAAGCGACGACAGGAAGGCGTTAGGGCCCATGGTGGCGGCAATAGCGGCGGCGGGCGGCGACAGCGGCAATAGTGGCGGCGGCGGCAACAGCGGCGGCGGCGGCAATAGCGGCGACGGCGGCAACAACGGCGGCGGCGGCAACAGCGGCGGCGGCGGCAATAGCGGCGGAAAACAGGGCTAGCAGGCAGGCCGGACATATATATAGGGAGGAAAACTCTCTACCTTCACATCATCTAGTAATATGATACTAATTTGATGTTGCACCGTCCACCTCCGTAATAGGTCTAAATAGACATTAAGGCCCATTATCAAGGTATTAGACTAATAGAAAATGATTTCTGCTCATGTACGTCTGTTGACCAAAGATGAACTGGGCGCCCTGCAGCTCCTCACGACATGCTGCTCCTGCTCGGCAAAGTCCGAGCTAGGCACGAGAGATAGTCCAAGGACGTACGCAGCAGATATATGGGTAGCTGAGCTTGTGCAGTAGCTGCTGCTTGGCCACTTCGGCCAGCTGAAGAAAAAGGCCACTCTGGACTGAAAAGAGTAGAGGATGGAGGATTTCTTCCGCTCAACATGCATGCACATATACATGTATATATATGTATATATAAGATACGACGAGAGATAGAGGAAACTACGAGCGACGGCTCGCGATAAGAGTCGTACTTCTGAAATCAGGGCGTCAAGGGCTACGCCGGCATATATATGGTCGTAGGGTTTGGAAACTTTTCGGAATTTCTTAACTTCGGGATTATTTTAATTCCGCGAATAAAAATAATTCCAGAAAATCTAGAATTACCTTTTAAGCCGCGAAAATAGCCCGGAGCTCAGAAAAAAATCACGGGAAACATCCTGGAGACCCTTGGAAAGATAAGTAACTCAACTAAATGAGTTTGGACTCATGAAAAGATGGATGAAGAGATCTAGGAAAAAGATGAAGCTCACGGAAATTAGAATTTTGAATGCAGAAAATACCAAAAAGTTTTCCGATGAGAAGTAAACGTCGTCCTATGGTATTTTGAAAATAATAGCACTCACCAACACCAAAGACAAGCATCACACAGACACCACATTAATAATTTAATATGAAAAAGTTTAAAACCACAATTTTCTATATTTAACTAGCAACAACTTAACTTATCTAATAAATTTATTCAAATATTGAAATCATTTATCTTATTTAGTATTTTTCATGCACAACCCAAAATAGAAAATTTTGGGTGTGACATCCAGTTCTTCCATGAATACTTTATTCATCAGGTTCATAAAATAGGCAGGTGCATTTGTTAATCCAAATGGCATTACAGTAAACTCGTATTGCCCATAGCGAGTTACAAATACAGTTTTTGGTATGTCACTATGTCGGATTTTTAACTGATAATAGCCTGACCTTAGGTCTATTTTTGAGAAATATTTGGCTCCTTATAGTTGGTCGAACAAATCAATACACATCTGAAGGCTTCCATCTTTCTTCTTTACAAATAAAACTGGCGATCCTCATGGTGATGAACTTGGTCTGATATATCCTTTTTCTTGTAACTCCCGTAGTTGTTTCTTTAGTTCTAGTTCATTAGCTGCCATCCGGTATGGTCTCTTTGCTATTGGAGCGGTTCCAGGTACCAAATCAATAATAAATTCCAAATCTCTATCTGGGGGCATTCCCGGGAGGTCTTCAGGGAATACATCAGGATACTCACATACCACTAGTACTTCTTCAACTGTCTTTGCTTCTATACTGCAAACCATTGGTTCCGCTTTTGGAGCTTGGGGGTGACATTCAACCTTTATCCCATTGTGATTTATTAGGGTCATAGACTTATCTCGGCAAGATATATTACCATGAAGTTTCCTTAACCAATCCATTCCTAATATTACATCCAATCTTTCGGTCTTTAGTACTACCAGATCTGCTTGGAACTCAATACCATTTATCATTATTTTTATTCGAGGGCATTTTAAAAAGCATTTGAGAACAGCTCCAGGGTACAAATCAATAAAGGGGTGGCTAATAACACCGTTCTTAAGTTATTTTTAGAAACAAAACACGCAGAAATAAAAGAATGCGAAGCTCCAGAATCAAACACCACGCTTGCAGAAGCAGAGTTAATAAGAAACTCACCGTACACAACATCAGGTGCATCATGTACTTCTTCTGTACTCACGTGGTTGACTCCGCATCGCCCAAAAGTTTGGGTATTCTTTTTCTGTTGTCCCGAGTTCCGAGGTCCATTTCGTCCAACTCCTGAGGCTGCAGTTCAGTTACTTCCTGTGGAAGGTGCCGGAGCAGGGGCAGCTGCTTGTTGGTTGGCATATGGGCATTGCGCCATCCTGTGTCCGGGCTGGCGACATTTAAAGCATACTTGATCCGAAGGTGCAGTTGTGTTATTATTGTTTCTGGGCTGGTTAACGGTGCTGTTGTTCCGAAAAGTGGAAGCCATTTGCTGCATGTTAGATCCAGGTGTCCTATACTGCATAGTGGGTTGGTACCTTGGAGCAATATTGGTCTTAGTTCGCTGCGTCCTTTCTTGCTGTCGTGCACTCATCTTGTTAAATTTACGCTTCTTTTCTCCTTCTGCTTTTAAATGTTTTGCTTCTATTAGGAGGGTCTGATTCATCATGGTGTTGAAATCAGGGTAGGTGTGGCCAACTACTTGTATCCTCAACTATGAGTTCAGTCCTCTTCTGAAACATATACGCTTCTTTTTATTTGTATCAACATCTTCGGGCGCGTAGCGAGATAGCTTCATAAATTTCCGAATATATTGGTTCACTGTCATTGCACCTTGTTTTAAAGAGCAAAATTCCTCGGCTTTCATTTCCATTACTCCTTCAGGGATATGGTAATTGCGAAACGCTCCTTTGAATTCTTCCCATGTGATGGCCTCTGGTTCATCGACGGCATCTTGGTAATTTTCCCACCATTCTCCTGCGGCTCCTACTAGCTGGTGCGTGGCCAAGAGGACCTTTTCCTCATCTGTTGCTCTTATAGCGTTCAATTTCTTGGTAATACTATGCAACCAGTCGTCCACCACTAATGGGTCATCTTCACAGCTGTCAAAAGTGGGTGGGCGAAGTCTCATAAACTGAGCCATCCTATTTCCTTGTCCATTACCATTTCCGTTGTCATTTCTTCTAGCAAGTGCCTCCATAAGACGCGTCTGGCGATCCATAACTTCTGCTAAGGTAGGTGGGGGTGGTGGAAGTTCTTGTTCTCCTTCATTATTTTCTTGGTTAACTTCCTCTAGTACTATATCATTTGCACCTTGAGCTCCAGCATGGTCATTGCCCTGTGGTTCTTGGGCATCATTGCCTTGTGGTTCTGGGAGGTTGTTGCCCTGTGGTTGCCCTTGCCCATGTCCTTGCTGCTGTGGTCCGCGATTTCCACGGTTTTGTCTGCCTCTTGGTCGTGGTTCAACACGTTCCTCTTCATCCGGTACTTGCCTCTCAGCTTGCCGTTCGCGGTGTTGCTGAACCTGGGCTGATCTCCTTTCCATCTGTTGCTTATAGGTAGCAGAGATGAGAAGGTATCCCGTTGGCGTCCAAGCAGAGAGAAAAATATTTGGAACAGAACAGATAGGCAAGCACGCATGCTTTTTAGTTTATTTACTTATTTATTTATTAAAACATGCGAGTACACACACATACATGCCATACATTACATTGCACGTACATGGTCGCAACACACACACGAGCCTACTTAGTACGATAACTAGTTGTCTAAACATGGTACAACGTCAAGGGTGCCTTGTGACACTAACAGGTTCGGTTACTAAAAGCACACTTATTTTACAGCTAACTAGCGTTACGACTCTGACTTATTTATTTTTATTTTACAAGAACTGGATCTCATGAAGGTCCTGATTCACAGCCTTGCCCATGTCCTGAGCGAGCTGGTTGTCTCGCAGCGCATAGAGATAGCTTGCATATCCATCGTCCTGCCCGGGAAGAACTTGTGAAGGTCCAGCGTTAGTGGCATCCTCAGCAGCTTTTATGTTGTTAAAGTTGTCGGCGACAGGTTCCTCAGTCTCAATGCTTCTGGTGTGGTCGGAGTGTGACTCCCTTTGAATGTATTCATCTGGATCAAACTCAGGGTGTTCTAGATCATACTCTGGAATAACTGGTGCCTTTCCCTTAGCGTCAATAGCTCTCATTACTTCCTGGGTAATTCTTGGTACTCCTAGAATTTCTATCCTATGGTCGGCGGGAATGGCGAAGGTCCTCCTTCCTTTAGTCATCCTCCTTGATTGGGTCTTGTAGTGTGGACATTTTAGAGTCTCTCGCAGTTCGCGTCGGTAGTACTTCATCTTGTCTGTTGTGGTCGCTATTCGCTTATTCGTCTCTTCTAATTCCAGTTTTAGAGCTCGTACCTCAGCTTCAGCTTCTTTTGCCCTGGTGATCCATCTTATTAATTCATGACGCTGATCCTCATAAAGTGAGTCAAGAGCATGCAAGTACTTGACGGTGAATGGCATAATTGCGTCTGGCATTTGTCGCCCAACATTCTCCAGATCTTGAATCTTCCCACACCAAGTTGCAGTAGTCTGGTCTAGCACCGGGAAGAATCTTGCAGGAGTGTGTTCGATGTCTTTCTCAAATATTTGGCAATAGTCCATGAGAGCTTGTCTTGCTGCCACCTGACAAGTGTCTTCTAGTTCTTTTCCAACGGCTGGAATGCATCGAGACTTAATTCCTGGGCCTGACGGGTGCTGTGGAACATGTAGATGTACCTCACATTTAGGCATACCCTCCTCCTGGTACTCTCAACCATAGTACGTAGGAGGCTCAGTATAGCCAAGGCGCTGGAGTGTCTCCCAAAGGAGCTGCGGGAATCCCTCGACGGTCACACAGTCCGAACGGACCCATTCGTCCTCCATTTGCTGCAAAATTTCCAACACCTGGTTAGAAAATTTATGCCTTACAAATGATGAACAACGGTTCCTTACTGTTATCATTCTTATGTATATGATGCTATTATCATTACTTTCATTACGCGGTCCAATCCTAGGGTTTCGTCCTACGGTCAAGCTGGCTCTGATACCACTCTGTCGGATCCTAATTTTAGGAGTCCAATTGCAAACGTATTTGCACCAGGATCGAGCACAAATACGCACACAAACAGGGATAGTACACATATTGATTGGATAAAATGCCGAGCTTTATTGATATTAGAGATAAAGTCTTACAATAGTCAGTGTTCAAATGACATAGCCATAGACCTTACACAACGAACGATGTTCCATCGCCGCGAGGCGGCGGAATTATTACATAGGGGTGATAACTACTACAACGGAAACTACAGCGAAGCGATACACACTATTCCACATGCATGCTTGAGCGCGGTCGAAACCCTAAGCCCTAGTACGTCCTTTCAACATATCCAATCGGTGCTTGCGTGGCTCCTAGTCCACGTCGTTCGCCTCCTCGTTGACGTCATAGTCTTCCTCGGGGTCGTTATCTGTGAGTCGACAACGGGTGAGTACATAAAGTACTCAGCAAGTCCCAACAAAAGGTGGAACGGTGGAAGTGGTGGTATTATTTAACAAATGAGGTTTGGGCACTAGGAGAGCATCATCCTTCTCGCCAGTTCCCGGGTTAGCATTAAATATCCAATTAAACATTAGCACAACTTGTTAATAAAAATCTAATCAAAGGGGACCTCATCCTAGTGGTTGCCCATTACCAAGGACGTGGCTATTCGAATAGGATTAATAAACTCTGCAGAGGGGTACAATTTTCCCCACACTATAGACGTAGTCGAAACCATAGCTAGTGGTACGACAGGCCTAACAAGATCTCGTACCCGGATGGTGCGACCTCAGGTTTCCATATAATTTCACCACGTACTACTCAGGGACTGAATCCCACACACATCAGGATGATCACACAACATCCTAGAATATCGAGTGGTTGGATGATCACACAGCATCCGGTGGATGATCACATAGCATCCAGATTAATTTAATAAAGGTGCTCGCACATGGCACAACAATAAGTTTTTACATGGAAGACCACATAACAACCATGCCGATCAAACTACGGTAGATCACACAGTAGCCGCGTCCTTTCCTGTTAGTCCGTTGCATCTCCAGCCTCCTAGTGAAAATTATACTTCCACCTAATGGGGTGTGAGACCAGGTCTACCCATATAGACATGTGGTTGTACGTGATATCAGACTAGGTGAGATGGCCTAAGAACCGATTCTTACACGACTGAAGCGAGTATCTCCCGTAGGAACCCACACAGGCAAACCTACCAAAGTAATTTATCCTACATAAATTACCCCTACTCGCTTCCGTCAAAACAAGTTTGGTTCCATTAATTATCTCATTCACAATTATTCCCATTCACCAATATTGTAAATACATGTTTATAATATGAAAGGTATAACACGGTAGTGGTGCGAAGAGGGGGAGTTAGGACTTGCCTTCGTTCAACTCACTTTCCGACCCGATGTAATCCGGGTCCTCACCTTCCTGGTAGTCGTCGCCCTCTGTCGATCGTTGCGAACGAATAAGACAACTGCTAACTAAAAAGCAACACAAAACAAACAAAGAACTATGTGGTGGTATTAGGTAAAATAGATGGAGCAATATTATATAGGAATTTTGGTGGAAAACGGAATTAAAATGGAGAAGGTATGATTTTTAGAAGTTAATATAAGGTGTTGGAATACTTGCAGAATTTCAGGGAACATTCCAGTGAGCAAAGGGTCATCGAAAAGGTATGGGTAGGTTCTAGAGTGACTCTAGTATTTTTAGAAATTTTCTGGGAATTTTTCTATACTAGGAAAATAGGTTTTAAACACTCTTTGTACACTGCCCGTGTGACCCTAGCAATTTCCTACGTGTAAAGTGCTGTGTGTGTGAGGCTATGAGCTGGTGACGCAGCGTGTCGTTGTTACATGTGCCATCACGGTCCTCCAGCTCCTAACAGTTGGACGTCGTCCTGTTCCCGAGCCCATGTGCAGAGAAAGGAGAGGGGAAACGGAGAGAAACGGCAGGGCGACGGCAATAGAACAAAAGCTTCCGGCGTGGTGGTTGAAAACAGAGCAGAGCCCGCGGCTCACCGGAGTTGTCCTTGCCGGCGGCGTCCGTATTCAGAGCTCAACGCTGCTAGTCTACCGGTGCTCTGTATTCCCTTCCGTAGCTGCTGGTGGGGCTAGCAGTGGCAGTGCCGACCATGGCTCCAGCGGCGGTTTCCACGTATCGTGGTGGGGAGGTGATGCGGCTTGTTCTTGCACGTAATGGCTAGGTGTATGCTGGGTGTATACAGGTGTGTGTGTGTGAGAGAGAGAGGTATATACGTGTGTGCGTGTGTCACCAGGCCTTGCCGTCTTGGCATGGCGGAGGGTGCCACACGGTGGCAGGGCACAACAGAGTGGGGAATGGAGCTAGAGAGGATAGTGAAGGTAACGGATGTATCCAGGACTCACCTCGTCTCTCCAATTTGGCCGGAGAAGCTCTCGGTGGCGTGGCACGGGAGCTCTGCTCCAATGGCGGCGGCAGCAGGGGAATTGGGGAAAAATCGGGATTGAGCCCGATTCGAGAGGGAGGAGTGGAAGATAAGGGGGAGATGTTGTGTTCCAGGCTCCTGCGGAGCTTGGAGTGGTGGCGATGGCGGCGGAGGCTCACCAGCCGGGCCTATTTATAGGGCGGCAATGCCGGTTCACGGTGGCGAGATCTTTTCTCCGCTGGCCGATATTTTTCCGGCACATGCGTGCGGCCTTGGCTCGGGGACGACTCCGTATGATGTGCTGGATGCCTCCATGTTCACTCGCTGCTCCGGCGAGGTCAATTTCTTGTGAGGTCTCATCAATGGCGCTGGCGGGTTCGTCATCGCGGCTTTCTGATTGCGTTGACGTGCTGTGCTATACGCGAGCGCGAGAGGGAAGGGGCAAGGAGTTGATGGGATAGCTCGATGCCGGGGTCAGCGAGACGCCTGTGCCCGGGTCTCCTTGTCTCTGGGGATGGGCCATGGCGAGGTCCACACGGGGATGGAAGGGCAGTGCACGTTGGAGGAGATGGAGCTGACAGCCGGGACCCGCATGGAGGTGAGTGAGAAGGGAAAGGAAGAGCTGCTGCTGCTACGCCCTGCTGGGCAGGCCCTCACGTAACTAAGAAAGGAGGAGGAGGGAAATGGGCCATGCCTATAGGCCAGGATGCAAAGAGACGTGAGCCCGGGATGATTCTTCTTTCTTTTCTTTTCCCAGATTTATTCAAGAAGCAATTGAGATGCTTTCAAATTTGAATTCAAAGATAGTTCAAGGAAGAGTACCACCATAAGTTCAACATACAAAGGCAAAGCAAAGAAACACGACATCACACATGTAGGTTTATTTTATTTATAAAATCTACTCGCAACATAAAATAGACCTACGAGCGTAATTTTAAAAGGCTCAAAATTTTAGTGATTTTTAAAGCGGGTCAAAGTCGGGTGTTATAGTAGGTACATATTTATTGGGAGAAAACTCCTCGCCTTCACATCAACTAGCAATATGGTACTAATTGATGTTGCACCCTCCACCTCTACTAACGGGTCTAATTAATCATCAAAGTCCATTAGGAAATAAATGTATGGGCATTTAGGATTATTGCACACGGGCCTTGGTGGAAAATGAGGTATTTATTATTTTCGGAATTAATTAATTTCATGGATAAAATAATTCTAGAGAAGTCCATAATTATTATTTAAGCCGCAAAAAATACTCTGAAAGCTCCGAAAATTTGGGGAAATTTTTCAGAGACATTATGGAACATGAGGAACCCAAATAAAGTATTTGGAGCTCATGATAAGATAATTTGGAGCATCTAAGAATAAAATTATACTCACAGACAAGTAGAAACAAGGTACATAAAAGCCGGAAAAATTCCTGAAAAGTTTGTAGAGGTTGATTGACGGACGAGAAAGTGGAAAGAGTGATTTGGGTTACAATGAAAATATTTGAGGAAGCTCTCAACGAAAACTTGAGGTGAGAAACAAGGAATTTGATCGTAGAAAAATGATATATGTATATCGGAGAAGGAAAACCGACCTAAACACATTTTGAAAGAACAACTTGAATTCATTTTGATCTTTGGTCAAAACCAAGCAATACAAAAACACAAATGCATCGGCATGTATGCACAACAGTGTTGCTACATCCTAAGATGAATTTTAATTCAATGGAAACTTTGTTTTACTATATTTCATGAGCACAAAACATTCATAATTAAATCATTTTAGCTCTATTACCAAAGAAGCAAATTTTAGGGTGTTACAATTCTACCCCCCTTAAGATGAATCTCGTCCCGAGATTCGGAAGATAGTGATCCAAGATATATGGAAACTCTGACTATAGATCTTCTTCACTTGATCAAGTAGCCTCATCCTCTTAGCGTCACTCTATTGTTTCTACATACCTTGATAATCTTAGTTTGTGTAATTGGCTCACTATTTCTGAGATTTTGACAGGGATTCCAATCAGCCTTGAGATAACTCCAAACCAATTCTTGGGTAACTTCCAACTGTTAGGCCATTCCTCGTTTCTTTGCTAGTAACCTTAAATGAACCGTTGTGGCAGGAAGCTTGCTCACTCTTCACATCAACATTCTTTACACTTCTCATAAAGACAACCTTGTGATCACTTTGTATGATAAACTCTTGTCCCCATTGATCCAAACTACAATGCAATAACTCTTCACGATGATTGGCTATATCCCTTTTTAATCCGTACTATCAGACCTCCTACTTCATGCATTCACCTTCTAACATAGTCTCCTTACTTTCTTTGCCCAAAGTAGGTTCTATCACCAATCTTGAAAACATATGTCCATTCATGTTCAGGTTATGTTGTTAAACACTTAAGAACAATGCTTAGTCTCTGGTGTCGTCCAAATCTTCCAAATGATAGCATCTTCCATGTCTTAATCAACTCAAATCCAATGATAATGTCACTAACTCAAGCCCAACTTAGTGTAAATGCCTTCTAGACTCTAATGTTCCATGTAGATATCTCTCTTATGTCCAAGAAGAGAGCATATCATGTTCCACAGTGGATATCTCCATATCATGTGTCAGGTGGTCCAACTCACTTAATTGACTTAATGCATAAGCTACCTCTTTTCTTGCATAGAGCACATCCCAAGTCTTGACGAGATGTTTGTCCACCATTGTAATACCTCCAATGATCCTCTAATAGAATCTCACTATCCCAAAGTAACTCTAAGTCACACCTACATACTTAGGGTTCTAACTCAACGCATCAATTCTTGTGTTCTTCATAATTCCACCGTTAGAGATAACCTATCCAAAACTTACTAGCCAAGCTTGGTATAGCAGTGAGGTTTCCTAAGTCTCTGTAGAACCAACCCTAGATTTCCAACATCACCTTCCTACGTTATCCATGCCAATTTAACTTGGGTATGTTGAAGGTTAAACTCCCAACTGATGATAGCTCGAATTGAAGACCAATCCTGATGATTACCCGAGCTCTGTGTAAACGATCCAACAAGTCATCAATCCTAAGAAAATATGTCCGCACTCAATAGTGACTTCTCCACCGTGGGGATAACCGATTCTTCCAAGTGACACACTCGAATGTTTGAATCCTTCAACTTGCAACTTCATTAACTTGGCTACCCCCTTAAGAAAAGATCAACTAGGGGAACGAAAGAGTAGCCTGAACCTTCTTCTAAGTAAGTTTACTATCATGATGACCTTCTGATATGCAATAAAAACTCGTGTGCATAAACAAGAACAAGTAATCTGAAATTCCTTGCGAGAAGAAAAACAGCAGTACAGAAAAACAGCTATAACTCGAGTTCCATTAATCCAATTAAGTTGCACCTTATACCGTTGGAAAGCTTATCAAATTCTATACAACTTACTTGTAGAACACTTTTCCAAATTCTGCAGTTAAGTTGGTCAAAAACAGTGCACCACCGAAACTGGCCCAGTTTTCTGACAGCACAGATACATTGTCTTGCGAATTTCATAATTCCCAATCCAAAATAGCCATGAGGGTGGTTCTTGTGGTCTGAGAAAGATATCAAAGTCTACTATTGTCCAAAATTTTTCCATCATTTTTTGTCATCCAAGAAAAGAGATATAATCCGAGGAGGATAGGCTGTTCTAAAAAGATAGGATATTGAAAACAGGAGAAACCAAAACCCGGCTATCTATTCATTAATCCCTATGCCCTACGATTATATCTAAATGAAATTATGGAAAATCCCACGAGATCATTGCAATCATTACAAAGATCCAAATCAAGCATAAACATAATGACAACCAACGGAACACTGAAGGTTCACACTTCAAACATTGAGTCAATTGGCGATACTATCGTTCTCTTCATACCAAGGGTAAGGATCCTAAAGCTCTTATTCTGATTACGCAAGAAAGCAGTAAGAGAAGATTCTAAAAGCATATCAAAGCAAAGAGTAGATGGGAACAAAAGCTTTATAACAAGCACCAAGGGGGAGACGAAAGCCAAAGGTAGATATATAGTTGAGAAGAAAATGTCAAGGGTTATAGAACAAGGATTTTATAGCAATTTCAAAACCTTAAGACGACCATTTTCTAACTAGGCTTACATCCTACAGTCAGCATTGCTCTGATACCACTTTGTCACACCTGGTTTTAAGGAGAAAACTAGATATACACTATATATGAAATAAAGAGGTGAAATCTCACATATAGCTGCAGATAAGTGTAATATCAAAAGACAAATGCTTGTTCAACATAACGCAATAGTATAAGATATAACCTTAGAGAGCAACACAGCGGCAAGACAACTCTGAACACCGGGTGTAACCTTCACTCCAGGATCAAACTGACTGGTTGATCACATGCCTAACAATTCCAGAATCTAGCAGTCTGGTACCCTTCCTGAGATGTGGAGAAATAACAAGGGTGAGTCCATGTCGAACTCAACAAGCATAACATGAGGTTCATGAGGCTCAAGAGGCATGACACGGGTTTAACTGCATGTAGCTTTTAGTTGGCAAAGTTTTAGCATATGAGTAGCATCAAGTTGTCTTTAATCCTAGAATCAACAAATGATCAGGTAATATGAAGAATGAATAGCAAAAACATAAGCATATTATAGTTCAATACTGATCATCTATTCCGTAAGGGTCCAAGGCCGCTCGTGTCCGTGAGCACGGCTGATATATCAGTTTTACACTCTGTAGAGGTTGTACACTTTCACTGTGAGTCGTGATCCCCAAAGGTCCGAGGTCATGACTCCCCATTGGACAGTTAAGTTTCACTATGAAGTCTTTCCAAGGTTCATCTAACAAGTTAGGGCCGCTAGGTTTCTGTGCCCTGCAAATGTAGAGCCCTCCTTCCGTATGGCACAATGACACGCAGCCTATACTCATAAGGACAGAAGCCGCACTACACCTGACCCGGAACACACGCCTCTTGCGCCATAAAGGTAACAACTAACAAGCTATAAAAGGTCCTCTTATATGACTAAAGCCAGAGCCATTTAGCCCTCACAGCTGTACTGTAAGTCCCGGATGTTCGCTTACAGATAAGTCCTTATAGAGAGGAATCTAGATAAAACTCTAGCCCTCTTGTTCCCTGTTGCTAAAAATCATCTTTTAGTGTTATTGCATATATCATTAGTCAAGTTACAAGATCATTGTTTATGTGAAGTAACACCCTAAAATTTTGAAAGAATTAAAAATAGGAGAAATATGATTTTTATGTATTTTTGCGAGCATACAAACTTAGAATAATAATAAATTTTATTAATTTAAAATCAAATATAAGGGTATAAACATGATTGAGCATTCATGCTGCTGCATAACATTTTGTATTGTGTGCACCTTTTGAAAATACAAAAGAGAAATTCAAAATCTATTTGGAAAATGCTTTGAATTATTGGAAAAGGAAAAAGAAAAGGATTTATTTCTCTTCTCGGATTTCGGCCCAGTCCAGCAAAAGCCCGCCAGCACCCCCGCTTCCCCCAGCACGCGCGGCCCACCATTCCCCCCCCCCACGCGACCGCATGGGCCGAGCCCAGCAGCCGCCGCCGTCCCAGCTTAGCTGCCCGCACGTTTTCCTTCCCTGCGCCGTCGCTGACATCGCGGGCCCGCACATCAGGCGTCTTCTTCCTTCCCACGACAGCGTCGGCTTCCTTTCCAAACTCCACCGATCCGATTCCATCTCTCCAATCTTCCCCTTTCCATCTTTTGTGCCGCCTCCGGACTATAAAAACGGGGTCGCCACACCTCCCCACTCCACATTCACCCACAAATCGCAGCTCCAACGCCCCGTGGTGGCCACGGCCGAAGCACCGCCCTAGCCGTCTGCCCCTCCGAGCCACACACTCTTCTCGCTTCATCCTGGCCACGGTTTTGCCCTAGGTGAGATCGTGTTGAAGCTATCTACCTGTAGGTGCTCTCCGTTCGCGTTTTCATCCACTGTAGCGCGAGTTGGGCCACTCTGGCCATGGCGCCGCCGCGGGAGGTCGCCGCCGGGTTAAATCTGGCCGGAGCGCCGCCGGCCTCACCCCCGATCCAATCGGGATCGTTCGTTTTGAATCGGACGGTCGTTATTCGTTAATATCGGTTCGGCCGGACGTTTTGCTAAAGAACCCCTGAATTATTTGAGTTCTTAACCCGCAGTCCAAAGCGCATTCTCAGTTTACATTTTCTTTTCCGTAAAGCGTATTTTGATCGCATAACTTCAGAAAATACGTTTTCACTTATTTACAAAATTGTCATTATGTTAATTTGTGCGTAGAATCTCCGTTTTAACTCTGATTTGACCCGTTCAAATTGCGTTAGGTTCATATTTGCGAGCTCTACATGTTGGTAGTACTGTACAATAGGTTTGAGATAATTTATTTTTGAGTTTACATTAAAGTAATTATTTTTCTATAGAAAATCTTCGTAAATTCATAACTTCGTCGTTTTAGCTCCGTTTTTCGTGATCTTTGCGTCTGTGTGATCGTAGCGAGTTTTAGATTCATTTTAAAGACTTTTTATCTTATTTTCTTATTGTTGGTGTACTGTTCTAATTATAGTCTTGTTTGTTTATGCATGATTGCCTCTGGATGTGTGTTGTTGCTGTTGTTGATCGAGTATAGACGGTGAGTAATTCGTTGTGGATCAAGAGTCATTCTACGAGCAAGATCTTCAGGACCAGTTTGAGCAAGGCAAGTATAGCATGGGATTATCCTTGTTGTCCTATTCACAATATGCAAATAATATCATTATGCATCTATTCCTTTGTTAAGGATGACTTAGTGTTGATCTTATACCTTGATACCCATTATATTGCATTGAGTAGTATGGCTAGTGCTTAAACATGGACTATGATCATGTAAATTGATTAATGGAATATGCAACAAACATTAAAAGATGATTTTGATTAATGTTTAAAGGGGATTAGAGCATGGGGTCATTTTTGATGCTCTTGTTACTCTCCATAAGGACTTATCTATAAGCGATCATCCGGGATTTACAGTACAACTGTGGGGGCTATATGGCTCTGGCTTTAGTCATATAGAAGGACCTTTTCTAGCTTGTTAGTGTTAACCTTTTTGGCGTAAGAATGGCTTGACGAATCGGGTATAGTGCGGCCTCTGTCCTTATGTGTATAGGTTGCGTGTTATTGTGCCATTTGGAAGGGGGGCTCTACATCTGTTTGTTGAGTGAATCTAATGGCCCTAACTTGTTAGACGAACCTTCGAAAGACTTCATAGTGTTCCCCTGTCTGCTCACCTTGGGAGTGTTTTGGGGGTAATTAACCCGGGCATATGGGCAACACGACTCACAGTGAAAGTGTACAACCTATGCAGAGTGTAAAACTGTTATAACAGCCGTGCTCACGGTCATGAGTGGTCTTGAACCCTTATGGAATAGTTGATAATTGTTAATAGTTATGTTTTTGCTATTCGTTAATCATTTCACATGGATCAAATGTTTATTGTTTATATTGAGACATCTTGATGCTATTGATATGCTAAAATTATGCTAACTAAAAGCTACATGCTGATAAACCATTGTCATGCCTTTGAGCCTCATGAACCCCATGTTACACTTGTTGAGTACGAGATGTACTTACACTTGTTTATTTTTCTTACTTGGGTAAAAATCCGTATGGGTAATAGATGGTGCAAATAGTGACTACTACTCCTACTTCCCTAAAGATTACTAGACATGTAGTCAACCAATCAATGTGCCTGTGATTGGAGCTACCACGAGAGATTTATATTTTTACTTCCGCTATATTTGTGTAAAGACTATGTGTTAATTATCGTGATGTAATAACATTTGTGATGATACTTCCATTATAATTTGTTAACTTATGTGTGATTGATCTCTGGGCACACATAAGAGTATGCATTCCATTTGGTCTTTAAATGGGTGTGACAAATTGGTATCAGAGCTTTTGTTGACTATATGACGCAAGCCTAGCTAGAAATGGTCGATTTAGTAAGTTCTTTACACTATTTTTATGCTTATTATCTTGCTGTTGTTATTTGATAAATTTTTATGCTCCTTATGTCTCATTCTATTACAAAATTTTGCCTCTATTCTAACTACATCTAAAAATTCTGTAGATGGTTCGTGGCCGTAAGACTGCCCGCATCAGCTCTGGAGGATACTACCCACCTCGTGCTTTGCTTGCACCTGAAGAGCCACAAGAGCAAGCACCCCAGGAACAGGAGCAGGCCCCTGAAGCACCAATCCAAGCACTAGCACCTCCCCAGGAAGAGCCCGAGCCTGAAGAAGATTCGGAGATCATTGAGATTGAAGATGATGAAGAGGAGGCTAATGGAGGAGGACAACCCCCGTCTCCACCGCATCATGAAGCTGCTGGAGATGTGCCACCTCCTCCAATGGGGTGGACTGTGAAGATCTACCACAAGAATGGAGGGAATGTTGTCTCTCATCTTCGAATTGTGGGAATGCTCACTGCCTACTTCGCTGATTGGCATCCAGCTGTGGAGTACGTCTGCTGGGAGTACACTCATCCGCTGGAGGACACTTACTAGAAGGCAAGGGCAAGTATTTTTACACATAAAGAAGAAAAGGGGGCGTACCAGCTGGACAGGATGTTTTCTCACATGGGTCGTCGAGCTACCATAGAGGATAGCATTGAAGATGCCGCTTTTGAAGCATGTATGGGCCTCCGCTACCTTCGCTTTGACAGCATGAAGCATGACATTCATCGCTACTTCCCTCGTGCACACCCCGACCTTGGATGGGCTATGACGGATCCAGTGCAGCTAGAACCACTACCTCGGGTGATGGTGAACCTTGTCTATGATATGATGGAGAGGAAGCTGCAGTTAGAGGAGATGGTGAAGGCACAAGGAAAGACCATCAAGAGGTGCCAGGCAACCATTGATGAACTCCGAGCAAACTAAGGCATGGCCAAGATTTATGAGACATTAGAGCATGAGTCACGTCCTTAGAAAATAAGAGTCCTTTATGTAATAAAAACATTCTTAGTAACGTCAGTTGAGTCATCGAGTCTGTCGTGTAGTTTGAACTTTGGTGTGTTAGTTGCTTTATTATTATGCTTATGTGTGAGTTGGATTTTTGTTATGAGTGTTGGGGCTTGTAGGCATGTCTACAAGTTCCATTTTTAAGAATAATAAGTTTAATAGTCAAGGGAATAATAGTTGGGTTTGGTATTGTCACGTTTCTATCCTTGCTGTTTTCTGGAGCAGTCTGCAATGTTTCTGCTATGGTTCAAAAACGGTTTGTGCAATATTTATGAAATTTTTATGAGAGAAACTAGACTTAAGCACCTTTCAAATGCCACTGGAATCACCTTTTTATCGGATCTGGTTCAAAAGATATAATTGTCAAAAGTTTAAGTTTCTGCACAGTCTAGAATCTGGAACAGTTTCTGTTGCGCCTTATTTTTCATTAACTTAACGATAGAATATGATCTTGGGGTCTGAATAAAAGTTGTGGATAATTTTATAAGCTTTCCAACCATATAAAGCACGCCTCTTTTTGACTTCTGTAGCTCAAGATATGATTGAATTACTGAACTTTCAATATTGCTACTCGTCCAGAAAACTTTCAGATCTCATTCTTTATCTTATAAGTGGTTGATAACATGGAATTCTTAAAGTTTGCATTTTTATGGATGGCAGATGGCCTGAAGAGGAAGAGGCAGGGGTCGTGGAAGTGTTCCCCCAAATCCACCACCACCACTGCCACCAACTATTGAGCAACTGTTGGCAGTGCAGACGCAGCTTATGCAACAACTGGTGCAGAATCAGCAAAATCAGCCAGTTACTGGGGCTCAACCACGTGGTAAGTGTGGTGAATTTTTGGGTCGTCCCCCAGTGTTCACACATGCCGCTGATTCTTTGGAAGCCGATGATTGGCTTCGTGCTGTGGAGAAGCAGCTTAATATTGCACAATGTGATAACCGGCAGAAGGTGTTGTTTGCTTCTAGACAACTCCAGGGAGAAGCTCAGGATTGGTGGGAATCGTATGAGTATGGTCGCCCCGCCAATGCTCCCGCAATCACTTGGCAGGAGTTTAGAGAGAACTTCAGAGCTTACCATATACCTGAAGGAATGATAGAACTAAAGGCGGATGAATTTAGGAACTTGACCCAAGGGTCAATGTCTGTAGCTGAGTACCGTGACAAGTTTGCTCAATTGTCACGATATGCTCCACATGAAGTAGCTAATGACAATGATAAGCAGCGCCGCTTCCTGAAGGGATTGTATGATGGGCTACAATTGCAATTAATGTCCAATACCTATCCTAATTTTCAGATGCTTGTGAACCACGCTATCGTGGTGGATAACAAGCGCAAGGAGATGGATGCTAAGAGGAAAAGGTTACAGGGACAAGCCTCCGGTAGCAACACTCGTCCACGTACTGGTTTTCAGCAGAATAATCAACAGAGGCCTCCTTTTGGTCAGTGGAATCGTGGTCAAGTCCCTTTCTGCGGTCAGTTCCCGCAACGTCCCCCATTCTAACCGCAAAATGGCAACCAACGTCCTCCGTAGTAGAATGGGAATCAAGCACAGCGTCAGGGCCCTTCCAATAATACTCCCATGAAGACTAGTGCACCCAGTATCCCCAACAGGTGTTTCTGATGTGGGAAAGAAGGTCACTTGTCTTACAATTATCCTAAGAAGCCCAACCAGCAGACTCTCTAGAGGCAGAGTAGCCACCGAAAGCCAGCACCTAACACTGGAAGGGTGAATCACTTGTCCCAAGAGACCGCAGTGGAGGAGCCAGAAGTTATGCTTGGTACGTTCGATGTCCATTCCACTCCCGCCACTGTTCTTTTTGATTCTGGAGCATCACATTCTTTCATATCACAATTATTTGTTAGAATACATAGAATTCATTTGTGTGCCATGAAGAACCCTATATTAGTAAACTTACCTGGTGGAAGCATAACAGCATCTTATCGTTGTCTTTCGATTAGTCTCAGTTTAAGGGGGGTAGAGTTTACAGTGAGTCCTATAGTATTGAGAACAGCTGGGATTGATCTTATATTGGGAATGGATTGGATGATGCAACAACAAGTAGAGATTCAGTGCAAGGATAAATCAATAGTGCTGACAACACCAAAGGGAGATAGAATCAAGGCTGAGGTGAAAGTGCAGAAACAGGAGACCGCTACAGTGAACCAGCTTAATGATGGTGCCAACCAGGAGGACCCGGTTGTGGAAGAGTTCCCCAATGTGTTTCCTGAGGAATTGTCAGGTATGCCACCAGACCGTGACATTGAATTTATTATTGAATTATTACCTAGAACTGCACCCATAGCTAAGCGTCCATATAGAATGGGAGTAAATGAATTAGAAGAACTTAAGAAACAAATTAAGGAGTTGCAGGATAATGGTTTTATTCATCATAGTTCTTCACCGTGGGGAGCACCAGTGATTTTTGTGGACAAGAAAGATAGAACTCAGAGGATGTGTGTAGATTATCGGTCTCTCAATGAGGTTACTATCAAAAATAAGTACCCATTGCCTAGAATTGATGATTTGTTTGATCAGTTGAGGGGAGCTTTTGTATTCTCCAAGATTGATCTTCGTTCTGGATATCATCAATTGAAGATTCGTGCCAGTGATATACCAAAGACAACTTTTACCACACGGTATGGTTTATATGAGTATACAGTGATGTCTTTTGGTCTAACTAATGCCCCTGCATACTTCATGTATCTAATGAATAAGGTATTCATGGAATATCTAGATAAGTTTGTAGTGGTATTCATTGATGATATTTTGGTATTCTCCAAGACTGAGGAAGAACACGCTGAACATTTGAGGTTGGTCTTGCAAAAGCTCAGAGAACACCAACTATATGCCAAGAGGAGTAAATGTGAGTTTTGGTTGAAGGAAGTTTCTTTTCTGGGTCATATTGTCTCAAATGGAGGAATATCAGTAGATCCTGGCAAAGTGAAAGATGTATTGAACTGGAAGCCACCAATCAATGTAAGTGAGATCTGTAGTTTCTTGGGATTGGTTGGCTATTACATGAGATTTATAGAGGGATTCTCCAAGCTTGTGAAGCAAATGACTGCATTATTGGAGAAGAATGACAAGTTTGTGTGGTCTAAAAAGTGCCAGGCTAATTTTGAGAAATTGAAGAAAAGATTGACTACTGCACCAGTCTTAGTCTTGCCAGATCTGAATAAACCCTTCTCTATCTACTGTGATGCATCTCGATTGGGTTTGTGATGTGTTCTTATGTAGGAGGGTAGAGTTGTGGCATATGCATCGAGACAGTTGAGGAAGCATGAATTGAATTACCCTACCCATGATTTGGAATTAGTTGCAGTAGTTCATGCACTAAAAATATGGAGACATTATTTGAATGGACACAAGAGTGATATATACACTGATCACAAGAGTCTGAAGTATATCTTCACTCAAACAGATCTGAACTTGAGATAGCGTAGATGGTTGGAGTTGATAAAGGACTATGATCTAGAGGTGCATTACCACCCAGAAAAGGCCAACGTCGTTGCTGATGCTCTTAATAGGAAAAGCTACGCTAATGAAATACAAGTAATGCCTATGCCAAAAGAGTTGTGTGCTGAATGTAAGCATCTGAACTTAGGGTTTACCACCAATGCAGTGGAATTAGTACTAGAGCCTACTCTGGAGCAAGAAATCCGCAAGGGTCAGTTGAAAGATGAAAAGTTGAGAGCGATAGCGGAGAACATAGCGAAAGGCAAATCACCAGGATTCCGTAAGGATGATAATGGTACGCTATGGTTTGGAAAAAGGCTATGTGTGCCTGAGGATAAGAATATCAGAGGGGCAATTCTGCGTGGAGCTCATGAGTCAGCTTATTCCATACATCCGGGGAGTACTAAGATGTATCTGGATCTAAAAGAGAAATATTGGTGGTATGGTTTGAAAAGAGATGTTGCTGAATATGTTGCTTTGTGTGACACTTGTCAAAGGGTGAAAGCTGAACATCAGAGACCTGCAGGATTGTTACAGCCTATGCAGATACCCGAGTGGAAATGAGAAGAAGTTGGTATGGATTTTATAGTTAGGTTGCCACGGACTCAGAGAGGGTATGATTCAATTTGGGTGATAGTGGATCGCCTGACTAAGGTTGCTCATTTTCTGCCAGTTAAGACTACATATAGTAGTGCAAAGTTGGCAGAGTTGTATATGGAAAGAATAGTGAGTCTACATGGAGTTCCTAAAAAAATTGTGTCTAATCGGGGTACTCAGTTTACATCTCATTATTAGCAAAAGATACATGAATCACTGGGAACCAAGCTCAACTTTAGTACAGCTTACCATCCACAGACAGATGGACAAACGGAGAGAATTAATCAGATATTGGAAGATATGTTGAGAGCTTGTGCTTTACAATATGGTACTAGCTAGGATAAGAGCTTGCCTTATGCAGAGTTCTCTTATAACAATAGTTATCAAAAGAGTCTTCAGATGGCACCGTTTGAGGCTTTGTATGGACGAAAGTGCAGGACCCCGTTGTTCTGGAATCAGACAGGGGAAAGTCAAGTGTTTGGGCCTGATGTACTTAAGGATGCTGAAAAGAAAGTGAGGATGATTAGAGATAATCTGAAAATAGCACAGTCTCGACAAAAAAGTTATGCTGATACTCGTAGAAGAGAGTTGACTTTTGAGGTAGGGGATTATGTTTACTTGAAAGTATCACCCATGAGGAGTGTGAAAAGGTTCAACATGAAAAGTTTGCGAGTACCAGAGGAACAGATTCCGTTAGAGGAACTCACTGTTAAGGAGGATCTTACATATGAAGAGTTTCCGGATAAAATTTTAGAGATTGTTGATAGAGTCACGAGGAGTCGAACAATAAAAATGTGTAAGGTATAGTGGAATCGGTACACTGCAGAAGAGGCTACTTGGGAACGAGAAGATGATCTGAGGAAAACCTACCCACAACTGTTTGAGTAAGCACCAGTCAAATCTCGGAACGAGATTCATCTTAAGGGGGTAGAATTGTAACACCCTAAAATTTTAAATGAATTAAAAATAGAAAAAATATGATTTTTATGTATTTTTGTGAGCATACAAACTTAGAATAATAATAAATTTTATTAATTTAAAATCAAATATAAGGGTATAAACATGATTGAGTATTCATGCTGCTGCATAACATTTTGTATTGTGTGCACCTTTTGAAAATATAAAAGAGAAATTCAAAATCTATTTGGAAAATGCTTTGAATTATTGGAAAAGGAAAAAGAAAAGGATTTATTTCTCTTCTCGGATTTCGGCCCAGTCCAGCAAAAGCCCGCCAGCGCCCCCGCTTCCCCCCAGCACGCGGCCACCATTCCCCCCCCCCCCGCGCGACCGCATGGGCCGAGCCCAGCAGCCGCCATCGGCCCAGCTTAGCCGCCCACGCGTTTTCCTTCCCTGCACCATCGCTGACATCGCGGGCCCACACGTCAGGCGTCTTCTTCCTTCCCACGACAGCGTCGGCTTCCTTTCCAAACTCCACCGATCTGATTCCATCTCTCCAATCTTCCCCTTTCCATCTTTTGTGCCGCCTCCGGATTATAAAAACGGGGTCGCCACACCTCCCCGCTCCACATTCACCCACAAATCGTAGCTCCAATGCCCCGTGGTGGCCACGGCCGAAGCACAGCCCTAGCCGTCTGCCCCTCCGAGCCGCACGCTCTTCTCGCTTGATCCCCGACCACGGTTTTGCCCTAGGTGAGATCGCGTTGAAGCTATCTACCTGTAGGTGCTCTCCGTTCGCGTTTTCATCCACTGTAGCGCGATTTGGGCCACTCCGGCCATCGCGCCGCTGCAGGAGGTCGCCGTCGGGTTAAATCCGGCCGGAGCGCCGCCAGCCTCACCCCCGATACAATCTGGATCGTCCGTTTTGAATCGGACGGTCGTTATTCGTTGATACCGGTTCGGCCGGACGTTTTGCTAAAGAACCCCTGAATTATTTGAGTTCTTAACCCACAGTCCAAAGCGCATTCTCAGTTTACGTTTTCTTTTCCGTAAAGCGTATTTTGATCGCGTAACTTCAGAAAATTCGTTTTCACTTATTTACAGAATTGCCATTATGTTAATTTGTGCGTAGAATCTCGGTTTTAACTCCGATTTGACCCGTTCAAATTGCGTTAGGTTCATATTTGCGAGCTCTACATGTTGGTAGTACTGTACAGTAGGTTTGAGATAATTTATTTTCAAGTTTATATTAAAGTAATTATTTTTCTATAGGAAATCTTCGTAAATTCATAACTTCGTCGTTTTAGCTCCGTTTTTCGTGATCTTTGCGTCTGTGTGATCCTAGCGAGTTGTAGATTCGTTTTAAAGACTTTTTATCTTATTTTCTTACTGTTAGTGTACTGTTCTAATTATAGTCTTGTTTATTTATGCATGATTGCCTCTGGATGTGTGTTGTTGCTGTTGTTGATCGAGTATAGACGGTGAGCAATTCGTTGTGGATCAAGAGTCATTCTACGAGCAAGATCTTCAGGACCAGTTTGAGCAAGGCAAGTATAGCATGGGATTATCCTTGTTGTCCTATTCACAATATGCAAATAATATCATTATGCATCTATTCCTTTGTTAAGGATGACTTAGTGTTGATCTTATACCTTGATACCCATTATATTGCATTGAGTAGTATGGCTAGTGCTTATACATGGACTATGATCATGTAAATTGATTAATGGAATATGTAACAAACATTAAAAGATGATTTTGATTAATGTTTAAAGGGGATTAGAGCATGGGGTCATTTTTATGCTCTAGTTACTCTCCATAAGGACTTATCTATAAGCGAACATCCGGGATTTACAGTACAACTATGGGGGCTATATGGCTCTGGCTTTTGTCATATAGAAGGACCTTTTCTAGCTTGTTACTGGTAACCTTTTTGGCGTAAGAATGGCTTGACGAATCGAGTATAGTGCGGCCTCTGTCCTTATGTGTATAGGCTGCGTGTTATTGTGCCATTTGGAAGGGGGGCTCTGCATCTGTTTGCCGAGTGAATCTAATGGCCCTAACTTGTTAGACGAACCTTCGAAAGACTTCATAGTGTTCCCCTGCCTGCTCACCTTGGGAGTGTTTTGGGAGTAATTAACCCGGGCATATGGGCAACATAACTCACAGTGAAAGTGTACAACCTCTTCAGAGTGTAAAACTGTTATAACAGCCGTGCTCATGGTCACGAGTGGCCTTGGACCCTTATAGAATAGTTGATAATTATTAATGGTTATGTTTTTGCTATTCGTTAATTATTTCACATGAATCATATGTTTATTGTTTATATTGAGACATCTTGATGCTATTGATATGCTAAAATTATGCTAACTAAAAGCTACATGCTGATAAACCATTGTCATGCCTTTGAGCCTCATGAACCCCATGTTACACTTGTTGAGTACGAGATATACTTACGCTTGTTTATTTTTCTTACTTGGATAAAAATCCTGGATGGGTAACAGATGGTGCAAATAGTGACTACTACTCCTACTTCCCTGAAGATTACTAGACTTGCAGTCAACCAGTCAATGTGCCTGTGATTGGAGCTACCACGAGAGATTTATATTTTTACTTCCGCTATATTTGTGTAAAGACTATGTGTTAATTATTGTGATGTAATAACATTTGTGATGATACTTCCGTTATAATTTGTTAACTTATGTGTGATTGATCTCTGGGCACACATAAGAGTATGCATTCCATTTGATCTTTAAATGGGTGTGACATGTGAGCACTAGCAACTACCCAATGCCATAACCATAGGATTCAAGGAACAAGATCAATACTAAAGCATCCTTAACAAGGAGACACTTGCAGCATGAATTAAGTGAATTAAAGTGAGTAGGTAACAAGGATAATCCCATACTATACACCTTAAAACTTGCTTTATGCCCAAAGCAACTTGCCCTAAAAAGCCTCAACTTAATCTTTCATTCGCAACTTTTGGCACTCAGCTTCTGGTCTTCACCTTCGGATCTTCGACGCTCACGGATAGTGTTTCTTCTACTCGTAGATCAAAGCAACCCAGCACACTAACTGACATACAAGCAAACAAATAGGGACAACTAAGAACAATACACCACACAAGAGAAAATAACGTACTAAAAGAGAGCTACCTGCTACGGTCACGAGAACACTGAAACAAAGCTATGATTGAAAAGGAACAACTTCAGAAGATTTGCATCACGAGAGTAAAGGTTACATGCTTGTTTTATTTTAATTACAAAACCACGTGAAGGATATTAATTTAGTCAATTTACATTTTAATTGAAGAGCCGTGCAAACATGTCTCATATCATTTAAGTCATTTAAACTTTACTTTGCAGAAGAAATAAACTTGTGAGAGCATCTATTCGAGTTTATATAATCGGGATCAAACTAAGCACGTTATATTTATTTAATGAAACATAGTGAAGTTGGTACTAATCAAATTAACGTATTTGTAAAAGAACGATGTATAGAAACTATATTAATTTTAATTAGAAGCTAGTTGCATAAACATTATTCATATTAACTTTTATAAAATTCACAAACAAGTTACACGGTAAACATCATAACTAGCACAAAAAGGACGGCCTTAAACAGAGCTAAAATGGAAAATCGGCGGAGGATTGAACTATGGAAAGGATGGCTAGACTCAATGATCAGTCCATGCAGGTAAGGGCTTATGTATATTATCCCGACTCTAAAATCTAGGAGTGAACAGAGAAAGATGGATTCCTGTGCAAGGGTGAGGTAAGCATGATATCAGCCATATATTTGATACTCCGTATATTGGAAGAGACTACAGGTGCAGATGGCTTGTTAATCATGGACGTTCTACTCTTGGCAAGACTATACTAGTACGCTTGCACATGCTGCACATGCATACACGATGATGGTCCTGTCTTTTGGTTGCATGAGTGATAGATGGCTTAGCTTGGCTTGCATATATGGAAGTAGGAACAAGCAATGACGAGTGCTCTGCATGTTTGCTCGGCTGAAGGCAAAGGATGGAAAACAACATGCCTATTGGCTCCAGACTCTAGCAAGTGTAGCTGCATATGCTAGAGCAGGCACAGGGAGACGGGGCGTGCGGTTGGGTCTTACCGATGATGGAAAACGACGGATGCGGTAGGCGGTGCTTTGCTTCATTAAATTTGTCACGTGCGTTAGTGCACTAGCTCCAGGATCAGTGCCGCCGTGCCAGCGGCGATAGGAAGCGGGCAAATCCCAGATGGCACATGATGAGCTCCTGGGCGGCAGTGCTGATATTGCCTAGGTTGACACCATTTTTTATATGGAAGAGATGCAAAAACTAGACAAGAAGAGAATGAGCAAGAATGCGGCAATGTGCTCACCTTCTGGTATGGGCGAACCATGGCGATGAATTGGCAAACGTAGCAACAGAGGCTTGCCCCAGGGTTGGCCGACGGCGACAAGAAGAGAGAAAAATCTATTTTACTACACGAGAGATTTCCCAAACTAGGGGCTCCTCTTACGGTAGTTTTGGTGTGCTTTGCCTATGGGATAGATATATATTTATTGGGAGAAAACTCCTCGCCTTCACATCAACTAGCAATATGGTACTAATTAATGTTGCACCCTCTACCTCTACTAACGGGCCTAATTAATCATCAAAGCCCATTAGTAAATAAATGTATGAGCATTTAGGATTATTGCACACGGGCCTTGGTGGAAAATGAGGTATTTATTATTTTCGCAATTAATTAATTTCATGGATAAAATAATTCTAGAAAAGTCCAGAATTATTATTTAAGCCGCGAAAAATACTCCGAAAGCTCCGAAAATTTGGGGAAATTTTCCAGAGACATTATGGAACATGAGGAACCCAAATAAAGTATTTGGAGCTCATGATAAGATAATTTGGAGCATCTAAGAATAAGATTATGCTCACAGACAAGTAGAAACAAGGTACATAAAAGCCAGAAAAATTCCTGAGAAGTTTGTAGAGGTTGATTGACGGACGAGAAACTGGAAGGAGTGATTTGGGTTACAACGAAAATATTTGAGGAAGCTCTCAACGAAAACTTGAGGTGAGAAACAAGGAATTTGATCATAGAAAAATGATATATGTATATCGGAGAAGGAAAACCGACATAAACGCATTTTGAAAGAACAACTTGAATTCATTTTGATCTTTGGTCAAAACCAAGCAATACAAAAACACAAATGCATCGACATGTATGCACAACAGTGTTGCTACATCCTAAGATGAATTTTAATTCAATGGAAATTTTGTTTTACTATATTTCATGAGCACAAAACATTCATAATTAAATCATTTTAGCTCTATTACCAAAGAAGCAAATTTTAGGGTGTTACACGTGAAGGAGCTGCCGAAGTTGCTCCTAGTCCTTTGTTGTTGTCCCTGTAATTCCTTTTCTACAAGCACAACAAACTGGACCAAACGATTATTTGTAGTAGTAATTCTTTATAATCAAGAATATCTTAAATTTTACACCTCAATCCACCAAAAAGTTGACACAATTTATCCTATGTATCCTCTACTATCCCACAAAGTGTCCTGCCCTTTTGAAGCTTTGCATAATATTCCTGGACTGACATATTTCCTTGCTCTAAGTGCTGCAATTTCTTATGCAAATAATGTTTATAAGTAGGAATAAATCTATCACACATTAATGCTTTTAGTCTATCCCATAACTTAGGTTATAGATGCAAATTAGGTAATTCTTGCAATAGGAGTAAAGCAACCACTCTCAATGATTATGAGTTGGACACAATTGATACATATTGCAATCAAAATGGCCTTATTATGACATTTTCTAGCTATGGAAATAGGGTGAATTTCCTATAGTGGTTCCTTGGTTCTTTAGCATATATGTTCCAAGTATATGCCAATAAAATTTTTCCGTGGTTGGGCATCAGATGTATATTGAAGCTTTCCACCATCTCTATGCTCATTAGAAGCATACCAACACATAAGTTCATTGATGAGGACATCAATCTTTCAGATACACCCGCCATTCCTCTAACTGTTATATAAGGACCAATGGCTAGAGCTCGAACACGACAATTAAATTTAGAGGTGTGTTCGTTCTCAAGCAACTTTTTTCATAGTTATGAGAATATATTGCTACCTAATTATGTTATCATACTTAGGAACATTGGATAGGATCATGAGGTACTTGGAGAGAGGTGTGGGGCAAAGGAGACCAACAAGGACATCCAAGTCAAGCGTGACGCCTAGCCCAACTCGAGTTCGAGTCCACCTTGGCCTTCAAAAATACCCCACGTCACCCAGGACGCATATGAATGATTAAGAAGACCTCCAAGACAAATGCTTATACATAGGCGGTACACTTAGAAAACTACTAGTGTGGTGGTAACTTAAGACATCAATCAATGTAGAATCAATTTATACTAGCAGTAGTCTTAAGTGAACCACTTACACTAGCGATTCACTTAACTCTACTGTTAGTGTTGGTGTATCTATATTAATGGTTCGTATCATAGGCCCACATGTCTGGTTTTACTTGGGACTGCTCTTTATGAATCGTCTGTGGAAAACTAGGCTTGAGCAAAACCAATTTTTAACAAGTGGACAGAGCCTACGTTGCTAATTCCAACAAGGCAGGTCTTGGGATGAGTCTCCGGGATGAGACTACCCGCAGTGGTTACTCTAAAACGCTACTCTAAAGCTTTAGAGTACGAATATAGAGTAAAAACTGCTGCACTGGGTACTCTAAAACGATAATCTATGCTTTCTCTCACTCTATATTTAGAGTAGTACAGTGCTTACTCTATACTCTATAGTGGCGGGCCCCACTAGCTAAACAAAGGAAAAAATGCTATAACTCATAAACCAAAAATCCAAATTAAATTTCGATTGCACCATTAAATTCGTCTCAATAAATCCTTCAAAACTAGATCACATATGGATATATTTAGATAAAGTGACAAGTGGGTCCCACAGTGGATAGAGTGGATAGAGGATGATATAGAGGATGGATGGGTGCGGGAGAATTGAGTATAGAGAAGAGAATCTTGCTGACTAGGACGTATAGAGGATGAATATAGAGGTCCATGAGTGCGGGTAGTCTGAGAAGGGGGATATTATTCTGACAACTGGAGGGATCTTTTGGAAGCATCCATTGCATAAGAGCATTGCATCTTGCAGAAACGCCAATCATAGCTAAATAAAATAATATATGTGGCACATGGACATTACCAGTATTCCTTGTGTTCAATAAAATATAACTTGTACAGGGCGCATGGCCATTGGCATGGTGCCGTTCGCCTAGGCAGCTTTGCCTACTTCCTCCTACGTATATCCAGAAACTTCGGCTCCATGACCAGTCTATTTACTATACACAGATTGTATATGGTGCAGAATTTTCGTTAAGTCACGTGAGGAGTGGATCCGCAGGGAGAGAGGTTTTTTTTTTTCATTTTATATGGGGCTCACAAAACCGATGTCTATGTTGAGGTTATCGAACCATACTTCTATTCATTCTTTCCTTATGGGTTGGTTGCAGCACTGGAGGTGCTCTAAGAGGTGGAGCTATTTGCAGCAAAAGAATGAATTCATCTTTCTGCTGGATGGTGCCAAGGTAAAAGATATTGTGGAATCTGATGATGATTGCTCTATAGACACCTCGCCGCCTTGCCGGAACTAAGCATAGAGTGCCCGGGAGACCTTCGCTTTGTTTCTTGATCAGAGAACGAGGTCGTCCTTGAGTTGTGTGATGAACTGCTAACTTATATCTATCTGTGTATGGTCTTATAAATTATATATAAATATGACATTTTAACACTTACTTTCTTTGTCCTAAAATAAGTGTCATTTTGCTTTCCAAGGAGTCAAATATTTTTAACTTTGACCAAATATATAAAAGATTAATATTTATAGTATATAATTGATATCATTAAATAAATCTTTGAATCTATTTTTATAATAAATTTATTTGAAGATACAAATGTTGCTAATATTTTCTATAAATATAATCAAATTTAAAAGTTTGACCGTCATTAATAGCATAGCGACACTTATTTTGAGTTGGAGCCCGTATGCAATTTTTTTAGGAGTGTCACGCTCACATTCACACTTCACTTTCCCGAAGTCGAGGACCATCTGTCGTGCACGTCTGCTCTATTGACTGGCATTACTTTCTACGCATAGGAATCTAGCAAACAACGTAACACTGATGTATTTGTCTTTCTGTCCTCATCCTCGAGCAACTGTGGCCTTAGGCGTAGATTACTCCACCACCAGGCATACCTCTTCACGCTTTCTTTCACGGGAGAAGCTTCGGTGAGCAGAGATGGCGCCGCCGGTAGTGACGGTGTTCGGTACGGCCAACTTCGCGAACGCGGCGAGGGTCATGGCGTGCCTGGAGGAGGTGGGCGTCGAGTATGAGGTCGTCGAGGTCGACTACATGGCTAAGGAGCACAAGGGCGCCGAGCACCTCGCCAGAAACGTATGTAACCGTGTGCTGGTCTGGTCTCTTCACTGCATCTGTATTTGACTATATCTATATATGCTTCCTCCTCTGCTGGCACCCCTGTCAAGATTTTCGACACCGTCAATCTTTTGCTCGTAGACTCGTAGTGGTTGAAACTGATTTACATGGAGGGCATGCTGATGTTTAATTCACTTACAGCCGTTCGGCCAAATCCCGGCGTTTCAGGATGGGGACATCAAGCTCTTCGGTATATATGCTTACAATCCAGTTCGATTCATCACTAGTTACTGCAACCGTCTTTTTTATTTTTTAGCCTTTTTTTCGAAAGATTTTCTTAAATATGCCCTTGGTAGAATGCTTTCAAAAAATAGACTCTTATCTTGGCGCTGTCGTCATCGGCGCCAAGGTTACACAGCATGACGCCAGCCCTATTGGCGCCAACATCGTTGCACGATGCATACGTGAAGCTAACGTGGCGTATATCTTGGCGCCATTATTATCTGCGCCAAGCTTGACATCATTGTCATTAGCGCCAAGCCTAGCGCCATAGATCTTGGCGCCGAACTATTATCATATATATCTTGGCGTTTGAAATGAAACAAGTATGACTATTTCAAAATATGTAACACAACTTTACTGCAGTCCAGCTGGTTAGGACGTCCCTAGCTCAGGCGGCCCGGTTTGAACCCAGCGCCTCTTATTTTTTTTTTTGCTACATTTTAATAAGCAATAGAACAAGAAAAAAATATCTAAACTTAGTTATTATTAACATGAGAGAACACTATTCACTAATTTCTAATTTATTTATATACAAATGAGGTAGACAAGCAGATAAGTAGTAGGATGTTGAGCTCTGGTTTTCTCGAGTTCAAGCTTAGCTACGCGCAAATCCATCACCTCGGCATTGGGCACGTCGTCAGCTCCGAGAACTTCTCCGCGGGGTTACCTGTGGAGGGTTAACTGCTATCCGCATGGGGACAAGGTAGATGGCGACAATGAGCACCTATCTAACTACCTGCAGCTGCTAACCATATCCAAGAACGTCAGAGCTATCTTCGATGCTTCCATGGTGTGCAGAGATGGCACGCTGTCTTCTTCAGATGCGGTCAGGTCCGTTTCCTAAGAGCAAGGTTAATGGTTTAGTCGGCTGAAGGCGGTAACAGTCGCCATGTCACATAAAGCTAGCAACGTATAGCCACTAGGCCATGTTTAGATTGGAAAAAATTTCAACCTGATGAATAGTACAACTTTCGTCTTATTTGGTAAATATTGTCCAATCGTAGATCAACTAGGCTCAAAAGATTCATCTTGTGATTTCCAACTAAACTGTGTAATTAGTTATTTTTTTACCTATATTTAATACTCCATACAAGCGGCTAAAAATTGATGTGATGGAAAGAGAGTGAAAAAACTTGGAATTTTGAGGGAAACTAAACAAGGCCTACTATTATGGAATAACTCGTGAACTGGCTGCACTAGCATGCAAGCATTTAATAACTAGTACACGTGTGCACACGGGATTTGGGAGGTGCAGCAAAGCGCCAGCTCTTTCCCCTGCGACGGGCTGCATGCCGGCGTTTTGTCCTCGATCAATGCGTTCAGCTCGGCGAAGAGATAAGCTCCGGCTCTCTTCTCCACGTTAGGCTTGATCTGACGTGTCGTTCTTTTTCGCCAGCTGAATCAACCTTACACGAGATGAATCTTTTGAGCCTAGGTGGTCCACGATTGGATAATATTTGCTAAATAAAACGAAAGTGGTACTATTTATCGGGTTGAAATTTTTTTCAATCTAAACAAAGCCTAATATAATATGACATGGAGTGCTTGATGGCTATACTTCTTGTATTACTGCACCAGGTGGGTGACAAGGCAGTGCTCAGTTAGCCTATTTTGTTCCTTTGGGATTTCTTTTCGCTATTGGACTTGTCGTGTCCTGAATCTCATTTGTGCTGTACAACTTTGAAGATGTAGTGATATAGTGTTCTCTCATGTTCTATTGTTGTACAACTTTGAAGATGTAGTGAATAGTATTCTCTCATGTTAATAATAATTAAGTTTAGATAATTCTTCTTGTTCTATTGCTTATTAAAATGTAGCAAAAAAATTATGCAGTGCTGGGGTTCGAACCCAGACGCTTGAGCTAAGAAGGGGGTGTTCTAACCAGCTGGACTGGAGTGAAGTTGTGTTATATGTCTCGGAACAATTATACTTGTTTTATTTCAAACGCTAAGATATATAGAAATAGCTCGGCGCCAAGATCTATAGCGTCAGGCTTGGCGTTAATGACAATGGCGCCAATGATAATGGCGCCAAGATATACGCCACGTCAACTTCACGTATGCGTCGGCGCAACGATCTTGGCGCCAATAGGGCTGGTGTCATGCCATGTAACCGTGGCGCCAATGACGACGGCGCGAAGCTAAAGGTCTATTTTTTTCAAAGCATTTCACCAGGGGTATATTTGAGAGAATCTTTCAAAGCTTGCTCTGTTTTTTTTTTCTTTGTCACTTGTAAACATCGTCACGCATGAGCTTATTCTTCGAATTTCCAGAGTCCCGAGCAATCGCAAAGTACGTGCTCCGCAAATACTCCAAGCCAGCTCAAGTTGACCTGCTGCGAGAAGGCAACCCGGAGGAAGCCGCGATGGTGGACGTGTGGACGGAGGTTGAGGCGCACACATACTTTCCTGCCATCGCGCCCATCTTCTACGAGTGCGTCGTGTACCCTGCCAAGCATGGCATCCCGACCAACCAGAAGGTGGTGGACGAGAGCCTGGAGAAGCTCAAAAAGGTGCTCGACGTCTACGAGGCGCACCTGTCGAGGAGCAAGTATCTCTATCTCGCCGGGGACTTCTTCAGCTTCGCGGACCTCAACCACTTCCCGTTTACGTTCCACGTCATGACGACGCCGCACGCATCGCTCTTCGACTCGTACCCTCATGTGAAGGCATGGTGGGAGAGAGTAATGGCACGGCCGTCGCTAAAGAAGATCAGCCCCCACATGGTGATCCGGGTCTGATTGCACAAGCCGACCATGCTGGAACGGCGGATTGGATGGGTGCGTGTATGCGTTTATCTCCTTTGCTCCTTCCAGCAAAGTTTTTTTTTGTAGAACGCTCCTTCCAACAATGTTTTAGCTCGATAGAATGCCTGGGCATGTGTTGTATGAAGATATTCTATCTTTTCTTACAATTAGTATATGGAGGTTCCAACAGAGGCTTTTTGCTTATCATTACTAATTTAATATTTCAACTGAGTCTCCATGATGCTCGTAATATTCGTTAGATTAAAAGATAATAAAGCTAAGAAATTGTAATGAAAATCTAAATTTAGTTATCAATTTGATGGCTTGTAATCACCATGATAATAGTAACCATTACGTATATTTTTCTAAAAAATTGTCATCCTCTGAGAAATACCAATTTATAATAATAAGCCTCCATTGGGTGACGATATTTACATTTAAACTATGGACCAACATCTGAATTATCCATCAATGCAATTATGAAATATAATATAAAGTAAATAATGAGGACATGACACATAAGGATACGCCCATAAAAATTAAAAATAAGGTGAACTTGTTCCTATGCTTGCATAACGATATTAGTAAGAATGTGTTGCTACCAAATATCGGTACTTTCAATATGTTTAGGAATCAATTTGAGAATACTATGAACCTTAAAGAGCATATTGTAGTAGAATGGACGCATACAGACTTCGTTTTCAACTACACACCTATGGATGGAAATATAATTTCATAAGCTAATGAGTGACACTAGTCCCACATCAAAATTTAATCGGAGTCAACGGGAATCATCGGAACAAGTCTGCATCCAGAATCTGTTATTAGGGTGCTGTGTCGCCATTGTTTGGACTGTTTGGGCCTTGTAACATATCGGGACTCCTTAGGGACATGAATAGAGGTCCTTGGCTGCCCCTTAGACTATATATTCAGCAGTTGTCGCCTAAGTTAGGGTTTGGATTTTGTCTTAGATTAATCTATCTTTGAACGGTCGTTGTCATCGGTTTGTGAAACCCCACATTCGAGATCTTAATCATATATCCGCAATTGTCACTTTACTTGAGTTGCGTTTATATCTTGATATTGCTTGTGTTCTTCGATTCACAACAGTGATTAGCCTTCTCAACAAGATTAACTGGATTATGACATGGTTAATAACTAGAGGAGACATGGTGCAAATGTTGTAAGGTTTAGGTCTTTGTGATCTAAAGCTAGATTGTCAATCTCCGTCCAAATTGATAGTTATCTCGACCTGATGAAAGATCAGGAACTCCATTCTTATCTCCAAATCTCTGTACTGCACCATATGTTTTGGTGTTAATGTGTTAGACACTCGCATATCATATGGCAGAGAAAATTCTAGTATATTTCCAACTAGTCATTATAGGAACTAGCCAGGTCAGCACTGTGACATATGATTTGGCATTGGCAATGGTGGCTAGTGGATCATCTGATGATGTATGCATCTGTCAGGTTATTCTAGTAGCTAACACCCCTTTAACCAAAAAAAAAAGCACCCCTTTAACCCTCCATATATAGCGCTAGCTTTTTTTGGAGCTATTCTTCCATACTAGTGTATTGTCATCACATATAGTGAGGAGAGTGGAACCTTTGGAGAGTCATCCAAGCCTGTAAGTGAGATCTGAGGGTTTTTCTTGCTTGGATTCACTAGCTAGTGGATGATAGTAAAACATAGCTTTTAATTCTCCAACATGGACTAGGAACCTGTGGCAACAATCCGATACGATGTGAAAAATCCATTTGTCTCTTTGTAGTTGACAAGTTTTTTATTTGAATCAATTTGGAGTACCGAAAAATTCATTTCAATTTCTCAAAGTTTGATATTTAATTTTAGAATTTTCAAATGATTTTTACATGATCTGAACCAAAGTTTTATAGTTGTCAATGCATTATACAACTTTATAGTTGACACGGTTTTGATTTCAAGTCATTTAGAGTTCCAAATATAAGTTTTACGTTCTTAGATTCTGAAGTTTGAATTTGAACAAATGACCCTGAATGTTCTCATAGTGAATACCAAAGTTGTAGTGGTCAATTCAATCTACATGTTTGTATTTTCTAAATTTTCCATTTGAAATTGTTTGGAGGCTCAAATATTCATTTGAAGTTCTTATGTTTTGATAATTTAGATTTTCAAAATTTTCAAACAATCTCAGATGTAGATACGCCCTATACCAAGTGGCAGTGCTTGATAAGATCTAAAATTTTGTAGTTGAAACTTGTCATTTTAGATCTTTTAGTCAAAATATTCAATACTAAATTTTGAAATGTTAATAGAAAAGGATGGCGTTCTAAACGTAGTCACAAATGAGCATCTAGTGTAGTGGTAATGAGTTATTACATGAGCTGAAGATCACGAGTTTTAATCCTAGACTAGAAATAGAAAATACTCATTTTTTGGTTTTTCTATAAACAGTCCATTAATAGGGATTGGTTTTGTCCAGTCTATAAAAATTTAAATACATTTGATAGTAGTGACACAAATGTAGTTAAACTTAATAATCATGTCACCTAAGGTCTAAATAATTATAGTTTAATTAAAAGAGATTTTGCTACGGGACACCATTCAAATGTGTAATTGGCCGAAACACACCGCCAACGGCGAAATAGGTCCACTACAATTATAAAACCGCATATATTTACCATACACACCACACTGATTATTTTATTTATTTATCATATTTCAAGACAGAAAAGGTCGGGAAAATATCTTTTGTACCCTTGTCTGCGACCTCTCGCTCTTCGCTGGTTATTTGCCGTAACACTGGTCCTCAATGGCTAGCGAAGTAGGGATTTCGCCGGATGACGTCCGACGTGGAAGAAAGATACAATTAAAAAACAACAAGCTAGCAAGTTCTTGTCGCTTATCTCGTACAACTCTCCAAGAACAGAGTCTCTCCTCCTTGGGACCAACTCACATATGGGCCTTGTTAAATTCACCCCCAAATTCTACTATGCAAAAAGAAGATTTCTCATCACATCAAAATGCCGGCACATATATAGAGTACTAAATATAGATGAAATCAAAAACTAATTGTACAGTTTTGTTGTACTTTGCGAGACAAATATTTTAAGCCTAATTAATCAATGTTTGGACAATTATTACCAAATAAAAATAAAATTGCTACAGTATGATAAGACACTTACTATGCAAACTTTGCCTCAGTTTAGAATCTAAACAAGGCCATGATTCTCAGAGTGTCTGGCTTTTTTGTTTTTTATTCTTAAAAAAAGCCAGCTGAGCTAGAGAAATCACCCGGCACTAGGTTCAAACACCGATGGTGCAGTTTACTCCAACAAATTTGCTGGCCTTGGGCACACCGCTGGTATACTATTTTTCCCTGTAAACACAGCTGGATCCCAATAGCCTCCAAAAATATTTTTTATGATCCACGCACAATAATTCATGGAATCTGGTAGCCGAAGAAGTCCTGCCCTTCCGTCGATTCCTGCAGGTCCATTGACTTGGGCACCACTCTACACATGTGAGAGCCACTGGATCTGGATGCTCTGGATCGCTTTCAGAGTTTCAGTTCAGTTCGTCTTCATCGAACAACCGCTAGCAGAGGTGTACTCCGTAGTATTTGTCGTTTTCGTTTCTCGAAAAACAACTTTGATTAAATATATATTGCAAAATGTTAATATTTATGGTGCATAGTTAGTATCATTGGAAGGATCTTTAAATCTAGTTTTTTAATAAATTTATTTGAAGATATAAATATTGCACGTATTTTCTATAAATCGAGTCAAACTTTTAGTACGTGCACCAGCGACCACAGATATTTAGAGATGGAGGAAGTACGTGTATGTATCCCTCCACCAGTCCACCCTCATCAGGCATAGCAGTAGCAGAGCACTCTGCGCACCTTGACCTCTCCTCTCCGCGCTGTCAGGGGCCATAACCTGCGCTGAGCAAGCAAAGATGGCGCCGGTGAAGGTGTTCGGATCGGCGGTGTTCGCCAACGCGGCGAGGGTCATGGCGTGCCTGGAGGAAGTTGGCGTCGAGTATGAGGTCGTCGAGGTCGACTACACCGCCAAGGAACACAAGGGGCCCCAACACCTCTCCAAAAACGTACGTAATACAGGGTCTCTTGTTAAGATTTCATCTTCGTGGATGCTTTGACTACTTGTACTACATGCTGATGTTTATTTGCAGCCGTTCGGCCAAATCCCAGCGTTTCAGGATGGGGACACGATGCTCTTCGGTATGCTCGCAATCCAGTTCGATTCATCATCATCACTAGGTTTCTGCCACAGAATCGCTAGCTTGCTTATTAACTCTTGAATTTCCAGAGTCCCGAGCAATCGCAAAGTACGTGCTCCGCAAATACTCCAAGTCAGCTCAAGTCGACCTGCTGCGAGAAGGCAACACGGAGGAAGCCGCGATGGTGGACGTGTGGACGGAGGTTGAGGCGCACACCTACTTGCCCGCCATCGCGCCAATCTTCTACGAGTGCGTCGTGTACCCTGCTAGGGTCGGCACCTCGCCCAACCAGAAGGTCGTGGAGGAGAGCCTGGAGAAGCTCAAGAAGGTGCTTGATGTCTACGAGGCGCACCTGTCGAAGAACAAGTATCTCTATCTTGCCGGAGACTTCTTCAGCTTCGCGGACCTTAACCACTTCCCGTACACCTTCTACTTCATGACGACGTCTCATGCGTCTCTCTTGGACTCGTACCCCAGCGTGAAGGCGTGGTGGGGGCGCCTGATGGCACGGCCGTCGGTGAAGAAGATCAGCGACGGTATGGTGCTCAGGGCCTGATATGGTACTATAAGCGACGGTATGCATGCGCTTGGTTCGTTCCAATAAACTCAGTTGTAACTGGATTGCATACCTTTTATTTGCCATGTGTATTTGATATTCTGATTATATTATATTATATTAGAGGACATTTGCTATTATAGCTAGTGTTGGCGTCTGTGGCTATACTTTAACAGTTCAACTGATACATACATGGCTACGAACAAAGCGGGGGAAAGTGTAATTGATAAACAAGAACTTTCGTCTTTTCGATGTCTTCTCCCAGTAAATCCATGGTGGTGCTGTGCATCAGTTTGACTTTGTTTCATTTAAGTACTCCATTCTTTCTCGTATAAAAAAAAATACTCCATTCTTTCTAAATTATAAGTACTCCATCCGTTGAAAATGACGAGTCCTTTTGGCTTTTCTAAGTCCGTAGCTTTTTTTATGTCTAATATGCATAAAAAAAGTTTGTACTTAGATGGTGTTTAGGACTGCTCTATAAACTCCACCATAGAGTAGCTCCACAAAAATTTAGAGTTTGTGGAGCAACTCTCGAAGTGCTCTCATAACTCCACACTTTTTTCTCGATCAGAGTGCCTGGAGCTAAAACCGTTTAGAAAAAAACGTGGAGCGAAGCTAAAAAACGTGGAGCGAAACATTCCCAAACACCCTGGAGAAACTAAAATAATTTATAATTTAAAACGGAGAGAGTACCGGTATAATCCTCTTATTGCCATGTTTGCCACATTTACAAGAAATCCACTAGCCAATGAGACATAGGAATCGTGACGTGACGACTGGGCTTTCGCTTTTTGAAAGACTTTATTAAAGACAAGACAAATCTAGTTTTCTCCTCTGTCTCTGACAATTCACGTGGGTAAATCCACATTTGCATAGACGGACCTAACGCCCACCTCTGTAAATGAAATACTTTTTTCAATAAAATCCCCAGCCTTGATAGCCCACGAAGCTCGAGTCACCGCTGACACTACCCACCAAGCCTATGCCAGCATCGATGCTGCTTCATAGAACTCGCCATGGAGACACTACTGCTCCGCAGAAATCATGGTGAAGACGCTGCTCCATATAAATTAACATGGAGACTCGCCGACACCCCTGACGCTGCTGATGAGTTCAATCTAGCTCGAGGGGACGAGACTAAATTGACCGTCGAGAATCAATGCGTTACATTAGTTCGCAAAAAAAAAAAAAGAATCAATGCGTTACATCTAGAAATAGAGTGGGTGAGAGAGAGGGTGAGATGAGAACTGAGATCAGTGCCGATCCAATGCTACCAGCACTAGTCGGGACAAGTAGCCTGCATGCCAATGTCAGAAGGGAAGTAGTATGCCAATGCCGCCACCCATGCCCACGGAAGACGTGCCAAGCTCCGTCATCACCGCCTATGGAAGGGGAGGCTCGGCCGAGCATGACCCACGCCGCGGATCGCCACCAGGATCCACTCTGCCCCCACCTTAGCTGATTGTTCAGGTGACACCTCGGCCCAGTAGATACCCCTAGTGACACACCATCGATGGATCCGAAAGAACAGAAGGGAATGGAGGGAGTAGCGAATAATAATAATCTATACTATAATTGACCACTTCGAATTATTTTAGGTTCACCAATAAAAACGTCCCCCGCTGAATAGTCTAACCATTGTGTATCTAAAAAATTATACACACAAATTTATCTTTATTAAAATCAAGGACTCGTGAAAGAACTACGTCAGATCCAAGAGCCGAGGGACGAAGTTTGATATGAGGCTTCTCACCCCACCTCACCCTGCGCCCTCCCACTCTTACGAGAACGCTGCACTACCGCAGGTTCGATTCCTGAACTCACCTAAAAATAAATCACCGTAGGAATAAAAAAAGCAAACACCGGGATCAGGACGCGAGCAGGGATCACGATGCGAGCACCCGTTGATCCCGCCGGCCGGGCGCCTGCTCCCGGAACGCGAGCTGACCTCGACGCCCTGCCTTGCTCCTCACCGCTCGATCTACAACACGGCTGATGAGGGAGGCGGCGCCGATAAGGGCAGTGGTGGCCGGGAACAGTAGTCCGGCCCATCACCTTGGAGTTCGGACCTAACCCGTCCCTCCGGCACACGCGCCCGCCTGCTCACCGGATCCGCCGTGGTGGGCAGCCTTGGCGGCGTGGATCAGATCCAGCAAGCACCAACCGCGGCGTCGGCCTACCGGTGTGGAAGCCGCGACGTGCCGAGGATCTCGGTGTGGCGCAGAGGCTGGTGGTGCCCACGAAGAAGATGCGGCGTGGGCCGAGGTCGCGGAGCATGCAGTAAGGGCCACTAGTACACGAGCATACTATTTAGACGGTTGGTAACCTATTTCTACTGGCGTTTTCCAGCACCGCCTGCGCTGGAGGCCAGTAGAAATGGGTCAATTCCACAGACGGTTCACTTAGCGAACCGTCTGTGCAAAAAATTCCCGAAAAAACCCAAAAATAAATAGCAAAAAAAGATTTTAATTAGGGGGGACCCCACCGCCTAGCGCCCGCCCGTCTCCGTCGTAGTCGCAAGTCTCGCAATTTTTCGCGTAAAAATCACGTGCTACGCGCTCCAGTGGGATTCGAACCCACGACATCGGCCTCGTGCAAAGCCTCCTCTACCACTGCACCACACACTCACATGTGTCCATATACCCTTTCGGTTCCCCACATATTATATAAATCCGTGTGTAATTTGCTTGTTTGAGGTCCTAAACGATTTCAAATCAAAAAGTTGTCAGCTACAAAGTTTCATAACTTTTCGAGATGAACAATTTTCGTATCGGTCATTTCTCCATCTGAGGTCGTTTACAAAATTTGAATTTAAAATTTCAGACCATTCAAACGTAGTTTTCGTTGACAAGATGATTTCAAATTAAAAAGTTGTAATTTACAAAGTTCTTTTCAAGACGAACAACTTTTATTTTGGGTGTTTTCTCATCCGAGATCATTTGAAAAAATCGAATTTTAAAAAACACGGGGTATTTCTAGTGGCGGATTTCTTAACGAACCGCCTATAGAAATGGATTTCTACAGGCGGTTTGTTAAGATAACCGCATGTAGAAATGTCTTATTTTCACAGACGGTTTTCTTAACAAACCGCCTGTAGAAATCCATTTCTACAGGCGGTTTTGGTCTTAGGGTCCACCGTTCCATTTCTACTGGCGCATGATAACTAAAACCGCCAGTAAAAAAAAGCGAGCGCTGGGAAAAATCATCTTTCTACTGGTGGGCGTCATCTTCTACTGGAGTACGGGCTGCTCAGCATCGCACATCTGGTACTCCGCTTCTGGGTCTGCACCCTTCGTAATTACAATCGCTACTGTGCTAATAATCCATCCGCTCATGCCTCTTGATCGCTTTCTTCTCCTCCTTTTCGGCTGCTGCTGCTTCTCGATTTGAACAGGGATTGCAGGAAGCAAGTCTACCTAGGTGAGTGCCTGAGTTCCACACGTTCGAGCTCGAGCATCTTCTATGAAATGTATTTCAGTAGGAGACCCTCCCAATTTCCTTGTACTATTAACAGTATCCAGTATTATTTCACCTTCTTTTTTTTTTCTGCAGTAGTTTAGGTGAATTTTACATGCCAAAAATACTGAATTTATGCAGCTATATCAAACTACAAGCAGTGACTAGAGGCTAATTGACATTTTCCTCATTTGAAATTTGACAGCTTGTTGATTGCTGCTATGTAACTGTTTGAAACAAGAATACATACGTTTGCTCAATTGAATTTACAGTACTGTCGTTGATCCCGCCGGCCGCCTCCTCATGTAAAGTGAATTTTTTTGGTTGATTTTTTTTGCTGCAGCAAGGGACGTCTAAGAGTACACATGTAAAGTGCCTTTTGGCTGATTTTTTCTTTAGCCAGTGACGCTTGCTTCTCATGTAAAGGGGCAATTCTCATTTAGATTTAAGTGATTGGATAGAAAGAATTTTATTTATATTTAAGTAGTAGTTTGGACTAACTAAACAGTGTTTTTTAACAGCATTTTATTACTGTGTTCATGGATAGATATTTAAGTGACTTCTAATAGTAGAAATAACTTTGAGTTGCATCTTGTCATGTGGAGCTCTAATGTATCTTTTATGAACGCTGTCAGTATTATTGATATGTACAACAAGGAGTTAACCGATCTCCAAAAGATCCTTGCTATGAGTTCTCTTTGGATATTGGGTAGTGGAAGCTTGCTCTTTTGTGAACACATTCAGTCAAAGTGATGGGATATGGGGAGTAGTAGGGATTTGCAGAATTAGGGATCAGGCTCTTTGCCTTCCCCCAAGACGTCATATGTATTGTGCCTACTATCTTGCAATGCTTGTCTTTTTATGGTCCAATGTTGTTTGTGTCACGTTTAGTCTTTCTCTTCAGGTAAGCTGGACAAAGTTGATGTCCTAAAAGCAATCTGTTCAAGATTTGATATCACAACTGAGCCTGCTATTTGTGTGAGTGAAAGTCTGTAAGCTTTCATTTTACTGCAGATATCTCTTAGTAGATCTTAATTGATGTTAATTGATATTTGAGAGTGCAACTTTGATTAAAATTTGTCATTGTCAGCTTATGGTATTGGTAGGTGTGAGGTGTGCCTATTCCCCTGACGATGCAATGGCCGTGGTGGCAGAGGTGGTGCCTCACTACAAGATGACACCCCTTTTTGCAACGCATATATGTGTTACTAAAGGTCCATATATGCATTGGTGGGGTCTATACCAACGCATTTGCTATGTGTTGCTCAAAGTGGCGTTGCAAGGATTTATTGCAACACTTATATATGTGTTGGTAACACCCACAAATAAGTGTTGCAAAGTTGCAACGGATATGATAGGTTGTAGCAACGCTTATATGTGTTTGTACCGACAACGGACAAATTACTTCTATAGTTCATTGCAACATTTAAAATTTGATTATTGCAACGAATATATGTGTATCTAGGAATTAACCATCTAATAAACAATATTAACAATTATTTCAGCTTATCAAACAATAATTGGAAAATTAGATGTTCTCACATAAGAAATAACAACACACAACCGTATATTAAAAAAATAAATTTTGAATTACAATGAGAACATCTACATAATCAATGTAATTTTTATTCACAACACATGTTCTCTTATGGGAGTTAAATATAAAAAACAACAAATAAGTCCTCGGTGCCACCAGCTCTCCATTATCACGTCCAGGCTATCTCGTCCATTTGTTCTCGGTCTCCATAGCCCTCCATTATGAAGTCTAGGGTATCTCATCCATTTTTGTTTTGATCCACATATTACGTTTAGGCTATCTCATCACAAAACCTACAGATGAAAATTATAGTATATTAGTATGGGACAATTAGGAGATTAGAAGTGCACTTTAGAAGACGTATCTCATACACTAGTAATTATGACTACAGTGTTGAGAACTTTATTTTTCGGAGAATATTAGAGGTCGAAATAGGGTAGCTAATATTTTGAAATTTGCATATAATAACAACATATTTGTAAGAGAGTATTTACCTACTCTTTAAGATGTTTCATGATTTGAGCAATTGGAAGATGTTTCCTAGTTTGATTACAAAAGTTTTCCCAACAATTTAATAAAATTCAATAAATTATAAACCTAGAAAAACTAAAGAACAACGCATATATCTTAGAAAACTATTAATGTAAAAAATCCTCATTGTAACTATCACACATGATAAATACAATTGAACTACCAATTGAGGAAAACAGATGGAAAGTACTGAAACCTGAATGTGTTGTAGTGGGTTCAGATAGACTAAAGATGATTTCTCTACAGGTTTAGATTGACAGAATAAGTAGGCGACTGCATATTAGAATATGCATGCTAACAAAACAAAGAACATAGTGCAGTGCTTACGTTCGTAATATAATCCTTGTTCTAGGACCCTGTGGCTTTAGCAAATCTGCAGTCATTTAAACATTCAGATGATCTACAAAGAAATTGTTGGGAGCATTTACATATGTACTGAAATTAGAGATTATATCAAGAAAAAAGTAAACACTGCAGGATCTGTTAAGCATAATGATTTCAAAGCATAAATGATTTTGGATACCAAAAGAATACCTGATAAAAGATGTCAGACTACAAAGACATAATATATATAGCAAAGTGATTGGAATTAAACTTGTCAATCTGAAACAAAATTTCAGAAATATTAAAATCCATGCTAAAGAAAGTTAAATTAGTCACATATGTACCCCTGTGATCTTGCGCTTCATATCCATGATTGCTTGCCAAAAGAGAAAATAGCATAAACTAATCACTTATGTTTGTGAAATTAAAGTTCAATGCTAAAATCGATGTCAAGTACAGAACAAAATAAAATTTGGTTCACGTCAATGGGACTCTAGATGTTTATTCATTAAGAGTTGTAGAGTAGAGGGCCCTATATAATCTGTTTGGATCATGTCGGAAGATAAGCAACACTGAAACATTGAAGTCCACTTGGAATAATTCAAATTTTCTACAACCTGCAGATCTAGAAAAAGTATGTCATTCAAAAGATAAAATATTTTCACCTGTAAATTATATAAGTAGTAATTTACCAAGACAATTTTCTTAACATCTGACCTGTCACCGGTCCCCGGTAGGAATACATATTTTATATGATATGTAATCTGATGCAGTTCACTAGAAAAAATAGACCATTCTTATTTATGCTAAAGGACACACTTTTTCCCTTAGCAACTCAATAATATACAGATTCAAAAGTAATAGTCTGGCATCCTCCTCTATAGGTAACGGCTTCATCTTTGGTCAGTAGTGTAATATCAATCTGGGTTATATCCCCATCTCAGTAAACCAAATGCAAATTGAAAGGGACAAGGCAAACCGACAGATGGAATAACCATGCATAATATCAGTCTAGATGAACAATAGGAGGGGAAGGTAACTAACCATCGGGGGTTCATCAGTACCACTACGGTAGATATAGCCGCCGTCGCTACCGCCACAGGTGCAGGTCAGGATCCAGCACCCTACTGCTACTGACGCAGATCGGGATTCCGCTGTGGCCGGCAATGCGCTTCGTTGCCGCCGCTGTAACCAGGCTTCCGAAACCGCCGCCGCTGCAACTAGGCTTCCAGAACCGCCGCCGCCACCAGGCTTCAGGAAACCACCATATGGAGATCCAGATGTGGGAGGAAGAAGATCGCCGCCGCCACCAGGCTTCAGGGCCATAGGGAGATCCAGATGTGCGAGGAAGAAGAGGGATATGCGGGGGAGGGTTTCAATGAGACTTCGGTAGTTTCCCCTTGCTTTATTTTTTTGCACAAGGATGCTTTGACGTGGTGGGTGTGGGCCAGACTTCTAGACTCCATCCATCTATTATTAGCGATCTAAATAACAATGCTAAATATATGCATTGTTGTCACACCCAAAATTTTCTATTTTGGGTTGTGCATGAAAAACACTAAATAAAATAAATAATTTCAATGTTTGAATAAATTTATTAGATAAGTTAAGTTGCTGCTAATTTAAATATAGAAAATTGTGGTTTTAAACTTTTTCATATTAATTTATTAATGTGGTGTCTGTGTGATGCTTGTCTTTGGTGTTGGTGAGTGCTATTATTTTCAAAATACCATAGGACGACGTTTACTTCTCATCGGAAAACTTTTTGGTATTTTCTGGATTCAAAATTCCAATTTTCGTGAGCTTAATCTTTTTCCTTGATCTTTTCATCCATCTTTTCATGAGCTCAAACTCATTTAGTTGAGTTACTTATCTTCCCAAGAGTCTCCAGAATTTTTCCCGTGATTTTTCTGAGCTCCGAGCTATTTTTCGCGGCAAAAGGTAATTCTAGATTTTCTGGAATTATTTTATTCTCGGAATTAAAATAATCCTGAAATTAAGAAATTCCGAAAAGTTTCCAAACCCTACGACTATATATATGCCGGCGTAGCCCTCGACGCCCTGATTCCAGAAGTACAACTCTTATCGCGAGCCGTCGCTCGTAGCTCCCTCTATCTCTCGCCGTATCTTAAATATACATATATACATGTATACGAGTGTCTTCCGTAAGGAAATAGAATAGAATATCCTAGTAGTCCTCTGGTTTGTTGGCCTTGTGACTGTTACGTATCAAAATTCTCTTTGACCAGCCAATTAGAGAACCTGCCCCCTCCAATCAACAGTTAGCTGGTGTTGTAAAAACCTGTTCTGATCTCCTCCGAGCCTCTTTTGTGTTCTCTACATGCACGTGATTTTCATCATGGCCGTGTCACATTTATCAATTGTCGAACACATCCAGGCCCATGAATTGCTAGCCTATATATATCAATCTAAAGCCCGTTCGTTTTTCCCTAGCTTCTGTCCGCACGCCGCCGCTCTATTCCTCGTCACCAGCCTCCACACGATCTTGCTATCGAAGTTAGAGGAAAAGCCATCTCTGAGAGAACTTCGCCGAGCTGCCATGGAGCCGTTCCTGTAGGGCTGCACGCTGTTGCCGCCGCCGCCGCTGTCGCCGCCGCCGCCGCAGCAGATTAGAGAAGATGGCCGCAGTTGACACCTTCCTCTTCACCTCGGAGTCTGTGAACGAGGGACACCTTGACAAGCTCTGCGACTAGGTCTCAGATGCCGTTCTTGATGCTTGCCTTGCTGAGGACGGTGGACATGCCGCCGGTGGAGGTCGGCGACCGCGACGTCTGCGTCAGGATGCTGGCCGCCCCCATCAACCCCTCGGACATCAACCGCATCGAGGGCGTCTACCCCGTCAGGCCCCGCTCTCGCCCGGCGACTGGGTCATACCGTCCCCGCCATCGTTCGGGACCTGGCAGACGTACATTGTCAAGCATGAGAGCGTCTGGCACAAGGTCCGCAGCGATGTACCCATGGAGTATGCCGCCACCATCACCGTTAACCCCTTGACCGCGCTCAGGATGCTCCAAGACTTCGTGATTGTCCAGAATGGAGCTACCAGCATTGTTGGCCAGTGTGTTATTCAGCTCGCCAAAGTACGTGGAATCCACACCATCAACATTATTAGGGACAGGCCTGGGTCAGAGGAAGCAAAAGACAAACTCAAACAACTTGGTGCAGATGAGGTGTTCACAGAATCTCAACTAGACATGAAGAATGTCAAGAGCTTGCTGTTGATCCTTCCCTTGAGCCACGCTCGTCGAAGCTGCGGATTCGAGCGCCACTATGATGAGAAAGATCAAGCCGTTGCCTTCCAGTTCATCTCCGGCAGGGCAGGCCGTAGGTCGTTCCCGTTGTTGTCGTTTACTTGCTAGTTTGATGACCTCATCATCACGTCATGCAGGTATTATGGCCGTTTTTCTTTAGTAAAACAAATCCTGAAATACAATAGAAATACATATATACATACAATTTTGTTTAGGCCATATCTTCCATGTTTTAACTCCGATTTGACCCGTTCAAGTTGCGTTAGGTTCGTATTTGCAAGCTCTACATGTTAGTGTAGTTGTACAGTAGGTTTGGAAAATTTAATTTTCGAGTTTATATTAAAGTAATTATTTATGTATAGGAAATCTTAGAAAATTCATAACTTTCACGTTTTAAATCCGAATTTTGTGATCTTTACATCTGTGTGATCGTAGCAACGTGTAGAATAGTTTTGTAAGCTTTTCTAAATGTTTTTCTACTGTTGGTGTACTGTTCTAATTGTATCTTTTGTTTGCTTCGTGTATGTTTGCTCGGAATGTTTGTATGTTGATGCTTGGTGATCGAATTTAGACGGTGAGCAGTACTACGATGATTAGGAGTATTATTTTGAGCCGGACCAGCAATATCTATCGGAGAACTTTGATCAAGGCAAGTATAACATAGGACTATCCTTGTTACCTATTCACTGAAATTATCATACATATGCATGTGTCTTCCTTGACAACCATAGAGATTATAACTTAGCTGTTGATATCTTGTTTCCTTGTCACCTATGGGTTATGCATTTGGGTAGCTATTGCTAGCGCTTAATTATGAACAATGATCTGGTAATTGGATTAATAAATTATGCAACCAACCATTAAGATGATTTTATTATTATTGAAAAGGGGGCTAGAGCAAGGGGTTATATTGTTGCTCTGGTTTCTCTCCATAAGGACTTACCTGTAAGTGATAACCGGGATATACAGTACAGCTGTGAGGGCTATATGGCTCTGGCTCTAGTTGTTCAAGAGACCTTTTCTAGCTTGTTAGTGGTTACCTTAAATGGCGTAAGAATGGCTTGACACGTTGGGTGTAGTGCGAGCCCCTGGCCTAGTGTGTATAGGCTGCGGTTGTTGTGCCACAGGGAAGGGGGGTTCTACATCTGCCTGCCGAGTGAATCTAATGGCCCTAACTTGTTAGACAAACTTTTGAATGGCTTTATATGGTCTCCGATGTTTTGGGCCTTGCAAACCCATGCATTTGGAAATCATGACTCACAGTGAAAGTGTACACCTCTGCGCAGAGTTAAAAACTGGTATACTAGCCGTGTTCACGGATACGAGCGGCCTTGGGGATTCTTACAGAATAATTGATCACCATTGTTATATCATGCTTAATTATTGTTGATTATTATTATGCTCATGTTAATGCTATTCATTATCCTTATTACAATTGATCATTGATTCATTAATGGGAATTGGAATACCTTGATGCTACTCCATTGCTAAATATATGATGATTAAAAGCTAACCGCAGTTAAACAGTGTCTAGCCATTTGAGCCTCATGAACCCTGTGTTATATTTGTTGAGTTCGACATGGACTCACTCTTGCTATTTCCCCCACACTCCAGTGTGTAGTAAGATGCTACTCGGAAGAAGGACAAAGGTGTAGTAGAGTTTCCAGAAGACTAGTAGAAGTGCTAGGCATATGTTACCCCCAGTCAGCCGTCCCTGAGAAGAATGAAGCCTGAAGTTTAGTCACCGTTCCGCGATACTCTAATGTAAGTGTTAATATAGCTATGTATACGTTATATAATAACATTGTTTCTGATACTTTTTCATTCTGGCATATGTGTGGACTTCCTGGGCACACATATGATTAGCCTGGTTTTGTTCTTTAGAAAACCGGGTGTGACAGGGTTCATGAGGCACAAAAGGCTAGACACTGTTTGACTGCGTTTAGCTTTTATTCATCATATAATTAGCAATTGAGTAGCATCAAGGTAATCCAAATCCCATTAATGAATCAATGATCACTTGTAATAAAGATAATGAATAGCATTAACATGAGCATAATAATAACAACAATAATTAAGCATGATATAACAATGGTGATCAACTATTCTGTAAGAATCCCCAAGGCCGCTCGTATCCGTGAGCACGGCTAGTATACCAGTTTTTAACTCTGCGCAGAGGTGTACACTTTCACTGTGAGTCATAACTTCCAAATGCATGGGTTCGCGACTCCCCAAAACACCGGAAATTATATAAAGCCATTCAAAAGTTCGTCTAACAAGTTAGGGCCATTAGATTCACTCGGCAGGCAGATGTAGAACCCCCCTTCCCTGTGGCACAACAACCGCAGCCTATACACACTAGGCCAGGGGCTCGCACTACACCCAACGTGTCAAGCCATTCTTACGCCATTTAAGGTAACCACTAACAAGCTAGAAAAGGTCTCTTGAACAACTAGAGCCAGAGCCATATAGCCCTCACAGCTGTACTGTATATCCCGGTTATCACTTACAGGTAAGTCCTTATGGAGAGTAACTAGAGCATCAAAATAACCCACATGCTCTAGCCCCCTTCAACAGTAATAAAATCATCTTAATTGGTTGATTGCATAATCCATTAGTCAAATTACAAGATCATTATTCATAATTAAGCGCTAGCAATAGCTACCCAAATGCATAACCCATAGGTGACAAGGAAACAAGATATCAATATCTAAGTTATAATCTCTAAGGTTGTCAAGGTAGACACATGCATATGATATTGATTATAGTGAATAGGTAACAAGGATGGTCCCATGTTATACTTGCCTTGATCAAAGTTCTCCAATAGATACTGCTGGTCCGGCTCAAAATAATACTCCTAATCGTCGTAGTACTGCTCACCGTCTAAATTCGATCACCAAGCATCAACGTACAAACATTCCGAGCAAACATACACGAAGCAAACAAAAGATACAATTAGAACAGTACACCAACAGTAGAAAAACATTTAGAAAAGCTTACAAAACTATTCTACACGTTGCTACGATCACACAGACGTAAAGATCACAAAAATCAGACTTAAAACGTGAAAGTTATGAATTTTCTAAGATTTCCTATAGATAAATAATTACTTTAATATAAACTCGAAAATTAAATTTTCTAAACCTACTGTACAGCTACACTAACATGTAGAGCTCGCAAATACGAACCTAACGCAACTTGAACGGGTCAAATCGGAGTTAAAACGTGGAAGATATGGCCTAAACAAGATTGTATGTATATATGTATTTCTATTGTATTTCGGGATTTGTTTTTCTTAAAGAAAACGGCCATAATGCATGTATGATGTGATGATGATGTCATCAAGCTAACAAATTCAATGAACAGAACACAATAGGTAGATATTAATCATATTGGTACATATTTTTTTATGAAAAGCCGAGACTTAAACATAGCTGGGTTTTAATTGCAAAAGCAAGTTGCATCCACGTTATTCCAATAAATATTAAATAAATTCAGAAAACATGTTCAGGGTATGACATCAGCACATGATTTAGTCAATAGAATAATGTGACAAGGGATTAATCTGGCCGCTGACCTTCAACTAATCTCCATGTACGCATGACGTTTGACTCTATATCATGGGGAAGGAAAAAAATATCTTTTCGTGCTAATGGACGATGATGATGGGGATGACTGCTTGCTCAGGTTCGGGATCGAAAGTGTTGAACGTGTGCCTCAGCTGCAAATTGTCTCATCGTGGTTTGATGCTTGTTTGATGTTGCTTCGCTGCATCCATTTAGAGAGGATCTGCCTTGTGAAATTGAGATCGATTGGTCCATGCATGGCCATGTTGGGAGCTAGCTGCGGAGGCAGTCTCTTGGCAGAGTGGCCGTCGGGCGGTATTGGACGAGACAGCGACGGTGCGTCTTCATGCTGGTGAGGAACTCTGGACGATGACAAGGAGACGAGCCCATGGAAACTCGATGAAGCTTCCCCCAACTGACAGCTTTCAACGCTGCGAAGTTATCGTCGAGATCGTGATGACTTCCGTCGGCCTTCCTTTGCTCCTAGGTCGGCGTTCTTCACCAAAGGCCCTTTTATGTCGCAACCGAGTCTAGACTTTGATGATTCACCGGAGGAGATCATAGCACAGCGGCACATGCTCATTAAGCTCGTGAGGCGGCGGCGGCGGGATCAAGCAGGAGGGCGAGCGGATGACAACAGCGACGGCGAACGGCGACAGCGGCGGCGGGCGGCGACAGCGGCGGCGGCGGCAACAGCGGCGGCGGCGGCAATAGCGGCGGCGGCGACAACAGCGGCGGCGAACGGCAACAGCGGCGGTGGGCGGCGACAGCGGTGGCGGCGGCAACAGCGGCGGAAAAACAGGGCTAGCAGGCAGGCCGGACATATATATAGGGAGGAAGACTCTCCACCTTCACGTCAACTAGCGATATGGTGCTAATTGACGTTGCACCCTCCATCTTTACTAATAGGCCTAATTAATTATTAAAGCCCATTAGTAAATAAATGAATGGACATTTAGGATTATTGCACACAAGCTTTGGTGGAAAATGAGATATTTATTATTTTCGGAATTAATTAATTTCGTGGATAAAATAATTCTAGAAAAGTCCAGAATTATTATTTAAGCCGCGAAAAATACTCCGAAAACTCCGAAAATTCGTGGGAATTTTCTAGAGACATTATGGAACATGAGGAACCCAAATAAAGTATTTGGAGCTTATGAAAAGATGGATGAAGAGATCAAGGAAAAAGATTAAGCTCACGGAAATTGGAATTTTGGATCCAGAAAATACCAAAAAGTTTTCCGATGAGAAGTAAACGTTGTCCTATGGTATTTTGAAAAATAATAGCACTCACCAACACCAAAGACAAGCATCACACAAACACCACATTATTAAATTAATATGAAAAAGTTTAAAACCACAATTTTCTATATTTAATTAGCAACAACTTAACTTATCTAATAAATTTATTCAGATATTGAAATAATTTATTTTATTTAGTATTTTTCATGCACAACCCAAAATAGAAAATTTTGGGTGTGACAAATCTACCCCACTTAACAGGAATCTCGTCCCGAGATTCGGAGAGACTAGGGAGAAAGATAAAGTTGATCTGCAAGTCTTCACTCTTTCCTAATCGACTCTTATCCAATGATGATGCCACAAGCTCAAAACCCACTTTGTAAAGGTACCCTTTAGGCACTTATGATCCTTATAGATGGTTCTAACAGGTTACCAACCCTGAGAAAAGATACTTGCGCTCGATAGTGACTTTGCAACCATGCAGATAGCTGATGCTTCCAGGTGACGAAATAGAATGTATAAAACCTCCATCTTGTGTCGTCTTTTAGTTTGGTAACTCCCCTTAAGAAGAGATCAATTGGAGAACACCAATTGTTAGATTGCATTTGTTTCTGAGTGATGACTACCATCATGTTCTTCTACCATCTCAAAGAGACTCATGAGCATATCCAAGATCAAGTAATCCTACACTTCCTCGCGAGCAGAAAAACAGCAGTACAGAAATACAGTTATAACTCAAGTTCTATGAATCCGATGATGTTGTAGCTTATACCGTTGGAAAGCTTATCAAATTTACTACAACTTCCTTATAGAACACTTCTCCAGATTCTGCAGTTAAGGTAGTCGAAAACTGTGCACAACAGAAACTATTCCAGGTTGCTGACAGCACAGATGCGTCGCCTTGTGATTTTCATAACTCCCAAACCATAATAGCTATCAGGGTGGTTCTTACGGTCAGAGAAACATATTGAAGTCTACTGTTGTCCAGAATTTATCCATGATTTTTGGGCGTCCAAAAATAGAGATATAAGCTAAAGAAGACAGACTGTTCTAAAAAGACAGGATAAGGTAGGAACAAGATTCAGAGAGACTAGAGAGATCGATGACACTAATCTTCAAGTCTTCATGCTTCTTTGATTTGCGTTGATGAGATATAAGACATAGATCAAGGATAGCCAAAAGATGACAAGAAAGATAAGGTTTGATCTTCAGTTCTTCGTACCTCGTCGCTTGAGATTGTTGATGGTAGCGGACACTACCCCACTTAACAAAGATTTTGTTCCACCTAGCAATGTCATTGAAGGCAACACTCTCTTTAAGGCTTGCTGCTAATGATAAGTCCTTCACTTAAAACTTACTAAACATACTTGATATGGGGGTGATGTCATCTAAGTTTCCATGAAACTAACTATAGACTTCCAACATCTCCTTCCTATGTCATCCACGCTAACTTGTATAGAGTATTTTGAATTGAATGTTGAACTCCCAACTGATGATAGCTTAAAGTGATGACTAGTCCTGACAAATACTCGAGCTTCATGTAGATGATCCAACAAAGCACTGATCCCAAGCAAACAACACTAGCACATGAGTAGACTTCCAATCATAGAGATAACCACTTCTTCCGAGTGAAGCACTAGGACATACGAAACCTTCATCTTGCAACACTCACAACCTTGCTACCCCCCTTAAGAAAAAGAAACTAGGGAACACCAAAGTAACTTGCATCTCCTTTTATACTAGATAACCATAATCATCTCTAATGCAATATTCCAAGGCAAATCAATGAGATTCAAAGATATCCAATGATATATTCACTTATACAAGATAAGGAAGTAATGCAGAAAATTTCTGGGCGAATTCCAATTTTAATAGTTCAGTAAATCTGACATAACTCGAGCTACAGAGATCCAAATGAAGTGATCTTTACATGGTTGGAAAGCTTATGAAATTATCTACAACTTTTATTCACAACACTTTTCCAGATTCTGTCCATAAGTTAGTCAAAAACTGAACTTAACCGAAACTGTTTCAGGATTCCAGACTGCGCAGTGACCCCAACTTGGAACAGGTATATCTCTTAGCTCATAATAGATAATAAGGTAAGTCCAGTGGGTTTGGAAAGATACAGAAGTCTAGTTATTCCCAGTAAAATTTCATAAATTTCTCATGTCCATATCTTGAGATATAACAGAAACATTGCAGACTGCTATAGAAATCAGCATGCGGAGTATTACGTAAAACCTACCCCACTTATCCTGGATCGAACTACTCCTAAGACTTATATCTTCCGAGCCACCTTTTAAACACGAGAACAAGGCAACACACAAGCAACACATCAAGCAAAACAAGCACACATCACATCATCGGTACTACACGTGCTTCTTCAACAATGGTGGTCATCCTAATGGAAGATTATGGATGATGAAATGCCATCGAATCTTTGAACAAGGTAAGATCAGAAAACTTTTGGTAAAACAACAAAAATCAAAAACCAAGGAAGTAAGAAATAATAGCTCAAAGGAAGCTATCAAGGAGAGGATACAACAGGACAAGGAAGAGGAAATAGTCAAAATCAATGAGTCAAGGGATAACAAAATAGTTTTATAGTAAAATGAGTTTTAGAATACGTCCAGTGCTACTTGGCATACGTCCTACAGTCAACACCGCTCCGATACCACTCTGTCACACCCGGTTTTCTAAAGAACAAAACCAGGCTAATCATATGTGTGCCCAGGAAGTCCACACATATGCCAGAATGAAAAAGTATCAGAAACAATGTTATTATATAACGTATACATAGCTATATTAACACTTACATCAGAGTATCGCGGAACGATGACTAAACTTCAGGCTTCATTCTTCTCAGGGACGGCTGACTGGGGGTAACATATGCCTAGCACCTCTACTAGTCTTCTGGAAACTCCACCACACCTTTGTCCTTCTTCCGAGTAGCATCTAACTACACACTGGAGTGTGGGGGAAATAGCAAGAGTGAGTCCATGTCGAACTCAACAAGTATAACACAGGGTTCATGAGGCACAAAAGGCTAGACACTGTTTGACTGCGTTTAGCTTTTAGTTATATGTGTGCCCAGGAAGTCCACACATATGCCGGAATGAAAAAGTATCAGAAACAATGTTATTATATAACGTATACATAGCTATATTAACACTTACATCAGAGTTCCTGGGTCAGAGGAAGCAAAAGACAAACTCAAACAACTTGGTGCAGATGAGGTGTTCACAGAATCTCAACTAGACATGAAGAATGTCAAGAGCTTGCTGTTGATCCTTCCCTTGAGCCACGCTCGTCGAAGCTGCGGATTCGAGCGCCACTATGATGAGAAAGATCAAGCCGTTGCCTTCCAGTTCATCTCCGGCAGGGCAGGCCGTAGGTCGTTCCCGTTGTTGTCGTTTACTTGCTAGTTTGATGACCTCATCATCACGTCATGCAGGTATTATGGCCGTTTTTCTTTAGTAAAACAAATCCTGAAATACAATAGAAATACATATATACATACAATTTTGTTTAGGCCATATCTTCCATGTTTTAACTCCGATTTGACCCGTTCAAGTTGCGTTAGGTTCGTATTTGCAAGCTCTACATGTTAGTGTAGTTGTACAGTAGGTTTGGAAAATTTAATTTTCGAGTTTATATTAAAGTAATTATTTATGTATAGGAAATCTTAGAAAATTCATAACTTTCACGTTTTAAATCCGAATTTTGTGATCTTTACATCTGTGTGATCGTAGCAACGTGTAGAATAGTTTTGTAAGCTTTTCTAAATGTTTTTCTACTGTTGGTGTACTGTTCTAATTGTATCTTTTGTTTGCTTCGTGTATGTTTGCTCGGAATGTTTGTATGTTGATGCTTGGTGATCGAATTTAGACGGTGAGCAGTACTACGATGATTAGGAGTATTATTTTGAGCCGGACCAGCAATATCTATCGGAGAACTTTGATCAAGGCAAGTATAACATAGGACTATCCTTGTTACCTATTCACTGAAATTATCATACATATGCATGTGTCTTCCTTGACAACCATAGAGATTATAACTTAGCTGTTGATATCTTGTTTCCTTGTCACCTATGGGTTATGCATTTGGGTAGCTATTGCTAGCGCTTAATTATGAACAATGATCTGGTAATTGGATTAATAAATTATGCAACCAACCATTAAGATGATTTTATTATTATTGAAAAGGGGGCTAGAGCAAGGGGTTATATTGTTGCTCTGGTTTCTCTCCATAAGGACTTACCTGTAAGTGATAACCGGGATATACAGTACAGCTGTGAGGGCTATATGGCTCTGGCTCTAGTTGTTCAAGAGACCTTTTCTAGCTTGTTAGTGGTTACCTTAAATGGCGTAAGAATGGCTTGACACGTTGGGTGTAGTGCGAGCCCCTGGCCTAGTGTGTATAGGCTGCGGTTGTTGTGCCACAGGGAAGGGGGGTTCTACATCTGCCTGCCGAGTGAATCTAATGGCCCTAACTTGTTAGACAAACTTTTGAATGGCTTTATATGGTCTCCGATGTTTTGGGCCTTGCAAACCCATGCATTTGGAAATCATGACTCACAGTGAAAGTGTACACCTCTGCGCAGAGTTAAAAACTGGTATACTAGCCGTGTTCACGGATACGAGCGGCCTTGGGGATTCTTACAGAATAATTGATCACCATTGTTATATCATGCTTAATTATTGTTGATTATTATTATGCTCATGTTAATGCTATTCATTATCCTTATTACAATTGATCATTGATTCATTAATGGGAATTGGAATACCTTGATGCTACTCCATTGCTAAATATATGATGATTAAAAGCTAACCGCAGTTAAACAGTGTCTAGCCATTTGAGCCTCATGAACCCTGTGTTATATTTGTTGAGTTCGACATGGACTCACTCTTGCTATTTCCCCCACACTCCAGTGTGTAGTAAGATGCTACTCGGAAGAAGGACAAAGGTGTAGTAGAGTTTCCAGAAGACTAGTAGAAGTGCTAGGCATATGTTACCCCCAGTCAGCCGTCCCTGAGAAGAATGGAGCCTGAAGTTTAGTCACCGTTCCGCAATACTCTGATGTAAGTGTTAATATAGCTATGTATACGTTATATAATAACATTGTTTCTGATACTTTTTCATTCTGGCATATGTGTGGACTTCCTGGGCACACATATGATTAGCCTGGTTTTGTTCTTTAGAAAACCGGGTGTGACAGAGTGGTATCAGAGCGGTGTTGACTGTAGGACGTATGCCAAGTAGCACTTGACGTATTCTAAAACTTATTTTATGATAAAACTATTTTGTTATCCCTTGACTCATTGATTTTGACTATTTCCTCTTCCTTGTCCTGTTGTATCCTCTCCTTGATAGCTTCCTTTGAGCTATTATTTCTTACTCCCTTGGTTTTTGTTTTATGTTGTTTCTACTAAAAGTTTTATGAGCTCACCTTATTTAAAAATTTGATGGCCTCTTTATCATCTATAATCTGCCATTAGGATGACCACCATTGCTGAAGAAGCACGTGTAGTACCGATGATGTAATGTGTGCTTGTTTTGCTTGATGTGTTGCTTGTGTGTTGTCCTTGTTCTCGTGTTTTGAAAATGGCTCGAAAGGTATAAGTCTTGAGGAGTAGCTCGATCCATATTAAGTAGGGTAGGTTTTGCGTAATACCTCGCATGCTGATTTCTATAGCAGTCAGCAATGTTTCTGTTATATCTCAAGATATGGACATGAGAAATTTATGAAATTTTACTGGGAATAACTAGACTTCCGTATCTTTCCAAACCCACTGGACTTACCTTTTTATCTATTTTGAGCTAAGAGATATACCTGTTCTAAGTTGAGGTTACTGCACAGTCTGGAATTCTGGAACAGTTTTGGCTAAGCTCTGTTTTTGATTAACGTAATGACAGAATCTGGAAAAGTGTTGTGAATAAAAGTCGTAGATAATTTCGTAAGCTTTCCAACCATATAAAGATCACCTTAATCGGATGTCTGTATCTCGAGTTATGTCAGATTTACTGAACTGTTGAAATTGGAATTCGCCCAGAAATTTTGTGCATTACTTCCTTATCTTGTATAAGTGAATATATCATTGGATATCTTTGAATCTCATTGATTTGCCTTGGAATCTTACATTAGAGATGATTATGGTTATCTAGTATAAAAGGAGATGCAAGTTACTTTGGTGTCCCCTAGTTTCTTTTTCTTAAGGGGGTAGCAAAGTTATGAGTGTTGCAAGATGAATGTTTCGAATGTCCTAGTGCTTCACTTGGAAGAAGTGGTTATCTCTATGATTGGAAGTCTACTCATGTGCTAGTGTTGTTTGCTTGGGATCAGTTCTTTGTTGGATCGTCTATAAGAAGCTCGGGTATTCGTCAGGACTAGTCTTCACTTTAAGCTATCATCAGTTGGGAGTTCAACATTCAATTCAACATACTCTATGCAAGTTAGCATGGACGACATAGGAAGGAGATGTTGGAAGTCTATAGTTAGTTTCATGGAAACTTAGATGACATCACCCCCATATCAAGTATGTTTAGTAAGTTTTAAGTGAAGTGAGTTTTCTACTTGGATAGGTATTCTCTAGTGGAGTTACTATGAAGAAGAGCTCAAGAGAGTTGAATGTGGAAAGCTCTTAAGGCTGTAAGTGTGGCATTTATTGGGATTATAAGAGCGACATCTACGTGGATCACAAGAATCTGAGGGATATCTTCGCTATGTTGGTTTTGAACCTGTGGTATCATCATCAGTTTGATCCTGATCAAGATTTTTATAAATTGCAAAGTGTTGCCTTCAATGACATTGCTAGGTGGAACAAAATCTTTGTTAAGTGGGGTAGTGTCCGCTACCATCAACAATCTCAAGCGACGAGGTACGAAGAACTGAAGATCAAACCTTATCTTTCTTGTCATCTTTTGGCTATCCTTGATCGATGTCTTATATCTCATCAACGCAAATCAAAGAAGCATGAAGACTTGAAGATTAGTGTCATCGATCTCTCTAGTCTCTCTGAATCTTGTTCCTACCTTATCCTGTCTTTTTAGAATAGTCTGTCTTCTTTAGCTTATATCTCTATTTTTGGACGCCCAAAAATCATGGATAAATTCTGGACAACAGTAGACTTCAATATCTTTCTCTGACCGTAAGAACCACCCTGATAGCTATTATGGTTTGGGAGTTATGAAAATCACAAGGCGACGCATCTGTGCTGTCAGCAACCTGGAATAGTTTCTGTTGTGCACAGTTTTCGACTACCTTAACTGCAGAATCTGGAGAAGTGTTCTATAAGAAAGTTGTAGTAAATCTGATAAGCTTTCCAACGGTATAAGCTACAATATCATCGGATTCGTAGAACTCGAGTTATAACTGTATTTCTGCACTGCCATTTTTCTGCTCGCGAGGAAGTGCAGGATTACTTGTTCTTGCATATGCTCATGAATCTCTTTGAGATGGTAGAAGGACATGACGATAGTCATCACTCAGAAACAAATGCAAGTTATCCTTTGGTGTTCTCTAGTTGATCTCTTCTTAAGGGGGTTTGCCGAACTAAAGACGATACAAGATGGAGGATTATATGTTTTGTTTCGTCATCTGGAAGCATCAGCTATCTACTTGGTTGCAAAGTCACTATCGAGCGCAAGTATCTTTTCTCAGGGTTGGTAACCTGTTAGAACCATCTACAAGGATCGTAAGGGTCTAAAGCAGATATTTACAAAGTTGGATTTGAGCTTGAGGCATCATCATCATTAGATAAGAATTGATCAGAGAAGAGTGAAGACTTGCAGATCAATTTTATCCTTCTCCCTAGTCTCTTCAAATCTCGGGACGAGATTCCTGTTAAGTGGGGTAGAATTGTCACACCCAAAATTTTCTATTTTGGGTTGTGCATGAAAAACACTAAATAAAATAAATAATTTCAATGTTTGAATAAATTTATTAGATAAGTTAAGTTGCTGCTAATTTAAATATAGAAAATTGTGGTTTTAAACTTTTTCATATTAATTTATTAATGTGGTGTCTGTGTGATGCTTGTCTTTGGTGTTGGTGAGTGCTATTATTTTCAAAATACCATAGGACGACGTTTACTTCTCATCGGAAAACTTTTTGGTATTTTCTGGATTCAAAATTCCAATTTTCGTGAGCTTAATCTTTTTCCTTGATCTTTTCATCCATCTTTTCATGAGCTCAAACTCATTTAGTTGAGTTACTTATCTTCCCAAGAGTCTCCAGAATTTTTCCCGTGATTTTTCTGAGCTCCGAGCTATTTTTCGCGGCAAAAGGTAATTCTAGATTTTCTGGAATTATTTTATTCTCGGAATTAAAATAATCCTGAAATTAAGAAATTCCGAAAAGTTTCCAAACCCTACGACTATATATATGCCGGCGTAGCCCTCGACGCCCTGATTCCAGAAGTACAACTCTTATCGCGAGCCGTCGCTCGTAGCTCCCTCTATCTCTCGCCGTATCTTAAATATACATATATACATGTATACGAGTGTCTTCCGTAAGGAAATAGAATAGAATATCCTAGTAGTCCTCTGGTTTGTTGGCCTTGTGACTGTTACGTATCAAAATTCTCTTTGACCAGCCAATTAGAGAACCTGCCCCCTCCAATCAACAGTTAGCTGGTGTTGTAAAAACCTGTTCTGATCTCCTCCGAGCCTCTTTTGTGTTCTCTACATGCACGTGATTTTCATCATGGCCGTGTCACATTTATCAATTGTCGAACACATCCAGGCCCATGAATTGCTAGCCTATATATATCAATCTAAAGCCCGTTCGTTTTTCCCTAGCTTCTGTCCGCACGCCGCCGCTCTATTCCTCGTCACCAGCCTCCACACGATCTTGCTATCGAAGTTAGAGGAAAAGCCATCTCTGAGAGAACTTCGCCGAGCTGCCATGGAGCCGTTCCTGTAGGGCTGCACGCTGTTGCCGCCGCCGCCGCTGTCGTCGCCGCCGCCGCAGCAGATTAGAGAAGATGGCCGCAGTTGACACCTTCCTCTTCACCTCGGAGTCTGTGAACGAGGGACACCTTGACAAGCTCTGCGACTAGGTCTCAGATGCCGTTCTTGATGCTTGCCTTGCTGAGGACGGTGGACATGCCGCCGGTGGAGGTCGGCGACCGCGACGTCTGCGTCAGGATGCTGGCCGCCCCCATCAACCCCTCGGACATCAACCGCATCGAGGGCGTCTACCCCGTCAGGCCCCGCTCTCGCCCGGCGACTGGGTCATACCGTCCCCGCCATCGTTCGGGACCTGGCAGACGTACATTGTCAAGCATGAGAGCGTCTGGCACAAGGTCCGCAGCGATGTACCCATGGAGTATGCCGCCACCATCACCGTTAACCCCTTGACCGCGCTCAGGATGCTCCAAGACTTCGTGATTGTCCAGAATGGAGCTACCAGCATTGTTGGCCAGTGTGTTATTCAGCTCGCCAAAGTACGTGGAATCCACACCATCAACATTATTAGGGACAGGCCTGGGTCAGAGGAAGCAAAAGACAAACTCAAACAACTTGGTGCAGATGAGGTGTTCACAGAATCTGAACTAGACATGAAGAATGTCAAGAGCTTGCTGTTGATCCTTCCCTTGAGCCACGCTCGTCGAAGCTGCGGATTCGAGCGCCACTATGATGAGAAAGATCAAGCCGTTGCCTTCCAGTTCATCTCCGGCAGGGCAGGCCGTAGGTCGTTCCCGTTGTTGTCGTTTACTTGCTAGTTTGATGACCTCATCATCACGTCATGCAGGTATTATGGCCGTTTTTCTTTAGTAAAACAAATCCTGAAATACAATAGAAATACATATATACATACAATTTTGTTTAGGCCATATCTTCCATGTTTTAACTCCGATTTGACCCGTTCAAGTTGCGTTAGGTTCGTATTTGCAAGCTCTACATCTCTACTATAATTGAAATCTTCTCCAAGTCAATCTCTTCCTTCAAGATCAACGACTCACAGTACACCTACTACGGATGCAACGGCTGAGATTAAAAGTTTGAAACGGCTTCCCACTCTCCCACGCCCACGCTTGCGCGGCCCTCACGACGCTGCAGGTTCGAGCCCGTCGTCCACCGAAAAAAATACCTCCTTTTTTTCTATTTCCACGATCGGGCCCGGCGGCGTCCGTGCTCCCGTTGGAGGCGGCGGCGGCCGTCCCCGGTGCGAAGGGTGCGTGCGGCGAGGTGCGCTCACGGACGCGGCGGTCTGAGGTGGCGAAGCTGGTGGCGGCATCGCCGTCCCCGACTCCCGCTCCGCGTGCCGCTCCCCTTCTCGTGCTTTGCGCCCGCCTCACCCCGCGCCGCCAGCCCGCCCGCAGCAGCCATGGCGGGGATCGACATCATGGAGGAGGACGACGTGCTGCCTGCTACCGCCTGCGTTCGGTGTGCCTACGGTGCACCTTCTCCGACAGCGCAGGCTAGGGGCAAGGCCGAGCAAGGAGAGGAGGAACGCGGCCGCCGGCGCTGCAGACGATGTCGGGTAGTGCTTCGTGCCCCGCCCCTGCTGTTGCCGGCGCTCGCTAGGCTGTGCCGGCGACGGGGCTGCCTTCGTGATGCTGCTCCCGTGCTCCAATCCAAGGTATGCAATAGCATGCACTTCACCTGTTTGCTCAAATGCCTGTGGGAGATGGAAATCAGTTTTGGCCTAGGATTAGCGCACTGTAGAATCCCTACTGAAGTTTGGTGCACCATGTGTCAGCAGTTAGTTTCAGTGTTTCTTGATCTATTGTTCATTTCTCTGATTCGTGCATCTCAGATCGCAGTAGAATCCCTACTGAAGTTCAGTGCTTGCTGTGATCCTTTTTTTAGGTTCTACTTGCATCGCATGGTCTGTGCATCGTATTGGTGCTTAATTAGTTCACTCTTCACTAACCAACCGGCTAAATTTGTCTCATGGTCTGTGCATCACATCTGAAATCATTGTTCTCTTTATGTATTTGTTTATCCTACTTATTTGGCTGCTGGAAAACAATCATGGACATTCCTCATCTTCATTGGTACTACTTAGTATTGTTCTAGGCTTAGAGCTTTTTATCACTCCATTAGAATTTATTAGTTCCCCACTGCCTACACCTACGGTGAGCAGCAGCAGCAGAGCTCGGTTCATTTTTTGTTACAAAAATCAGGATACCTTAACTTACCAGTTGCAGTGGTGTTCACTAAATTGTTGTTTTTTTTCAGAACAAAAAGGAGGAGTTGGTGTTCTTTAGACATTTTACTGGTTGTTGTTTGCTCACATTGTGCTTGTTTCTTGTCCCCATCAGATAGGGTGTTTGGCCCCAATTGCTCTACATGTGAAGAAGGTGCAAAAGAAGTTGCTCTTTCAGTTGTCAGCAGAATTAATTGTATGCACAAGAGAAACAGCTTTTGTTCTGCCACTTCCATTTTCGGTGATGAACCGATGTGTTGGCATGCATTTCTCCTTCTATGGTTGCTCAAGGAAAAGAGAACATAACAAAAGAAATTTAACTTAAATTTTGATGAAGTGATTCAAGTGTGTTGTTGCCATGATACTCTCCTCTGGTATACGCTTATTAAATGTACCAAACTCAAGAGCACATTTATTAATGGAAACGTAAATTTCTCTTAAAAAATTGTAAGTATTGTTCCGTAGCGTTAGCACGGGCAATATACTAGTGTTAGTGTAGTTGTACAGTAGGTTTGGAAAATTTAATTTTCGAGTTTATATTAAAGTAATTATTTATGTATAGGAAATCTTAGAAAATTCATAACTTTCACGTTTTAAATCCGAATTTTGTGATCTTTACATCTGTGTGATCGTAGCAACGTGTAGAATAGTTTTGTAAGCTTTTCTAAATGTTTTTCTACTGTTGGTGTACTGTTCTAATTGTATCTTTTGTTTGCTTCGTGTATGTTTGCTCGGAATGTTTGTATGTTGATGCTTGGTGATCGAATTTAGACGGTGAGCAGTACTACGATGATTAGGAGTATTATTTTGAGCCGGACCAGCAATATCTATCGGAGAACTTTGATCAAGGCAAGTATAACATAGGACTATCCTTGTTACCTATTCACTGAAATTATCATACATATGCATGTGTCTTCCTTGACAACCATAGAGATTATAACTTAGCTGTTGATATCTTGTTTCCTTGTCACCTATGGGTTATGCATTTGGGTAGCTATTGCTAGCGCTTAATTATGAACAATGATCTGGTAATTGGATTAATAAATTATGCAACCAACCATTAAGATGATTTTATTATTATTGAAAAGGGGGCTAGAGCAAGGGGTTATATTGTTGCTCTGGTTTCTCTCCATAAGGACTTACCTGTAAGTGATAACCGGGATATACAGTACAGCTGTGAGGGCTATATGGCTCTGGCTCTAGTTGTTCAAGAGACCTTTTCTAGCTTGTTAGTGGTTACCTTAAATGGCGTAAGAATGGCTTGACACGTTGGGTGTAGTGCGAGCCCCTGGCCTAGTGTGTATAGGCTGCGGTTGTTGTGCCACAGGGAAGGGGGGTTCTACATCTGCCTGCCGAGTGAATCTAATGGCCCTAACTTGTTAGACAAACTTTTGAATGGCTTTATATGGTCTCCGATGTTTTGGGCCTTGCAAACCCATGCATTTGGAAATCATGACTCACAGTGAAAGTGTACACCTCTGCGCAGAGTTAAAAACTGGTATACTAGCCGTGTTCACGGATACGAGCGGCCTTGGGGATTCTTACAGAATAATTGATCACCATTGTTATATCATGCTTAATTATTGTTGATTATTATTATGCTCATGTTAATGCTATTCATTATCCTTATTACAATTGATCATTGATTCATTAATGGGAATTGGAATACCTTGATGCTACTCCATTGCTAAATATATGATGATTAAAAGCTAACCGCAGTTAAACAGTGTCTAGCCATTTGAGCCTCATGAACCCTGTGTTATATTTGTTGAGTTCGACATGGACTCACTCTTGCTATTTCCCCCACACTCCAGTGTGTAGTAAGATGCTACTCGGAAGAAGGACAAAGGTGTAGTAGAGTTTCCAGAAGACTAGTAGAAGTGCTAGGCATATGTTACCCCCAGTCAGCCGTCCCTGAGAAGAATGGAGCCTGAAGTTTAGTCACCGTTCCGCAATACTCTGATGTAAGTGTTAATATAGCTATGTATACGTTATATAATAACATTGTTTCTGATACTTTTTCATTCTGGCATATGTGTGGACTTCCTGGGCACACATATGATTAGCCTGGTTTTGTTCTTTAGAAAACCGGGTGTGACAATTGTAGGCTATCCGATGCTACAGTGGGGTTGGCATAGTAGTGCCTCCTCTCAAGCCAATGGTGAATCTACTTAAAAATGAAGTTCTCTATGTTTTTTCTTTGTTCAGTAGGTAACCAAACCAGTGCAGAATGCCTGTGAAGCCGAGGAGGCATCTAAAGGATTTGTTTCTTTTTATGCTCATAGATTTATGAAGGCATTCTAACCAACTTGTAGGTTACTGCAAATACCAAAGAAAAAAATGTTTACTGCTAAAGAAGAGGTAAGGATAAATAAATATCCCTCTGATATAGTACAGACCATGATTTTCTGTAACCATGTATTCTTTGCCTCGATGAATTGTCTATAAGGAGTCTTGGAGTCAGAAAAGAAGAGAGTACAAGTTGCAGGGATGGTTCGTATGAAGCTTCACATGAGAAAACTAAGGCACCCTCGCATTCAGATGCCATATCTCAAGATGCCACAAACAGCCTGTTTACTCTGACAATGGGATGCATGTAAGAATAAGGTATTTTTAAAGAGACTATTCAACTTTTCTTCTATCTTTCTCATATTGGTTTCCTATCTGAAATCCTTGTTTTTTCACTAAGATCCGAGGTCACCCAGCCTATAAAAGAGTGGATGAAAGAGGTACCATCACAATGATGTATTTGGTCAAACGTAGTTTTCTCTTGCAGTGATATCCATGTTTTGTGTATGCAAATGCAGTGATATCCATGTTTTGTGTATGCAAATGCAGGTACCTGAAGATGTCAGGGAAAGATGGGAGATAAGTGACAATCCGGTGGTTCAGAAAATTCAAGAGTACTATGTGCCCCATCATTCTTTGTTCTATCTGGTTGTGAAATTTGATTGATTCAATTTGAACTATGCTATTCTATTTATTTCTGGTGGCACAATAAAAAAATAATCAGTGCAATAATCTCTTTCTTGAATGTGCGAATTAATACAATATTTTTTTTGTTTCTAATGTGTGGTTGATTTTTCTTTGTTCATTCCTTGTAGCTTGAAGAAAAAGCTAAATTATATTTTTTGTCAGTCATGACCCCTGTTTCACTCTTGGTCACTGAACATTTTTCTCATATTATGAGCTGCACCAAGAAGGTACTTTTGCCAATAAAAAAAGATAATGTTTATGATTTTTTCTGAAACTGGAATTAGATTCTGCTACAATTATATTGACATTGTGACCTGTGCTGTGTAAATTAGTAGAAGTGTATGCACTGTAAGTTTTTATATTATTATGGATATGCATATACAAAAATTAGTAGAAGTGTATGCACTGCAAGTTTTATATTATTGTGGATATGCATATACAAACCGATCAAAACACTATTTTTAGTAAACTCATCGTCTTAAGACTGAATGTAGGGCATGCTCCACTGGAGGTGATTCAATAGGAGACTGAATGTAAGACTGAATGTGATGTGTTTCTTTGCAGAGCAAGCAAGAACAGGAAGTGAAGAAGCTCACGGAGAGCACTGATGAAATTAAGAAGAGGTTGGCAGCCAAAGAAGTTGAGGCGCAAAAGACAGGCCAAGAGCACCCTCAATGCCCAAAGATCACGACTGATTGGCAACATAATGCATGAGTCCATGCCAGTCGACGATGAGGTGATCATCGGGAAAATTAGTTGCTGATTGTTCTAGCTATTTCCTTTCCACTGAAGTACTGAACGACTGAAAAAAAATTAAGTAACCGTTAGATTGTAATGTGGCAGCATAACTGTTAGCGATACTGTCGAGTCCAACCCTGATTCTCACCCTCACCCTTTGATTGTTGGAATTCTAATTGTGCTTTAGGGTTCTATATATGAAGATACTGTCAAGTCCAACCCTGATTCTCACCCTCACCCTTTCAAATACACTATTTGATTCGCCTTTATGATCCTTGAGAACTAAAATTACTTTCTGCCTCTATGAAAAGCCATTTAAGCCGGCGGTGGCCTGAAACCAGATTAAGGACTTAGGCAGAATGTAACTTAGATGGTTAATATCAGAAATAACTTTACTATTCCTTCTTATGCAAAAGTGTTCCCGAATTATATGCATACTCAAATACAATTGTGTAAAAGTTTAATTATGAAAAAAAATCATTGGTTGTTTTCATGTGCATCCCCAAGATAAAGCCGTGGCGTTAGCACAGGCATTATACTAGTAATGTTAAGGGTCTCATGTTGGAGTGGCAGATGAGAGGGAGGGGTGCAGGTAAGACTTAAAGGTTACGGTTTGGTTACTAGGCTGGCTGTGGGCTTGGTTTTAGTAGTAGAGGTGGGACTGCTACGAGGTCTGTCGCTAAAAATAGGGTATAGGACTCTTAAAATTTTTTCGTCTTTTTAATTAATTTGCTAGATATATTGCTATATCCTAAAATGGTCAGCTACCTCTAAAATTTACTCCTAAGGATTTTGAAGACATTTTTTTGGCAAATTTTGCTGTGGGACACTAGATAAATAGGTAATTGGCCAGTACACACCGCCAGACTGAGAATTTACCAAAACACACCGCAGATTCATAGTTGTTTGACAAAAGACACCGCACTAATTATTTTATTTATTTCTCAGTTTTAGGGAGATACAAGATGGTGGAAATGTCTTCTTTGTCCTTGGCTTCAACCTCCGTCCCTTCGTTGATTATTTGCCATAACACACTACCACCGCTGATTTGGTCGTTCATGGGACGGAGAGATCTCTCGACTTGCCGCCCGGGTCCGCCGCCTCTTACGATCTACACCTTCGACGGTTTCTTGGATCGTATCTTCCCCGTGGCAGCAAAGAGGCCAGAGAGACGGAACAGAGAGGAGGCGCTCCATCCCACCTATGACCAATAGGAAGCGGTGGCCGTGCCAAGGAGCATCGCTGCCACGCCGAGCCGTCGGCCATGTCCCGAGCCACCACGAGTTGCTGCGTCCTGTGCCCCGCACCACCGCGAGCTGTTGTGGCCTGAGCCTGGCCGCGCGACGCCACGAGCTGCTGTGCCCTTTGCCCACCCCGCCGTGAGCTGCTACGGCCTGAGCCTGGCCACGAGCCCCCGTGAGCTGCTGGCCCTGCGCGGCCGCAAGCTGCTATGACGCACGGTGCCGTGACCGGTGCCTGGCTGCGTGCCCCCGCGAGCTCCTAGCCCCGCAAGTTGCTACACCCTGCACTGCCGCTGCGCCAGCTCGGCCCACGCCCTCTCGAAGCCCATCCCCAGCTTGTCAACGGCGGTCATGGGGCTTCCCAGCTCCTGTAGCTCCCGTCATGGTCACACACGGAGCATGATGTGGCAAGTGCGGGAAAATGGAGCTGAGGCACCGGTGGCCGGCGCCGTTGAGCGTGGGGAGGAAGGTGCAGCTGCAGTCAAGGTCGCCATCGGCTAGTGGTTGAAGACAAGGGCACCTTCTCTCTCCCCAAAACTGAAATGAATAAAATAATCTGCGCGGTGTCTTTTGGCAAACAACCACAAATTTACGGTGTTTTTTGGCAAATTCTCAGTATGGCGGTGTTTACTGACCAATTACATGTTTTTTCAATGTCTCACAACAAAATTTGCCTAAATTTTTCGGACCATCTATAAATAAAAGATGTTGTCTTCTAAAATCGTTTTTTCAGTGACATTCAGTTATGGACAAACAAGTTGACATGTTTCTTTTAAGTCAAACTTCTTACCCTCTTTTTCAGATAATTTAAAGGTTGCTGCCTATGCAACATTGATAAGGGTTAAGGTAACCACTCCCACTAAGTTCGCACCTAAATATTTAAACTCGGTTTATGCCCATTTATATCATTATTATTCAAGTAGATGATCCAAAATATTGTTAATGTACGGCTTCGTTCCACTGGCTGTCAGACTAGAATATTGACGTTCGAATAAAACAAATGATCCAACGTCTCCAGCCTGCCACCGTCGCTCATTTTCTTGACACAGACGTGTGGATTCCTTAAGAGATACAACAAATCAGAGGGTGTGACTTGATCTGTAGGAATAAAGTATGTATCTGTGTTGTCTAATTTATGATGTTGCTAATCAAATCATTCTAACCTAAACAATCTTCACATAATTATCATGATCAATCATGGAAACAGATGCAAACGGCAGAGACATACTTCTTATGGGCCGTGAGGTGTGGGAATTTTTGACGTGGCATACTCTCTTTTGTGTATATTTGATTATCTTGTAATAAACTATAGCTATAAAATCATACAACTTGTGAATCTATATGATTCTAATGTTAATATATAAACTAAATACTTTAGTCGGTGTTTGAAAACTTCAACAAAATTTGTCCAAAAAGTTAAATTGACTACTATATAGCCGAAACCAAAAGAGTCTTTAGCCGACGGTTTGGTGGCATAATCCTGAGTTCAACTCCCCATACAATATTGTTCGGAAAAAAAACTCCCCATACAATCCTGGGGAACTATCTTTTATCCCAGCGATGCATCTTCGCAAGTCAAGTTTTAGTTGAGGACGCTTACGGGCTACCACCCGTCGCAAGGACATATTGTTCTGCGAATGGTTAAGGAGCTCAATAAATTATCCCAGCTGCTTCCATACCGGAATAAGACTGGTTGCACTGGCTCCGCTATCACGTACGGTACGCGTGAATAGAGGATGAAAATCATTGCAACGGTATACTATAAAGCTGCTAGACAGAGGCTTCGTCCGCCAAACATAGCGAGATAGAGGGCATCCTGTACCGGCCATGTGGCCCACCACGATTGAGGCAAAGCATGCGCGCCTGAGAGTGAGAGGAGAGAGGTAAAGCATGCAGTGGTGGGTCCCGCGAGTTCAACTAGCTAAAAAATGTTATAACTCACAAACCAAAACATCAAATTAAATTTCGATTGCACCATTGAATTTATTTCAATAAATCCATCAAAACTAGATCTCACATGGATATATTTAGATAAAGTGATAAGTGGGCCTTATAGTGGATAGAGGATAATATAGAGGATGGATGGGTGCGGAAGAAATGAGTATAGAGGAGAGAATCTTGATGACCAGGATGTATAGAGAATGAAAATAGAGGATCACGAGTGTGGATAGCCTAAACAGGCTATCTGCGGTACCAGCGGTTTTCCCCAATCTACAGTAGTCGTTGTATCCTCCGCCACCTCCTTTTCCGAATCACCCTCCACCACAGAATCAGTTCAATGTTCAATTCAATCAGAGAGGCCAAGGGGGTCAGCCAAGAGGGGCACGGCAGGGAAATAGAGGAAGACAACCTCAGCAGCATAGGGGGCCAAACCAGTCTGAGCACCAGATTCAGCAAGAGCAAGCTGAGGGATCCCAAAATCAAACTTAGTAGAAGACTCCCAACTTGCAAAATCAGGGAGAACAGATGGTGGATAATGAAGGTGAGAAAGCTCTGGGGGGCAAGTCCTTGTATATCATCTGCTATAACTGCGGGAGCCTGGTTAGTTTAATGCTTCATGTACCAAACCCAGAGTTTGCTTTGTGTGCTTTAGAAAGGATCACATTGCAGATAGGTGCCCCAAGTGGAAGGATGCTCATATGGCAGTGCAGTATATGGGAAGTGCAAACAAGGGTTTAGATTTCTTTCATGTTGTAGAGGAAAACGAAGACAGATTCAAACTTTGAACAGGATTTGGCAACTACGGTATATTCACTATAGAGGATGTGGAGATGGACCAAGACAACATTGTTAAGAATTTGAGAGCATTGTTTGCTAGAGAATGGAATTGGCAGCTGAAGAAGCTTGATGAGTTTAGTTTTCTAGTGAGATTCCCTTCTGAAAAGAAGTGGAGAGCTTTGTCATCAATAAGGTGTCCTATTTCTACTTGCAGAATGGAGCTGTCGTGGCATCTCTGAAGGTGTGGAATGGAAACATTGAGCCTATTGGATATCTCAGTGAAGTTTGGGTCTAGTTGAGGGCAATACCACCAAAATGGTGTGACTGGAAAACTTTAAGATAGGTGGCCTCAAGCCCTCAACTTTGGGTAAGCTGGTAGAGATAGACTGGGGATCTCTGTTTGGAAGTTTTTTTTTTGCCATGATTAGGATCAATGTCAAGTGCAGTAAAGTACCAAGACAGAGAATTATGGAGATGGATGATGATATCTACTTGTTTAACTTCAAGAAAGAGAAAATGTCATAATTTGGAACGTAGGGAGTAATTCTTATCAATTCCTCACCAGAATCCGGTAACATTTTAACTGTTTGGTAAAACTTCATATAATCCGCTCTAAGGAAGTTAGAAGCTGACTAAACAAGCCCTAAACATCCTTTAACTGCCACCATGTCCCATGTAATCAGGCATATGACACTCAGGGAATATTTCTCCTAATATCCCTATTCTAGTACACGACAAACGGTATCTACTACAGTCCTATATCATCTATTTTTTTAGCCATCTAGGCGTTTTGCGATAGAGATATAAATGATAACCTGAAATATATGGAGTTTAACCTTTTAAAATCATAGATCATAGATGTGTTAGTTTTACCTTTCAGGAAATTCAAATTCCGAGTTATGTTATGTCACTGATGAGTTAGCTTTATTTATCTATTAGGAAATTCAATTTCCCAGTCATGTTATGTCACTGATGTGAGGTATACTATAAACTATGACCCGAGTAACAGATGACGGAACGCAGGTCTCCACAAGTCCTTTCCTTAGAACTAGATAATGAAGTTGGAAGGTGAGTAGTTTACCTCACTGGTATCATAGAGGCAATCATGATCTGAGTAGGAGACCAACTACAGTGAACTCAACCATCTTACCGAGAACAGGTCCTCCGAAAGATCTAATCTCTTTATTTCTTGTGGATTCGTCTCTACCAAATCGGTACTTTTAATTCAGCTCGGTGTGCCGTAACATTACTTTTAAACTAGAATAGCTCTCGGTAGTTCACATATGTCCAGTTGTCAAGTCCTTGGTAATTCACATCTGTCCTCCTCCACTACTTGTATCAGCAGCCACTGCTAGTCTGCTACATGGATTTGCCACTCGCTTATATAGAGCATAGAGGAAGCTTCTGCCCAGCATTCCTCGCAGCCTCTACTGCAGTCATCAGTCATTCATTCATCACCCACAAGCCACAATCATCTAAATAAAGGCTAGTGAATTGCATTAAACAAAGCTGACGAGCATGGTGCCGCCGGTGAAGATATTCGGGCACCCGATGTCGACGAACGTGGCGCGGGTGTTGGTGTGCCTAGAGGAGGTCGGCGCTGAGTATGAACTGGTGACCATCGACTTCCTCGCCGGCGAGCACGAAGTTCCTGAGCACGTCGCTCGAAATGTAATAACCCGATTCCCTAATCTCCTTTAAAACTCTCATACTTCTTTACTATGCCCAGTGTCTTATTAGTTTGCTCAATATTAGTAGTGGAAACAGGATAATAATTACTGTACGTACCTAATTACGAGAACGTTTTCCTGCAGCCGTTTGGGAAGATCCCTGCTCTGCAAGATGGAGACCTTATCCTGTTTGGTAAGTTATTAGCTAGCGTCATCAAGCGGTTGCCTGTAGATACTTCGGACTCTCTGCACAGTTTTCACCGATCAAACGATGATACATGAACTCGTGAATTTTCAGAGTCGCGCGCAATTGCGAAGTACATCCTCCGGAAGTTCAAGTCCAGCGAGGTGGATCTCCTGCGGGAGGGGGACATCGCGGCGGCGGCCATGGTCGACGTATGGGCTGAGGTCGAGGCGCAGCAGTATTACCCTGCCCTCTCGCCTGTAGTTTTCGAGTGCATCATCTTCCCCGTCATGCGCGGCACCACCACCGACCAGAAGGTCGTGGACGAGAGCCTGGACAAGCTGAAGAAGCTGCTAGAGGTGTACGAGGCGCGCCTGTCGGAGCACAAGTATCTGGCCGGGGATTTCTTCAGCTTCGCGGACCTCAACCATTTCCCCTTCACCTTCTACTTCATGGCCACTCCGTACGCGTCCGTGTTCGACGCGTACCCTCGCGTGAAGGCGTGGTGGCAGAGCATCATGTCCAGGCCGTCCATCAAGAAGATAGCTGCAAATATGCCGACCAAGTTTTAGGTCGGTTTCGCATCTGTTGATCATGAAATAAATCAATTATGCTTCGTGTGGATCAAAGACTACTGTGGTCTTCTTCTTCCGTACGTGTATTTAGTATTTACAGTGGCTGGCCTCGTAAATCTGTTGTCGAATCTGTACACTATCTTCTTGTGTCAACAAACTGTGATTGCCTCCCCTGCTCATCTCTCCTTCTTGTCTCTACTTCTGTTGTCGAATCTGTACTCGTGGCCGCCGCCGCTTGTGCCTTCACTGGTGGTGCTGCCTGCCCACTGCGTGGCCAGCGAAGGCCATAATTTAATCCAAGACCAACCAAGAAACCGCCAACCAGAGAGTCGATATCCAATATGTTAATGGTATGAAATAATTAAAACTAGTGGCATCGGCTGTTATCAATTGTTAGCAATATAGATCTAATAGCTGATGACCATAAAACATGATAAAACAGGATGCAGTGATGAGAATAGCGTAATTAAGCATAGTAGCATCAATTGATTAACCAAGATAAAACACAGTACCAAACAGTTCAACCTGATGCAGTGTTGGTAAAGATAACAGATTAAAGCTAACAAGCCGATAGATCTATTTATACTTCAACAGAATCTTGAAAACATGCTATGAACATGAAGGCAAAATAATGTTTTGAACGCGTACTATGTTTGATCAGGATTGAGATAAAACAACTGATATAGCAGAATCTGATGTCAAAGTAAGATTTTGATTGTGATATAGTAACAAGACAACAGATTAATATGATAAGAGCTTATCTATCTCAATCTTGATCAGATAAATTGGTGATATTGCTAAATTTAGTAAAATACCAAAGGTAGCAAGATCATTAACCGGTGATTTGATATCAAAACCGAGCAAGAGACCAAAAGATGCAGCTTTGCTTAATTTAGACACAAATCGATAACTAACTAGAATTAAACCACGTTAAAGATCAAAAGATGCAGCCCAACGAGATAAAACGCTAGTCGTGATTGTACTTACAAGCAAACGGGACATCCAAACCGATGTAGCCCTGTCTACTGAAGATCTCATCAAGATTCTACAGTACTCCTGGTCCTAAGGTTTTGGCGTGAAGCCGAGTTATATTGATTGTGATTGATCTTCATTATAATAGCAGGGGTTTGATATTTATACTCTGGGCTTAAACATGTGTCCTAGTCAAATAAGACTTATTACAAAACTTGAAAATAAAGAAAATATCCTAAGTTAGATAAATTGGACTCTACCCTTGTAGAATCCGACTTGTTTATGCCTTAGTCGATGTCGACACGCCTCAACTCCTAGAAACACTTCGTGCTAAGCCAATGCTGACATCATGAGTCATACCATTGACCTTGGTTTTAACCACTCACAGGTCAATTTTGATTCTGATTACTCATGGGCCTACTCCATGTGCGATGCGGTCCTCAGATGCTTCCTCGAATCTCGGATTTCCTGCGTACCATTCCAAAATTTGGTGTAAACACATGCCCCCAATTTTGGAATAAAATATATTTTTGTTCTATAATTCCCACTTATAATCATTGCTTGCACGTTCACAACCGTTCGCTCCAAATCCTGCGCATGGCTCCTCAATTCTCGGGTCAAATCTTTTTATAATCTCCATTAAATGGCTTTGCCTTCTTCATTTGGCCTTCTTGTTTTCTTTTTCTTCATCAAGCGCCTCTGTTACTGTAGCTGCTGCCGCTCATACTCAAACCCTAGACAAGAAGATCCCAAGGTTTCGCTGTGTTGCTACTGTCGACCTCATCACGTGCCACCAGCGTCGCTACTCATCCGTGAAGTCCATCTTTGTGCTTCCTTTGCACTGGCTTCAAATATAAGTTCCGATGGCTACCATTTCTGAAGTTCTAGAGGTATGTCAATCTTTCTCCTTCTATTTCAATGTGTCTTTCCTTCATCGGCTTTCTTCATTTTAGATTTGAGCTCTTACCTTTTTTCTTAGGTTTTGAGGGATGAAATCTTGATTCCCCTAGCTGATACTAAAGACATATTTTCTGGGCCCTATGGGCGATCCCGATCCCATAGATTTCATCAATTTAGAAACCCAGAGACTCCCTTTCAAGCAATCACAAATGGATTTGGATGATTGGGACGGTACTTTTAGGTCCTGGCCGAACAAGGTAGATGGCTGGAGGGACTGGTTCCGTAGGATTTCTGCCAAGAAACAAGCAGATTGGGGAACACAAGATTTAGTTGTCCCTATCCAACATTAAGAAGAATGAGCCTTTGCTGATTGTTGCATCGTATTTTTGGTCAGATGCCATCAATGGCCTCATCTTTGGTCATGGGCCGATGACCATTACTCTGACAGACATCTTTATGTTGACTGGCCTTAATATCACATAACCACGACTGTATATGATTTGCTTAGCAAAGGGTCTTATTTATTGCAACTCAAAGAACGTAGATGATGGTCTAGTTATATTGCTAGGCACATGAAGGAGAAAGGTTTGGTCACTGATAGAGAGCATGCAACATTTCTTAATATGTGGTTGGAGAAGTTTATTTTGTGGATCATCTTGTGGACCAACCATGAACCATCAATACTTAGCCGAGCGTTTGGCAGATGGTAACAAGATTCCTCTTGGAAAGCTCTTGCTTGGATCAGTGTACTCAATGATGCATCAAATGTCCAAGAAATTATTGAAAAATGAAATGATTGACACAATTGGTGGCCCATGGTGGTTGATTGAGCTATGGCTGCAACTATATTTTCACCAAGTGATAGGCAAGGCTCTCAAGGATCATGTCTTCCCTTCTAAAGATTTCTTAGAGAAACAGAAAATGAAGACCTGCCGATGCACTTCATTTGGTGAGGCGGCGTCGGCTATTGTCATTTCTCTTGATCTGGTTACCTTCTTCAAAGCATTTTACAATGGCCTTGCTGATGAGAATGTCATTTGGTTTATGAAGACAAATTTGAATGTCCTTATAAGTTTAAATTGTCGACAGCCTGTATTGATGAGATTTTTTCATCAATCTTCTAGTGTATGATCAAGCCTGGAATTCTTCCAGTTGAATTTTGTCATGGCCAATATCACAAAGGTACCAAGATACCTGTTGTACCACCAAATTATGAATTCTACTATCCATCGATGGCGGCTTGCCAATTGGGATTTGGCCATCTGTCAATTAAGCTTTATTTGTGCTGATAAACTAAGGCTGAGGGAGACCATAAGTAATTGTGTAGAATTCAACAGAATACACAGTATTGAGTAGGTTCTCCCATCAGATGCTTTAACAGACTAGAAGTTTGGGGCATTCTCTTTGACTTCGTTTGATCAATGGTGGACGGAATGGCATGCACACCTATTCTACAAGGCAACAAAGTTCTATTGTCTTGTCCATTGAATCCTGATTACGACTCTGACAGTGAGGCAAGGAAATCTTCAAACAGCTGATCTGCAATTATATTTCTTAAGATAAATTTCTAACTTTTGAATTACTTGCAAGATCTTGAAGTTGATCTGCCCAAAAATGAGTAAAAGTGGCAAAGAAATTGAGTATCTCATATGGTGGCTAGTCCCTCGCATGGGATGCAACACACCATCATTGGTCGATGTGATGATAGCACCAATCTTAATACTGACATCATGGCCTGTAAAACGTAAGCCAACCGAGTGCCACGTGTCAAAATCACCGAGTAAGAAGCGAATACTTAGAAAATCATCGGCTACATCATCATTGGTTGCCCAGGTAACTTTCATAATCTCCTTCCCTGCCTTTGTTCTTATCAGAGCCAAATTATTCCACAGGCATCGACCCAAGGCCCTGATCCACAAGTGATATTAGCTGCTATGATGTTGAGCTGGTGCTTCATCAATGGATCCTGTCCCTGAGCTGATCGTTGAGGAATAATCTGGAGATCAAGTCCCTTAGCCAGTATCAGCTGCTACTACTCAGGTAAGAAGTTTCCTTAAATATACTTACTCAAAGTTCTCTAGCTTAATTTTGATCTTAATGGTTTCCTTTAGATGAATCCAAATTTTCCCAAAGAGCCAATAACAAAAGAAGGCCACCAAATCCTCTTACTTCTTCGGCTGATGCCACTGCAGTAACTTCATAATAATATGTGCAAGTTGCTTTTAAATACTTGGCTAATAACCAGTCATCTTATTAGACTTTTTAAACATAGCCGGTTACTAGAGCGATAGCTGAGAAAGACCACGATCCATCCAACTCACTCAGGTAAACTTGATGACTAATCCTTATTATTATCAGCAATCTTTAGCAATCAGCTTCTAACCTTTCTCATTTAGCCCATAACCGATTAGGAGGAAGATGATATTCAAGCTAATGCAATGACTTCCAATCCTTCTGTTACAAGTCTACAAGATCAAGTTGATGACACCGCTCAAGAAATTCATCAGACAGTCGATGGTAAGCTTCAAAAGGCATGTCAACTTTGATTTCTCTTTATTTTTCAACCACCAGCTATTGAAACAACTAATCATTTGTTAACTAACACAGAAGCAAATATTGGGTCTATCTCATCAACCATTGGAGCAAATCTAGGCACGTCCATGCCAGGCTCGTCGGCTATTCCCTCTCCTCATCCTTTGAAACTGCAGGCTCAGGATTCACCTCCATCAAGCCTTCTAGGACTTGGTGTTGAAGAATATCTTGGTGATATTGAGGTGAGCTCATCCCCCAAGAAGTAAGAAGCAACATTAGCCGAAGATGTGAAGAATCGGCTACTAGACATACTTGGCCATATCTAGAAAAAGATATAGACAAGTTGGTTCAAAATGCTGAGCCGATTCATGTCATCTTAAAAACCATCAAGAGCCAATTGAATCCGGAGCTGGTATCGGCTATTAACCTGAAATGATCCTACATTCAGCAAAGCGAATGCCTCAGATTCGAAGTGTAATAGATGAACGAGTCCATGCCATTACCCAAATCTCAGTTGAATAACAGATTCATACACGGATATCAGAGTACAAATAGAAGGTTTACGTTAATTATTATCATCGTCACGAAGGGCAGAACACACTCACACACAGCAACTAGAATAGCATCTCGAAGATGACAGTGGAAACTAGGACTCCTCGCACCAAACTTGAGCGCAGGGTGAACCCCTACTCCTCCCAGTCGTCCACCTCATCGTACTCGGGCTCTGAGCCTACCAAAAATCTATCAGTACACTTGGTACTAGCCACGCATCTCCCACCCTATGATGCATTTGCTTGGTGGAACTGGATGCAATTGGAGATAGGAAAAGACCTAAGTTGGCTGTGGTTTTCTATGCGGGTAAATTAATATTTTAATAATAAAAGTTTTGTCAAATTTTTAACCCATCTCATTCACGCACATGCCCCATCCCAACACATATCTCATCTCCACATCTCATCTCACTCTCTCATCGGCACGGGCGACTCTCTCAACAGCTAAGGCCGGAACACCACACTGATCCCAGGGAAGGTAGAAGGACTCCTCTCAGCTAGTCAAGTGAAGCTGTACTTATGAAAGGTCCATAGCCGACGAGTCGGCATATGTATCGATCGATCAACCAGAACTCTGCAGAGGTTTACACTACCCACAAGATCACCATCATCGATGATGTGCCTCGTCTAGGCTGATTCTGGGCCGCCTTCCAACTAGATACGATACCACCCTATCACTCAGAACTGGAGCCGTGTCAGAGTACCACCGACACGCTGACACTTTGAGACGTAGTACCGAGCCCCGGTGGTCACTACGCTGTCTTAGGAGGGTGTGGGTCCTCGTGCCCGTACCTCCCTACACTATCCGGTAACATCCCAATAGTAGTGGCACCGCACTAGCAAGTCGTACGTCCGTCCCGTTTCCATGGTAAGGGCGAGTGGGGGTGTAAGGATTCCTAAGACCCAGTCCACAGAACATATCCGTCCTTAGGGTGACTAAGTAGGATATCTTCTCAAAGGGCCAATCGGTGGTCCGCTCGACGGAACTCCTGGTACCTCGTGCCATCACAGCACCTCCCATCCCGAAGCTTTGTCCCACGAAGACACTCCACCTCGGGACCTCTCCTTGTCACATGTACCCGCCACATGTATCTCTCATGGGGAACGCCCAGGTAGCATCCCCTCGGCAAGACTTGCCCTCGTGACTCGTTGTCGGATCCTGCTCGGTTGACTCGACCCTCGCCACTCACCCAAGACTCACGCCAAGATCTCCCCATGTTCATTATCAGGTTAACGGCACCTCGTGCCTTATCTCAGTACGCCTCTCACTCACCAGCATCATATCACAGATATAATGCGAGTAAGAGTAAAGCAGTAGTAACAAGCAATATAGCAGCAACTAGCCTAACAGCAGGGTGAGTAGGAGTAAGGTTGCAACAAAGTAAAAGGCTCAAAAGCAGTAACTACCATGCAACCTATCATCATCATTATTGTAGTAATAATAAAGCACTAGCAATTCTAATCATTTGCAATGCGTAATAAGATCTACGAATGGGTGGGGCGTGGCACCTGGCAGGTCATCACCCAAGTCATCAGTGTAGTCGGGGTCAAACTCCTCAGTCGGTGGCTCCTCCAGGTCTGTTAAACGTAACATATAGCCATGTCAGCGGCTCCTATAGAGGTGCACCAAGAAGCAACTAAAAATCAAAAGATCCAAATGCACTCAAACATAAGCTTATGACATAGAGCTTGATTTTAGAAAAAATTGGACTCTGGTTTGGCAATTTTCTGAGCTAGTAAGAATTAGTTATGAATTTTTGAAGTTTGAATCATTTTTAGAAAAAGAAAAAGAACAGGTTTAGTTATAGGCTGACACGTGTCACATCGTGATTGCCCGAGGAGGTATGTGCTACAGATAGGTGGGACCTGGTCATCTTTGACTGGTCAATGGTCAACAGTTGACCGTTGACCGGGCTGGGTTTGGGTCTCGGTGGGCCGGGCCAGGGCCGGTCTGGGCCGGATTGGGCCGGACACGTGTCGCAAGGTGGCGATGTCCACGTGGCTAGGTTGGGCTTCCATCGGGCCTAGTCCACCTGAGACGGGTTCACTGTGGACGCGCAGTTGCAGGCGTATGGACCCAAGATTGGGGCTACCGTGGACCGAGTCCACCCCCTCCTTTCTCCCTCTTTGGCTCACGTAGACCAGGCGCACCCAACGCGGTGTGGCTTTCCCCCTCCTCTGTTTCCACAGGATCGTGTCCACCGGTGGCGTGCTTGCTCGGTGGTGCTCTACGGCGGCTCGGCTCGGCCGCTAAAGACTCCTACGGGTTCACGGCCGCGAGAGGAGCACAAGGGCGAGGTCAGAGCGATGGGTTAGGGGCTCCAACTGGACCTCCCATGGTGGTGGTGGCTCGGCAGTGTCGACGTGCCGGCGTGCGGCGGTGAGGGTGCCATAGCGCGACTCAAGGCCAAAGTTGCCTCTTTTTCCTAGGGCGTGACGCGTTCTGCAGCAAGGCGACACCAGCAGGGCTTCTACCCCCATCCCTACCGACGTATGTCGATGGGAACGGCTCTGCCATGGCTGAGCTCTGGCCATGGCGAGCGCGCTGGGTGCACGTGCGTGACCGTGGCATTCTCGAGCCTAGGCGGCTTGGCAAGGCCAGTGCGTGGCCTACGTGCATGCGGACTCGTGTGTGTGAACTAGAGAAGGCAAAAGCGATGGCCTTGGCTCCCTTCTCTAGGCAAGAGCGCAGCGGTGGGCATGGTGCTAGCATGATGGTGAGCAGGAAGGGCATCGCGGGGTTGCTCACTGTGATGGTGCTAGGCGATCGGATGGTGGTGCAGTGGCAGGTTGTGGCCATGTAGGGGAGAAGCAGTGCAGTGCCACGCCGCCTTGCTCCGGGAAGAGGATGGCAGTGTCTTCTCCCACCCTAGTGCTCGAGTAGCTCTAGCGGTGGTCTCCTTCTCCTTCCCCTTCTTCCTCTTCTCCACTCCTTCTCTCCCCTCCGGTGCAGCACGTGAAGTGTGGCCATGAAGTGGTGGCGTGGTGTGGTCGAAGGGCACTAGGGCACCCGTGGCTCGACTTTTATAGCGAGCTCGCGTCCATGGGGTGAGTGAACGGCGGATGAGGTAGAGGGGTTACGTGGAGGCAATCCAAGGGGGCTCGGCTAGGGTTGGGCGTATTTGGTGTGGAGTGGTGGCGTGTGGACGCTCCCGGGCAGGTTCACGCCAGTCAAAAGCAGGGCTATGGCATCACCGTGCAGCCCCAGTGGTGAACGTCACCCATGGTGGGGTTTTTGAACCGGCGAGAGGGCTTGGGGGTGTGGCGGATCACGGACATGGTGGTGATTAGGCCGTCCGACTCCAACTACTCTGCAACGAGCGGTGCAGAGGGCCTGGAGTGGCCTCGGATGCCCCCGCTCTTCTGCTCCATCACTACGACTCGAGCGCGAAAAGGGAAAAGTGGGGGTAGGTCAGGGATGACAGGGGTGGCCCCTGGCGGTGTCATGGCGAGGCGCTGACATCGCCAACGCGTCGTGACGCGCAGGGGAGGCGAAGCGAGCGGTTGCGCTAGCTGGGCTCGGCCCATGGAGCGGTTGGTGCGGACCCGTGACGGCGGGGTGGTTGGGCTCGGCCGGTAGCGCATGTGTGGCGCCCGCGGCCGCAAGGTAGGCTGGTGAAAGGTCTTGATGGCTAGAGGGGGTGAATAGCCTTTTAAAATTTTCTACAAAGACAAGCTAAACAAGTTTATCAATACAACAAATAGCGAGATGCGAGTTTTGCTTAGCCTACGGGGTGATTGCAAGCCACCTATCCAATTCACAATTCTAGTATAATGGCACTCAACCGCACAAGTCAAACCGAGAAGGTAACTACAACTACAACTAGCAAGCTACACAAAAGAGCTACTCTAGCAAAGCTAACTAGCTAGCAAAGATAACTAAGAAAGTAATGCGGAGTTAAGTTAGGAGAGTTTCTCCGAGGGGCGAAGTATTGAGCCAACCAATATGATCAACAATGAATACCAAGACAACTGAACACCAGGATTAATCAATCACAATATGAAAGTGATGACACGAAGATTTATCCCGAGGTTCACGTGCTTGCCGGCACGCTAGTCCCCGTTGTGTCCCTGTTCACCACGTGGTTTGGTGGCTAATCGGTCTCACACCGAGCCTCTCAAAAGGCGCCACAAGAACCTACCAAATGGCAAAAGGTTGCAATGACACGAGCAATTTACTAATGTTGCCTTTGGCGCTTCGCCGAGGTAGGCACAAACCCCTCACAAGCACCGGAGGTGGCCAAGAACAATCACCAACTCTTGCCAACGCCTCCAAGCTGCTCCAAGCCGTCTAGGTGGCGGCAACCACCAAGAGAAACAAGAATCCCGCAGCAAATCAAGCAAGAGAGATGAGTGGGAGGGGAGTTGCTTACCTCAAAGTGCTCACAAGTATGTCAAATGTCTAAGAGAGAGAGCTTTGAGCCGGCCAATGAGTATTTATAGACGTACCCCTTCGAATATAGCCGTTACGCACTTCAAACAGCCGAAGTCACGCTGACCGGACGCGGTGGTCAAACTGACCGGACGCGCCGATCACACAACGCTACTTTCGTGAAGCACCGACCGGACGCGCTGCACGCAGCAACCGAACGCGCGAAGTTCGACCGGACGCGCTGGTCCCGTGACAGACCGGACGCGTTGGTCAAGCCTGAGCAGTGCACAACGAAACAGCGACCGGACGCACTGGAGAACTGACCGGACGCCACAGTGCCAGCGTCCGGTTGGAGTCCAGTAAGCTCCCTGATCGACCGGATGTGTCCGGTTGAATGTGACCAGACGCGCCACCGCGTCCGATCAAAAAACCGAAACACGCGCAGACGCTAAACACTGACCGGACGCGTCCGGTCAAACAGAGACCGCGTCCGGTCCAGCGTCCGGTCACCACTGTGACCTCCGTTCGGCTCCGTTTGATTTCTGACTTCCGGCGTAGTGGAAAATAGGCGTTTCAACTCCAAACCCTCTCTACCGCTCAAACTCCACCGCCTTCGCAAATGTGCTAACACCACTAAGTGATCACGTCATGTGCGAGTGTGTTAGCATTTTCACAATCATTTTTTGAGGCATTATTAGTTCTATCCAAATGCATATGATTATGAAATGCACACCTAGAGACACTTAGGAGTTCAAAAGTCGTGTCATTCCCCTCTTTATAGTACGGCTATCTATCCTATAATGTAACCACACCCACTAGGTGTCTTGGTTACTAAAACACAACCCTTAAGCATATACCTTTGCCTTGATCACGTAGGGTTGCGTCCAAATCCAAGTGTGGCCATCATGATCACCATGTCCATCTTGCCACCAACCTTGGAATGTACTAATCCTCATATGCTATATACAACTTAGGCATAGGATTAGTACTTAGGCATTGTCACTAATTACCAACACCAAACATAGGACTTTTCAATCTCCCCCTTGTTGGTAATTGGTGACAACCCTTTCACAAAGATATTATGATAAAATTTTATTGAATCCATGTCACATTGTCCAAGTATATTACCAAGTGTAAGAATTATGGACATGTGATCATGAATTCAAATTGATAGCAATGGCTCCCCCTATATGTATGCTATATGTTTGGATTTAGGAAGCATACATGTTTAGATAGGAAAATATAGGAGCATTGACTATCAATAGGTGCTAAGTGTTTTAGATTATAGACCTTTGAAGCGTGATACCATCGGAGTAGCGATAAACACCATCTTAGCACCTTGTGTAGTTAGATACCACTTGGAAAAGCACAAGCATAACTAGAAACCTCGTGAGATCAACATTATAAGCAAGGTTCTAGTACCACTTTGAAAAACATGAAGCAAGAGAAATCTAACTACTTCCTATTCATGCTAGTACTTCAATACATCATTCAAATTATACTAGCAAAACATCACACAAGCAAAGTATCGGAGAAAAAAGAATGCATAACAATGCATCATACATATGAAGTGCACATGGAAATGCAACATTCATGTTTAAGAGCTTACTCCCCCTACTTGTGTGCTCAAAATTTTAGTTGTTAGTTGATCCCCTTCTTTTATCAATTTTCCCTTTAGGGTTTTCTCCTCCTTTAGAATCTATCTTTGGGAACAACATTTTCTCCCCCTTTGGCACCAATGACCACAAGGGACCAATTTTAGATAGATTTTCATGTTGAATTATGGGGTGAGGATCAAGTTTGTGATTCAACCTAGATTGCTTGCATAAATAGAATGCTTCAGTTTGATCCAAGGGCAAGCTTCTTCACACCTCACTAGAAGGGTTATCATGCACCATGTTGAAGCAAATATTTAGACAAGTGATCTAGATTAAACACTTAGGATAACAAGCTACTTAAACAAGTTATATGCTACCACTAGATCATACAAAGCAAAGAGAACAATAGTGGCACCATATAAACTTCAAAGTTATTTGATTTTCATGAATGAGCCTAGAACATGTAAATTATGACTAGATGCACTAAACAAGTCCTTAGCATAGAATGTATGACATGTCAACCAATTGTACCTTGGGCCTCGAAGGAGAGGCATGTCATAACATTGGGGTGCATCAACTCATGTTGGAGAAGTCAAGTATGTTCAACTCATTCTTTAGCTTGTGAAATCTCTTCTCATCAAGTGGCTTGGTGAATAGATCAGCTAGTTGATCTTCGGTGCCCACACTCTCAATAGCAATGTCACCCTTTTGTTGATGATCTCTAATAAAGTGGTGACGAACATCAATATGCTTTGTTCTTTGATGTTGAACCAGATTGTTGGTTAGCTTCACGACACTTTCATTGTCACATAGCAATGGCACATTCTTGAAATTGATTCCAAAATCCTTCAATGTTGCCTTCATCCACAAGATTTTTGCACAACAACTACCCGCGGCGATGTATTCAGTTTCGGCGGTAGATAGTGCAATACTATTTTGCTTCTTGGATGACCATGAGACAAGTGATATTCCCAACATTTGACAAGTCCCGAAAGTGCTCTTTCTCTCCACTTTGTCACCGGCATAGTCGGAATCCGAATATCCAACTAGCTCAAAGCTTGCACCTTTGGGATACCATAATCCAACATCTTGTGTGTGCTTCAAATACCTCAATATTCTCTTTGTTGCCTTCAAATGACTTTCTCTTGGTGAGGCTTGAAATCTTGCACACATGCATACACTAAACATCACATCAGGTCTTGATGCCGTCACATAGAGTAGGCTACCAATCATTGATCTATAAAGCTTTTGATCCACCATGTTGCCACTCTTGTCACTATCCAAACTTCCACTAGTGCCCATTGGGGTTGTAATGCCCTGTGCATCTTCCATGCCAAACTTCTTGAGCATATCTTTGATGTACTTGGTTTGGCTCACAAATGTTCCTTCCTTCATTTGTTTGATTTGAAGTCCAAGAAAGAAACTAAGTTCACCGACCATTGACATTTCAAATTCCTTTGCCATCATTTTCCCAAACTCATCACAATAATCTTGAGTGGTTGAACTGAATATGATATCATTAATTTGCAACACAAACAAGTCTTTCCCAATCTTCTTAGTGAAGAGAGTAGTATCCACTTTGCCCATGACAAATCCTTTGGTTAGCAAAAAGTCCCTCAATCTTTCATACCATGCTCTAGGTGCTTACTTCAATCCATACAAAGCTTTTCTCAACTTGTAGACATGATTGGGTTTCTTGTCATCTTCAAAACTGGGAGGTTGCTCCACATACACCTCCTCTTGAATGTACCCGTTGAGAAATGCAATCTTCACATCCATTTGATATAGCTTGATATTATGAGCACAAGCATAGGCAAGTAAAATCCTAATTGCTTCCAATCTTGCAACCGGGGCATAAGTTTCACCAAAGTCAAGACCCTCTATTTGTGTGTAACCTTGAGCCACTAGTCTTGCTTTGTTTCTTAGTACTATTCCATCTTGATCTTGCTTGTTGCGAAAGACCCATCTTGTTCCAATGACATTATGATCCTTAGGCCTCTCAACTAGTTCCCATACTTCATTTCTCTTGAAGTTGTTGAGCTCTTCATGCATTGCATTTACCCAATCTGGATCTCTCAATGCTTTATCAATGTCCTTGGGTTCTTCCATTGACACAAAAGAAGAGTGAGCACAAAATGATGCCAATCTTGATCTATTTTGAACTCCCCTTTGTATGTCACCAATGATGGAATCCAATGGATATTCTCTTACAATGTTAGTTGGTTGAAGCACTTGGACTTGATTGCTTGGATGTTGATGTTGATCATGAGTTGGAGATGATGAACTAGCCACTTGTTGATCTTGTTGCACTTGAGATGATGTACTAGCTTGATTTTGCATTAGAGACCCACTAGCTTGTGTAATTGGACTTTGGAGCACTTGATCTTTGTTATCATCCACATCAATCACTTGCTTCGGCCTAATATCACCAATATCCATTTCTTTCATAGCCTTGGTCAATTGAGTTCCTCTCACATCATCCAAGTTATTTTCCTCATCTTGAGAGCCATTTGTTTCATCAAACTCAACATCATAAACTTCCTCAAGTAAACCACTAGCCAAATTCCAAACTCTATAAGCTTTGCTAGTAGTGGAGTAACCAAGTAAGCATCCTTCATCACATTTCTTATCAAACTTGCTCAATCTAGTGCCCTTCTTCAAGATGTAGCATTTGCAACCAAATACCCGAAAGTATGCAATGTTGGGCTTTCTTCCATTTAAGATCTCATATGGTGTCTTCTCTAAGAACTTGTGGCAATAGAGGCGGTTGCTATAAAAGCAAGCCGTGTTGATTGTTTCGGCCCAAAATGAATGACTCACATTATACTCATTCAACATTGATCTTGCCATATCAATTAAGGTTCTATTCTTCCTCTCAACTAGGCCATTAGATTGAGGTGTATACTTGGCCAAAAATTGATGTTTGATTCCAAGCTCCTCACATAGCTCATCAACTCTTGTGTTTCTAAACTCACTTCCATTGTCACTTCTCACTTTCTTGATTGTGGTCTCAAACTCATTTTGCACTCTCTTGATGAACTTCTTGAATATGTCAAATACATCACTCTTGTCCCCAAGAAAGAATACCCATGTATATCTAGTGAAATCATCCACAATCACAAAGCCATACTTGTTGCCACGAATGCTTGTGTATGTAGTTGGCCCAAATAGATCCATGTGCAACAACTCAAATGTCTTGGAAGTACTCATAATGCTCTTCAATGGATGAGTGTTGCCCACTTGCTTTCCGGCTTGACATGCACTACATAGCTTATCTTTCTCAAATGTGACATCCTTCAAGCCTCTAACTAAGTCATGCTTCACTAATTTGTTCAATTGCTTCATGCCAACATGACCAAGCTTCTATGCCATAACCAACCCATACTTGATTTGGTGAGCAAGCATGTTGAAAGTTGAGTGTCACTAGCATCGAAATCAACCAAGTATAGATTCTCATATCTAAAACCCTTGAAGATCAAATGGGAGCCATCAACACTAACTATCCCCACATCATCAACACCAAATATGCACTTGAAACCTAGATCACACAATTTAGCAACCGAGAGAAGATTGAAGTTCAACTTTTCAACTAGGAGCACATTGGAAATGCTATGATCATTTGATATTGCAATCCTTCCAAGAGCCTTCACATCACCCTTGCTATTGTCACCAAATGTGATACTATCAATGCCACTATCATTTGATTTGAGAGAGTTGAACATTCTTGAATCACCAGTCATATGTTGAGAGCACCCACTATCAAGCACCCAATGCCTTCCTCCAGCCTTGTAATTTACCTACAAAATAAATTAATGTTTCTTAGGTACCCATACTTGTTTGGGTCCTTGGAGGTTAGTAACTAAGCTCTTTGGTACCCAAATGGCCTTCTTCTTTGGACCCACAATTGGTGTACCAACAAACCTAGCATCCACACCTTTCTCACCCTTGGTAAGCACATAACAAGAATCAAAAGGAATGTAATCCATTTTAGCATGAAGCTTGTTATTGTTCTTGTTCATTTTATTACAATTAATCTCTAGATGCCCAACTTGCTTGCATCTATTGCAATAACGACCATTGGTCTTCACAAAGCGAGACTTTAGAGTAGCAAAGGCCGCCTTGCCCTTCTTGGGAGTATAGCCCAAACCCTCTTTGTTAAGAGAGAACCTTTGGCTACCCAAGCATTTTAGCAAGCGGGCATCCCCACCATAGGCATTGCCTAATGCGCGGGTGAGATCATCCACTTCTCTCTTGAGAGCCTCATTCTCAACCACAAGTGATGAATCACTAGTATTAGAGATAGAGTTGGTTGTGGTGGATGATGATGAGCTACATGAAGCAATAGTAGGACTAACAAATAAAGAATCATCAATAATATCACATGTTAGTCCAATATCACAAGTGACAATCACTTGCTCCTCCTTAGCTTCCTTCATGAACTTCTCCAACTTGAGGTCCTTTTCCTTGATGAGCTCAAGTAGAGTGGAGTGGGCTTCCTTAAGCCTAGTGTGAGAAACTTCAAGGTCCTCGTGGTCTTCCTTTAGACACTCACGAGAGGCCTCTAGCTCATCAAAGGATTTCCTAAGAGCTTTGAGCTCTTGTTCAATTCCTTTGCACTCCTTACTCTTTTTGATAGCAACAAGTTCCTCCATCAAGGCATCATTTTCATTGCTCTTGGCAATGAGCTCTTGTTCCAAGATTTTGTATTTCTTGGTTGTCCTCTTGTAGCCCTTGCTCATTTGATCTATTATGCCCAATAGATCATCCTTGGAGTAGTCCTCATCCTCCTCATCATCACTCCTACAACCATCACTAGCACAAGAATCATCATCACTATCATCATATTTTACCTTGGTAGGCTTGGCCATAAGGCATGTCGATGTAGTGTCGAAGATGGATGACTTGTTGGAGAGGGCGATGCTTGCAATGGCTCGCCTAGTGGTCCTCTCATCATCACTAGAGCTTTCATCATCATCACTATCGGAGTTGTCACTATCCCAAGTGACCACATAACCACCACCCTTCTTCTTCTTATTGATAGTGAAGCTCTTCTTCTCTTTCTTCTCCTTCTTGTCCTTATTGTTCTTCTTCAACTTCAACTCCCCATCATGATATCTTTTGTCTTCATAGGGGCACTTTGCCACTACATGATCGGGGCTATTGCAATTGTAGCAAAGCACCTCCTTTGCCTTCATGAAGTCCCTTCTCTTCCTTGCCCCATATCCTTTCTTCTTCATGAACCTCCCCATCTTGTGCACTAGGAGGGCCATGGTCTCATCATCGAATGGATCATCATCATCACTCTCCACCTTGCTCTTGCCCTTAGAGGATGAAGCCTTGAATGCAATGGGCTTTTCTTGCTTGACCTTGGTCTCCTTCTTCTCTTCTACCTCATCTTCATCATCATTGTATTGGGCATCGGTCATTATATCTCCAAGCACATCGGTTGGTTTGACCTTGTCCAATCCCTCTCTAAAGATCATTCTTCTCAAGGTGGCAAACTTCTTGGGTAAGCACATCAAGAACTTGTGTGAGAAGTCCTTGTCCTCAACCTTCTCTCCAGGCCCCTTGAGATCATTGACAATGACTTAGAGCCTATAGAACATCTCCGGGATGGATTCATCATCCTTCATCTTGAAAGTGGAGAACTTATCCTTGAGCATATATAGCTTGGCACTTTTTACCGTTGAAGTGCCTTCATATATTTCTTCAAGCCTTATCCAAAGCTCATTTGCCTTTTCAAGATCTTTGATTTGCTCAAATACTTTGTCATCAATGGCACGGTAGATTGTGTCAAGTGCCGCCGTGTTGCATTGTTTGTTGATGCGGTCATTTGGAGTGAGATTTTTTTTATCAAGAATGATGCATCCTTCTTTGGTCACATCCCAAACCTTCTCATGTATATTGCCTAGATATTGCTTCATCTTCCTTTTCCAATGATCAAAGGAAGAGACGCCATCAAAGAATGGAGGCTTGCCATTAACATGATTGAACATAACTTGAGCCATCTTGCACCGAGGTTGTTAAGCCTTGCAAACGGTGACCACGGCTCCGATACCACTTGAAAGGTCTTGATGGCTATAGGGGGGGTGAATAGCCTTTTAAAATTTTCTACAAAGACAAGCTAAACAAGTTTATCAATACAACAAATAGCAAGATGCGAGTTTTGCTTAGCCTACGGGGTGATTGCAAGCCACCTATCCAATTCACAATTCTAGTATAATGGCACTCAACTGCACAAGTCAAACCGAGAAGGTAACTACAACTACAACTAGCAAGCTACACAAAAGAGCTACTCTAGCAAAGCTAACTAGCTAGCAAAGATAACTAAGAAAGTAATGCGGAGTTAAGTTAGGAGAGTTTCACCGAGGGGCGAAGTATTGAGCCAACCAATATGATCAACAATGAATACCAAGACAACCGAACACTGGGATTAATCAATCACAATATGAAAGTGATGACACGAAGATTTATCCCGAGGTTCACGTGCTTGCCGGCACGCTAGTCTCCGTTGTGTCCCTCTTCACCACGTGGTTCGGTGGCTAATCGGTCTCACACCGAGCCTCTCAAAAGGAGCCACAAGAACCTACCAAATGGCAAAAGGTTGCAATGACACGAGCAATTTACTAATGTTGCCTTTGGCGCTTCACCGAGGTAGGCACAAACCCCTCACAAGCACCAGAGGTGGCCAAGAACAATCACCAACTCTTGCCAACGTCTTCAAGCTGCTCCAAGCCATCTAGGTGGCGGCAACCACCAAGAGAAATAAGAATCCCGCAGCAAATCAACCACCAAGTGCCAACTAGATGCTATCTCACAATGCAAATGCACTTGGATCACTCAATCTCACTTCGAATATGCAAAGAAGCAAGAGAGATGAGTGGGAGGGGAGTTGCTTAGCTAAAAGTGCTCACAAGTATGTCAAATGTCCAAGAGAGAGAGCTTTGAGCCGGCCAACGAGTATTTATAGATGTACCCCTTCGAATATAGCCGTTACGCACTTGAAACAGCCGAAGTCACGCTGACCAGACGCGGTGGTCAAACTGACCGGACGCGCCGATCACACAACGGCTACTTTCGCGAAGCACCGACCAGACGCGCTGCACGCAGCAACCGTACGCGCGAAGTTCGACCGGACGCACTGGTCCTGTGATGGACCGGACGCGCTGGTCAAGCCTGAGCAGCGCACAACGAAATAGCGACCGGATGCACTGGAGAACTGACCGGACGCCACAGTGCCAGCGTACGGTTGGAGTCCAGTAAGCTCCCTGATCGACCGGACGCGTCCGGTTGACTGTGACCGGACGCGCCACCGCGTCCGATCAAAAAACCGAAACACGCGCAGGCGCTAAACACTGACCGGACGTGTTCGGTCAAACAGAGACCGCATCTGGTCCAGCGTCCGATCACCACTGTGACCTCCGTTCGCCTCCGTTTGATTTCCAACCCCAAACCCTCTCTACCGCTCAAACTCCACCGCCTTCGCAAATGTGCTAACACCACCAAGTGATCACGTCATGTGCGAGTGTGTTAGCATTTTCACAATCATTTTTCGAGGCGTTATTAGTTCTATCCAAATGCATATGATTATGAAATGCACACCTAGAGGCACTTAGGAGTTCAAAAGCCATGTCATTCCCCTCTTTATAGTACGGCTATCTATCCTATAATGTAACCACACCCACTAGGTGTCTTGGTTACTAAAACACAACCCTTAAGCATATACCTTTGCCTTGATCACGTAGGGTTGCGTCCAAATCCAAGTGTGGCCATCATGATCACCATGTCCATCTTGCCACCAACCTTGGAATGTACTAATCCTCATATGCTATATACAACTTAGGCATAGGATTAGTACTTAGGCATTGTCACTAATTACCAACACCAAACATAGGACTTTCGGCTAGGCCGAAAGGCCGGTTTGGTCAGGCCAAGGGCCGGAATGGCTTTTGTTATCTCTCTAATTCGCCTAGGGCTTTTCTATTTACTTATTTTCCATTTCTATTTAAACCAAGGGCCCCTATGCGTGCATACTTGTGCACCAAGCAAGTATACACCCTTAGCGGCAGTCTACTATGGTTTAGGATAGGTGGGTCCACCCAAGGGTAGGTACTTAGGTTAAGTTAAATAAATTAACAATCAATTAATTAAGGCAAGTTAGTTTATTTACCAATTTAAACAAGTTTGGGGATTTTATTCACAATACAAAAAACAAATAAAATCCAACTCATAAGTATTTAATTAAAATGCAAAATGCTCTACTACTAAGTAGGCTCTACTTGTGCAACTAACAGTTTCCTACATGTCACTCACCAAACATGGCTATGTTTTCGAAAAAGAATTTTCAGTTGCGATTTTTGGCTTCCGGAAAAACTAGGTTGTTACATAACCCTGTAGCCTTTATCAAGGTCCAAGAATTCAAGGTGATAGAGGCCAGAAGTAACTTAGTTGATCGATTTGTCCAACAAAACTTGTCTGAACAAAAGGCTTCTGCGAAACAAGAGGCCGTGGAATTAAAAGAGAAGCTTGAAGACCTAAAAAAACTCCTACTTAGATTGCCAAAAGGATTAATCAGCTTAAGACTAAAGAGGCCCAACTCCAAAGTTGATTGGAGCAAATCCGAGCCAATATCCAAGTTGAGGAGCAGAAGGAAACTAAAGCTATAGAATCCATCAATAAAGCTACTAAAGAAATGAATATCAACGTTCAGCAACTTCAAGCTTTCTACAAAGACATCAAGCCTATTCCGAGTACCGCCAATGAAGATAATCAGGCCATTAGGGAAGTAGATAAAATCCATCTACAAGCGGTAAAAACAATCCATGGTTTCTTGAATCTGTAAACTGGTTTCATACTTCTTTTAATCGTGATGGCCTGACTTTGATGAACACTTGTCTTTTGTGTTGTATCAATTATTGATGTTTCACGGGTGCTAATGTCTCAAAAGTTACTTTTATCTTACCAACTCTAATGCTGACTTTTCTGAGTCACTATCCTTACCTTTAGAGCTCACAGGTGTACTGTGTTCTTTTGTCGCTTGTCTATTCCATAGATATAATTACTATCGGGGTTATGATACCCCGAGTATCTCAAGACACCAGTTAGTTAGCCGCTCGGGTGGCCCACACTAGTCCGACAAGAAGAGGCCCAGCTACCACGGTTACCTAAACTATGAAGGCGCCGGGCCAAGTATCAAGCCATGTCGTCTGACACGACCACTCCCTCCTCCTTCCACTACACACTTTGCGGCACCACATGACCTCTCCGCCATCTCGACCCTTGGTGGGAACGAAGGGAGCTCGGGCTACACCAAGTACGCCAACCCTAACAGGGGTAGGCATGCTCCACTCACTCTGCTAAGACTGAGGGGACAGCTATCCCCTCAGTCTAGACAGTCACCATCCCTGTGCCACGCTGTGCGGACAAGACAACACCGCCAGGCAGTGACGACTGGTATGGTGTCCCACTATCCAAACCTAGTCCAACAAGACAGGTGTACGGCCCCACCCACTACGTGATGGGGCATAAGACCCCGACCATGACATTCAAGGCTGACCAAGCCACCGGGGACCTTGACCTCGCAGTCCGGGGTCAAGGTTACCGGTGCCACGACCAGCAAAGACGATCGATGACCTAGAAGCGGCTACCTACTCCCATATTGCCACCATGGCACCACCAGGAGAATAGGAGATGATGATGAAGGCCATGGCAAGACCACATCACGTAGGGCAGTTGGTGAATCGCCACCGAGCCAATAGTGCCATCACGACCGACACTGTAGCATCACGCCACACCATGCCGTGATGTGGGGACGAGACCATGATGATGACCATACCAGGACATGCACTGATGCTAGGACAAGACAGCCTTCCTTGCAAGTCAAGCATACTAGTTTCCCCCTCCCTCAGGCTCTTGACCATTCGATCAGGAGAACCTCTCTCTGTATGTAACCTGGCCCTCGGACTCTATATAAGGATAGCCGGGCCTCCCATCCAAGGGGACAGGCTCTCGAGACTTCATTCGAGCAGTCCCTCACTTCACTTCTACCTCTTTCCCTTAGCTTACACACCCTATTGTAAGAACTTCAGAGTAGTCAACTGAGGAACACGCACTCGATCTTCTCTGAGACTGGACATAGGGCTTTGGCCTGAACCAGTATAACTCCTTGTGTCTTTGGATGCTACCATTGTCTTCCTAGAGCAGTGCGACACATGTATAAATTCACTAGTCAACTGACAAAACACCGCCAAATACCCTATCGACCTTATAGTCAAGGATTCAAGTCTTTCACCAAGCTGTTCTTACTCTTATATTCCAGTGTAGCTCCCGATATGTCTGGTCTGCCATAGTTGGATGAATACCCACGAAACCTTTCTGTGACTAGAAGAATTCTTATGATGGGAGTGAGTGTATTGCCTATCCAGGTTTCTCATTAAGCAAGGGAATCAGCCACTACAACTAGAAGATGTCTTGTAATGCCACTTGAGTCTTCTCATCTTTGTTATAGAGTTGCTCCTTTTTGTTTATGAGAATCTTGGATTCACAAATCCCTCATCATTTACTTCCTCCATCTGAGCATAGAAGCTTGTGCCAATATGCGTCATGGTAGGCTTCAAAGTTTCTCCCATGGCTCTGTCTCTCCCTGTGTCCTAGCACTTCTTCTCGTGGTGTATGCTTAGGCTCATAGGGGCTACTGTTATCCTTTTTAGCCAACATTGTCTTTTGTATGGAAAATATTTGTAATCATCGCCTTTGTACTAAAATATCAATCTCTCTTTAGTTCAAATGTCTATTGTACTGATACAATTGAAGACTCTTGATGTGATATATTTTTGCTCTATAGGCGATGCATGTCACATTGACTGTTGCCTCTTTAGGCTTTTTATATTTAAAGGCGATATCCTCTGGTATCGGCTATTACATGTGACCAATGTTTAACAGCTGATCGGTCTATCCCAGGCGTCTTGTGATACTCCTAAGCAAAATGACTGTTTACACTTAGGATCTAACTTAGCGCTTACATACGTGTAAGGTCCTAGATGGCTAGAGGGGGGGTGAATAGCCTATTAAAATTCTACAAGAACCACTAAGCAAACTTGTTAGAATAACAAACGGCGTAAAGCGAGTTTTGCTTAGCCAAAGGATGTGATGCAAGCCTCCTATCCACAAGTCTAGTAGATTAAGATCTCTAGTTCACTCAAGAGCTATGTCACTAAGGTTACACTAGAGAACAAGCTAATACTACTAGCAAAGCTACTACTAGAGCTACACAAGATAAACTAGTGAATGTAAATGCAAGAGAGAGGATAGTGATTAATATAGCGACGGTGAAGTGAAGATGTTGCCAATTACCAAGATGATATACAATCAATCAATATTGACAACAACACAAAATGAAGACCAATCACCGGGAGACAAGAGACACAATATTTGTTCACCCGGTGTTCACTTGTGCACCGACAAGCTACGTCACCGGTTGTGTCGACCAACACCTAGATGGTTCCCCGGTGTGACCCTCAAGTCACTTGCCCCTCAAGGCACGCCCCGCAAGGCACCGCAAGACACCACTCTCAAGTGAGGTAACTCAATGACACGCGGATTCCACTAGAGTTGCTTTTGGCGTCCCGCCGAGGAAAGCACAAGAACCTCTCACAATCAACCGGAGGTGGCCAAGAACAATCACCTTCTCTTGCCAACGCCTCCAACAATCTCCAAGCCAGCTAGGAGCGGTACTCTCCAAGAGTAACAAGAAATCCACCGGCTAAACCACCCACAAGTGCCACTAGATGCCCTCAAGCTATGCAATGCACTTTGGGATCACTCAATCTCACTTTTGATTTGCAATCAAGCAAGAGAGATGAGTGGGAGGAGTAGCTCTAGCTTAAAGGATGCACAAGAGTGTTAGAAATGCCAAGAGACCTCCCCAAGGGCCGGCCAACAAGTATTTATAAGCATCCCGTCCGAATAGAGCCGTTACAACTCCACTCACGATTTTCGCGGGACCATCGGACGCGCCGGTCGTAACTGACCGGACGCGCTCAACCGCGTCCGGTGGCCCTGCGACGACCACGTGTCCTCCGAATTCAAATTCGTCCGTTAGATCCTCCAACGGTCACTACGCGCCAACGGTCAAACGAGCGACCGGACGCGCTGCTGCGAACCACCGGACGCGCCGGTGCGCACAGCACCAGCGCCCGCGAAGCAGCGACCGGACGCGCTCCTCGCAACGACCGGACGCCACAGTACCCGCGTCCGGTGGGAGTCCAGTAAGCTCCCTGGACGACCGGACGCGTCCGATGGTGAGTGACCAGACGCGGACCGCGTCCGACGTCCTCGGTTCCCTCAGGCCGCATGACCGGACGCGCCGGTCCCGTGGGTCACCGGACGCGCCGGTGGCAAACCCTAACTCGCGCGACTGACCCCGACGCTGTACTGACCGGACGCGCCGGTCGAAACTGACCGCGTCCGGTGCAGCGTCTGGTGCAGCGTCCGGTGCAGCGTCCGGTCACCGCTGTGACCGCGTTCGCCTCCGTTTCTTTTCCGACTTCCGGCGTAGTGGAAAATAGGCATTTTATTTCCCCGAAATCGCCTGAATCCCGCGCTCGCACGCTCGGCGGGAGGGAGAGAGGAACCCAAACCCCTCTCTACCCGCAAACGGCAGCGCGACCAACGCCACCTTTGCAAATGTGCCAACACCATCAAGTGTACATCTCCATGTGCTTGTGTGTTAGCCTTTTCTCGATCATTTTCAAAAGTTTTCCAGTTAGCTCACTAGGCCCTACATGCAATGCACTTCATGAATTCACCTAGTGGCACCCATGCGTCGAATAACCGATAAGATTTCCCCTCTTAATAGTTCGGCTATCGAACCTAAACCACTCACACCCTCTATGGTGTCTTGAGTGTAAAACAAAATGGCCCTATGGTTATACCTTTGCCTTGAGCCCATTTTGTTTCTCCAAATGATATGTTCCACTTCATATCATCACATGACCGTCTCGATCCATCGACCTTGATTTCACTTGCTCTTCACCGTTGTATTGGTCCGTCGGCGCCAAGTCTTGCTCAAGCTTCACCATCGCATGGTCCTTCGCTTTGAAGCCTCGACTTGCCCTTCACCTTCACAACCGATCCATCGAGCCAAGCCTCATCTTGGTCTTCACCATCTTGGTCATATGAGTCAATGTCATGTCTCATATTCAATGACCACCTTTATCTAAATCATCCACTTAGATACAAAGGTTAGTCCTAGGTTTCATCAATTAGCCAAAACCAAACTAGGGACTTTCAATCTCCCCCTTTTTGGTAATTGATGACAACCCTCACAAAGATGATTTTGATAATAAAAGTTTTGAACTTGTCATACTTGTCCAATCATTTTGCTCATAAGTAAAGTTTGGACAATTATCACAAGCTCGGTTTTGGTAGCATTAGCTCCCCCTACATATGTGCATAGAGTTTGGATTGAAAGCTTTGCTCATATGCATGGATAGAAGTGTTGGGAGAGTAATTCTACCAAAATGATGCTAAGGTGTAAGAAATGGACCTTTGAAGCGTGATACCAATCGGAGTTGCCTTTTACACCATCCTTAGCATCATGAAGTAACTAGACATCCATCAAAACTCAAGAACCCCGTGAGATCAACATTATATGTAAAGGTTCTTGGACCATTTGTAAAAACTTTAGGCAAGTCTAGATACCATATGTAAAACTATTCCTATGCATGCTAGTAGATCATTTCATCATCCAAGTTCTATACTAGCATTGCACCACACAAGCATGTATATTGAATCTAAATACATGTGCAATGAGCAAGTCATATGAAAATGCACAAACAAATGCAACAACTTTGTTTATGAGCTTGCTCCCCCTACTTGTGTGCATCAAAAATTTTATTTACCCCTTTATCATGTTGAATCATCTTTTTCTCTCCCCCTTTGTCAACAACTTACCCAAAAATGGGATCGAATTGTGGAGAGACGAAAAATGTTCGATGGAGTAGGTTAAAATTCACCAATTTTGGTTCAACCTAGAACACTTGCCTAAGATATTTAATTCGATTTGAACCAAAGACAAGCTTCTTCACACCTCATAATAAGGGTTATCTTGCCTATGTTGAATTAAACACTTATACCAAATCTTCTAGATTCAACACTAGGTTTGCAAGCTCACCAACATGTCATATGCCACCACTAGATCAAAACAAACATAGAGGCAATAGTGGTAACATATATCCATCAAATTCATTTGATTTATCATGAATGCTCATGCATACCACTTATTATGTCTACATGCTCTAGCGAGTCCTTAGCATAGAATGAATGACATGTCAATCAACTTTTACCTTGCAATGTCGAAGGAGAGGCATGTCAATAAGTGAGTGGGGTGCATTCAACTCATGTTTGAGAAATCAAGAATATTCAATTCATTCCTTAGCTTGCAAAACCTCTTTTCATCGAGTGGCTTAGTTAGAATATCGGCAAGTTGATCATCGGTGCCAACACTTTCAATGGCAATATCTCCCTTTTGTTGATGATCTCTAATGAAATGATGCCTTATGTCAATATGCTTTGTTCTTCCATGTTGAACCGGGTTTTGTATCATCTTGATTGCACTCTCATTATCACATAGCAATGGCACATTCTTGAAGTTGAGACCATAATCCTTCAAAGTTGATTTCATCCATAGCAATTGTGCACAACAACTCCCCGCACTCACATATTCGGCTTCGGCGGTAGAGATTGCCACACTATTTTGTTTCTTTGAGGACCATGACACAAGTGATCTTCCAAGTAATTGACATGTGCCACTTGTGCTCTTTCTATTGATCTTGCAACCCCCATAGTCGGAGTCCGAATATCCAATCAATTCAAACTTTGACCCCTTGGGATACCATAGTCCAACATCTCTTGTTTGCTTCAAGTACCTCAATATTCTCTTTGCGGCCGTGAGATGACTCTCTCTAGGTGAGGCTTGATATCTAGCACACATGCAAACACTAAACATGACATCCGGCCTTGATGCGGTGACATAGAGTAGACTTCCTATCAAAGACCGATATTCCTTTTGATTCACCATATTGCCATCAAAATCACTATCCAAATTTCCATTTGTACCCATTGGAGTTGAAATTGGCTTTGCATCTTGCATTCCAAACTTCTTCAACATGTCCCTTATGTATTTCCCTTGACTCACAAATGTCCCATTCTTCAATTGCTTGACTTGGAGACCAAGGAAGTAGCTAAGTTCACCAATCATAGACATTTCAAACTCTTTGGCCATCATAGCACCAAATTCTTCACAATAAGCTTGATTGGTTGATCCAAAGATGATGTCATCAACATATATTTGTACTATGAATAGATCATTTCCAATCTTCTTGGTGAATAGAGTTGTATCAACCTTGCCCATCTTGAATCCCTTAGAGAGAAGGAAATCCCTTAGCCTCTCATACCATGCTCTAGGTGCTTGCTTTAAGCCATATAAAGCCTTCTTTAACTTGTACACATGGTTGGGTTTCTTGTCATCTTCAAATCCGGGCGGTTGCTCAACGAAGACTAACTCATTGATAATCCCATTGAGAAATGCACTTTTGACATCCATTTGATATAGTTTGATGTTGTGTGCACAAGCATAAGCCAATAGTATCCTTATTGCCTCCAATCTTGCCACGGGAGCATATGTTTCATCATAGTCAAGACCTTCAACTTGAGTGTAACCTTGAGCAACTAGTCTTGCTTTGTTTCTCACTACAATGCCATCTTGATCTTGCTTGTTTTTGAACACCCACTTGGTTCCAATTACATTGTAGTCATTTGGTCTTTCTACCAACTCCCAAACATCATTTCTTGTGAAATTGTTAAGCTCTTCTTGCATAGCCATGATCCAATCGGCATCCCTCAAAGCTTCTTCTATCTTCTTTGGTTCTATGGTTGACACAAATGATGCATGCTCACAAAACATAGCCAATCTTGATCTTGTTTGCACACCACTTCTAATATCACCAATAACACTATCAATGGGGTGATCTCTTGCAATATGTTGTGGTTGGAGTACTTGCACTTGATTGCTTGAGCTTGGTTGATCACTTGATGTATCTTGATGAGAAGAACTAGCACCATGATCTTGCATTTGAGAGTCACTAACTAGCTTGAATGGTGAATTGAGCACTTGATCTTTATCATCATCTTGAATATCAATTACTTGCTTTGCTCTAATGTCCCCAATGTCCATGTTCTTCATTGCTTCCACTAATAGAGTTCCACCAATATCATCTAGATTTTCTTCTTCATCTTGTGACCCATTGGTTTCATCAAATTGCACATCATGGACTTCTTCTAGAATGCCACTTGAATTGTTCCAAACTCTATAAGCTTTGCTTGTAGTTGAATAACCAAGTAGGAACCCCTCATCACATCTCTTGTCAAACTTCCCCAATCTAGTGCCTTTCTTCAAGATATAGCATTTGCAACCAAACACCCTAAAGTAAGAAATATTGGGCTTTCTTCCATGAAGTAGCTCATATGGGGTCTTCTCTAGCAATGGATGACAATATAGTCTATTGATGTAGTAGCAAGCGGTATTGATTGCTTCATCCCAAAATGATTGACTCACATTGTACTCATGAAGCATTGATCTAGCCATATCAAGTAATGTTCTATTCTTCCTCTCAACTAGGCCATTTGATTGTGGAGTGTATTTGGCCGAGAATTGATGTCCAATACCATAATGATCACAAAGTTCTTCAATTCTTGTATTCTTGAACTCACTTCCATTGTCACTTCTCACTTTCTTGATTCTAATCTCAAACTCATTGTGAACTCTAGTGAGGAATGTCTTGAAGGTGTCAAACACTTCACTTTTATCACTAAGAAAGAATACCCATGTGAATCTTGTGAAGTCATCCACTATGACAAATCCATACTTGTTGCCGCCTATGCTTGTATATGTTGTTGGTCCAAATAGATCCATATGCATCAACTCAAATGCTTTGCATGTGCTCATTGTACTCTTCTTTGGATGTGAGCTTCCAACTTGCTTCCCGGCTTGACATGCACTACAAAGCTTATTCTTCTCAAATTCAACATCTTTCAAACCATTGACAAGATTGTGAGTTGTAAGCTTCTTCAATTGTTTCATGCCAACATGACCAAGCCTTCTATGCCAAAGCCAACCCATGCTTGATTTGGAGACTAAGCAAGTTGTCAATGAAGTTTCTCTAGCATTGAAGTCAACTAGATAGAGATTCTCATATCTAAAGCCCTTGAATGCCACATTTGAACCATCCACACTAATAACTTCCACATCATTATCCCCAAAGATGCATTTGTAGCCTAGATCACATATTTGTGCCACGGATAGAAGATTGAAATCCAAGCTTTCAACTAGTAACACATTGGAGATACTCATGTCATTTGATATTGCAATCTTGCCCAAACCAATAACCTTGCCTTTCTTGTTATTGCCAAATGTGATAGAATCAACACCACTATCATTGTCATTGATTGAGTCAAACATTCTTGATGTACCGGTCATGTGTTGAGTGCACCCACTATCAATAATCCAATGCCTTCCTCCGGCTTTGTAATTGACCTACAAGCAAATCAATGAAGTTTAGGTACCCATTTTTGCTTGGGTCCTTGTAGGTTAGTAACTAAGCTCTTTGGTACCCAAATAGCCTTCTTCTTTGGGCCCACAATTGGTGTACCAACAAACTTAGCTTGCACACCCTTCACACCCTTGGTAAGCACATAGCAAGAATCAAAAGGTATAGCATTAACAAGGTTCTTGCTTTGGTTCTTTTTATTGCAATTATGCTCTAGGTGCCCAACTTGCTTGCATATATTGCAAAACTGACCATTGCCCTTCACAAAGCTAGGCTTTGGAGTTGCAAAGGCCGACTTGCCTTTCTTGGGGTTGTAGCCCAATCCCTCTTTGTTAAGAGAGAACCTTTGGCTACCCAAGCACTTAAGCAAGCGGGCCTCACCACCATAGGCCTTGCCTAGGGCGTGAGTGAGCTCATCCACCTCTCTCTTGAGAGTCTCATTCTCAACCATTAGTGAGGCATCACAAGTGAAACCATCACTAGTAGTGGAGGTAGAGTTAGTGGTGGTGGATGAAGAGCTACAAGAAGGGTTAGCATTTGACATGATGATAGGTTCATTAAAGGATTCATCAATTATATCACATGTAACACCTATATCACATGATACAACAACCTCCTTCTTTGCTTGTTGCTCAAGTAGCAATGAGTGAGCTTTTTCAAGCTTGGAATGAGCCTTATCAAGATCCTCATGGTCTTCCACTAGACTCTCATGAGTGGTCTTAAGCTCACTAAGAACTTTCTCAAGTATTGCTACTTTCATTGAAAGCTTCTTACACTTTTTGTCCTTGGCAATAGCTATGTCTCTAGTTTGTTGCATCAAGTCATATAGTTGTTCTTTAGTTGGTTCATCATCATCATTTTCATTATTATTATCATTATCACTATCATGAGCATATTCCATTTCACTTTCATCATCACTCTCATCATATAATACCTTAGCTTCTTTAGCCATGAAGCATGAAGAGGATGAATCAAATAGTGATGGCTTCTTGTTGATAGCAATGGAAGCAAAAGCCTTGTTGGATGATTCTTCTTCTTCTTCTTCATTATCTTCACTTTCCCAAGTGATCACATAGGCACCATTTTTGCCTTTCTTGAATGTCATCTTGGCCTCTCTCTTCTTCTTCTCAAACTTGTCCTTTTTGTTCTTCTTTTTATCATAAGGACATTCCGCTTGAAGGTGCTCGGTGCTATCACAATTGAAGCACTTTCTTTGTTGCTCATTTCTTTTGAAGTTGTCATTTCTCTTCTTAAAGCCTCTTCTCTTGATGAACATGTGACCCATCTTCTTGACTACAAGAGTAAGTGCCTCATCATCAATTTCAAATTCCCCATCTTCATTGTTGTCTTCTTCTTCTTCAATGATGGTAGCTTTGCCCTTGGAGGAGGTGGCTTTGAATGCCACGGTCTTCTTTTTCTTCTCATCTTCCACCTTCTCTTTGTCATCAACATCTTGATCATATTTGTCATAAGTCAATACTTCACCAAGCAAATCATTGGGCTTCATTGCTTCAAGCCCATCTCTTTGCAACATCATGATCAACATCTTGAATCTTCTAGGTAAGCTCAATAAGAACTTGTGACAAAAATCTTGATCTTGAGTCTTGTGCCCTAAGCTCTTGAGATCATTGACTATCACTTGCAATCTATGAAACATTTCAATGATTGTTTCATCATCCTTTTTCTTGAAGTTCTCAAACTCACTCTTGAGCCCATATAGCTTGGCACTCTTCACAACCTTCGTGCCCTCATATGTTTCACTCAATCTTGTCCATACTTCATTTGCCAAATCTAGATCCTTGATGCCCTCAAATACTTTTGTGTCAATACCATTGTAAAGAGTGTTGAGAGCCATTCTATTGCATGTTCTATTTGCTCTATCTTCATCAGTGAGATGATTGGGATCAATGATAGCAAAATCATTCTCGGTGACTTGCAATACTCTCTCATGAATAGAACCAAGGTACATTGTCATCTTTCTCTTCCAATGAGCAAAAGAACTAACACCATCAAAGAACGGTGGCTTGCCCCCAACATGATTGAACACAATTTGAGCCATTTTTCACACCGAAGGATGTTAAGCCTTGATTAAAACGGTGACCACGGCTCCGATACCACTTGTAAGGTCCTAGATGGCTAGAGGGGGGGTGAATAGCCTATTAAAATTCTACAAGAACCACTAAGCAAACTTGTTAGAATAACAAACGGCGTAAAGCGAGTTTTGCTTAGCCAAAGGATGTGATGCAAGCCTCCTATCCACAAGTCTAGTAGATTAAGATCTCTAGTTCACTCAAGAGCTATGTCACTAAGGTTACACTAGAGAACAAGCTAATACTACTAGCAAAGCTACTACTAGAGCTACACAAGATAAACTAGTGAATGTAAATGCAAGAGAGAGGATAGTGATTAATATACCGACGGTGAAGTGAAGATGTTGCCAATTACCAAGATGATATACAATCAATCAATATTGACAACAACACAAAATGAAGACCAATCACCGGGAGACAAGAGACACAATATTTGTTCACCCGGTGTTCACTTGTGCACCGACAAGCTACGTCACCGGTTGTGTCGACCAACACCTAGATGGTTCCCCGGTGTGACCCTCAAGTCACTTGCCCCTCAAGGCACGCCCCGCAAGGCACCGCAAGACACCACTCTCAAGTGAGGTAACTCAATGACACGCGGATTCCACTAGAGTTGCTTTTGGCGTCCCGCCGAGGAAAGCACAAGAACCTCTCACAATCAACCGGAGGTGGCCAAGAACAATCACCTTCTCTTGCCAACGCCTCCAACAATCTCCAAGCCGGCTAGGAGCGGTACTCTCCAAGAGTAACAAGAAATCCCCCGGCTAAACCACCCACAAGTGCCACTAGATGCCCTCAAGCTATGCAATGCACTTTGGGATCACTCAATCTCACTTTTGATTTGCAATCAAGCAAGAGAGATGAGTGGGAGGAGTAGCTCTAGCTTAAAGGATGCACAAGAGTGTTAGAAATGCCAAGAGACCTCCCCAAGGGCCGGCCAACAAGTATTTATAAGCATCCCGTCCGAATAGAGCCGTTACAACTCCACTCACGATTTTCGCGGGACCACCGGACGCGCCGGTCGTAACTGACCGGACGCGCTCAACCGCGTCCGGTGGCCTTGCGACGACCACGTGTCCTCCGAATTCAAATTCGTCCGTTAGATCCTCCAACGGTCACTACGCGCCAACGATCAAACGAGCGACCGGACGCGCTGCTGCGAACCACCAGACGCGCCGGTGCGCACAGCACCCGCGCCCGCGAAGCAGCGACCGGACGCGCTCCTCGCAACGACCGGACGCCACAGTACCCGCGTCCGGTGGGAGTCCAGTAAGCTCCCTGGACGACCGGACGCGTCCGATGGTGAGTGACCGGACGCGGACCGCGTCCGACGTCCTCGGTTCCCTCAGGCCGCATGACCGGACGCGCCGGTCCCGTGGGTCACCGGACGCGCCGGTGGCAAACCCTAACTCGCGCGACTGACCCCGACGCTGTACTGACCGGACGCGCCGGTCGAAACTGACCGCGTCCGGTGCAGCGTCTGGTGCAGCGTCCGGTGCAGCGTCCGGTCACCCCTGTGACCGCGTTCGCCTCCGTTTCTTTTCCGACTTCCGGCGTAGTGGAAAATAGGCATTTTATTTCCCCGAAATCGCCTGAATCCCGCGCTCGCACGCTCGGCGGGAGGGAGAGAGGAACCCAAACCCCTCTCTACCCGCAAACGGCAGCGCGACCAACGCCACCTTTGCAAATGTGCCAACACCATCAAGTGTACATCTCCATGTGCTTGTGTGTTAGCCTTTTCTCGATCATTTTCAAAAGTTTTCCAGTTAGCTCACTAGGCCCTACATGCAATGCACTTCATGAATTCACCTAGTGGCACCCATGCGTCGAATAACCGATAAGATTTCCCCTCTTAATAGTTCGGCTATCGAACCTAAACCACTCACACCCTCTATGGTGTCTTGAGTGTAAAACAAAATGGCCCTATGGTTATACCTTTGCCTTGAGCCCATTTTGTTTCTCCAAATGATATGTTCCACTTCATATCATCACATGACCGTCTCGATCCATCGACCTTGATTTCACTTGCTCTTCACCGTTGTATTGGTCCGTCGGCGCCAAGTCTTGCTCAAGCTTCACCATCGCATGGTCCTTCGCTTTGAAGCCTCGACTTGCCCTTCACCTTCACAACCGATCCATCGAGCCAAGCCTCATCTTGGTCTTCACCATCTTGGTCATATGAGTCAATGTCATGTCTCATATTCAATGACCACCTTTATCTAAATCATCCACTTAGATACAAAGGTTAGTCCTAGGTTTCATCAATTAGCCAAAACCAAACTAGGGACTTTCAATACGACGGCTGGCTTATCACTAGGTCCAATACCAATTTTCTTCTAGTTCATTGGCCAATGTAAAGCCATGTCCTTCAATATCAGCAACTAAGGTATCAATTAAAACAAACTCTCAGAGCCGATTGCTTAGATCGGCAGTTGATCTTCATTATTGATTCGAATAAGGTCTTCATCCTAAGTCTTCCTAAAAAAACATTTAGCGTCTTCAAACTCACACATCGCTATGCAAAAAAATGCATCAGCTTGAACGGTTTCAACATTATCACATTGCCATTAGAAAAGACACTGATGCAATGTGGAGGGAACACAATAGTTAGCATGAATCTAGTCCCAACCAAGGTCTAAACGGTATGAGCCTTTGCCATCGATGATGAAGAAAGTAGTAGGCAAAGTCTTGCTTCCAATTGTCAATTTGATATTTAATGTACCCGGGGTCTAAGATGCGTTGCCTCCAAAATCTTTAAGCATCATATCAGTTTTGATTAAATCTTCAGGACCATTTCCAAGCTTTCGATATGTAGTATACGACATAAAATTAACAGTAGCACCTCCATTGACTAGCATCTTAGTCATCGGCTTGCCATCAACAAATTCCTTCACATAAAGAGGTTTCAAGTGTTGATGCTTGATTGGTTTATCAAATGTAGCTTGCTGAGCCTGCAGTGTTAGCTATGGCACCGCTTTCTCAAGTTCTTATTCGTCAGAGCCCTCACAATTTTCATCAAATTGAGCCCTAAAATCTGTCGATAGAAGAAAAGCAGAATGAATAGTAGCTGATGGCTTACCCTTGTTGAATGTTTGCTTGCCGCGTCACACTTGCAATTTGTAGCTTTTTGAGCTTGGTCTCCTTCCATCTGTCTAGCCCGCAAGCGCTGAACCCTTCTCTTTTGACTTCTTGTTAAACCACTTGGGCACCATTGGCCTTCTGGCCAAGCAAACTCTTTTATTTCTTCCTCAAAATCAGCCCAATTTTGATCATGAACATGTTTTCCTAACTGAGTATGAATAGTAGACCTTTCTTTATTTTTTAATGCGCTGATCCATGTTACTTGATTGATGACCTAAACGTTCATGGATAGATTGGTGGCTAACTTGTGACTATCTATACTCCCAATATTGGTCACTGCATTCGGGACAATTGTCCTTGGTAGGCAATCTCAAACCTCCATTCCAAAAATGTTGAAAGAAGGAACAATTCCAATGTAACTCAGCTTGTTCTCTTTCATACTTTTCTTCTTCACATTGGCATCTGTACTCTTCTTTTATCACCGCATAGAGAAGAGTGGATGGCTTTCGATAGAGAGAACAATGAGGAGGGGTGCGCCTCACCAACCGCCGCAAACCTTGAGGTCACCGCCCGTGGCAAAAACAACATGTTCGCCTGAAAGGTCCTAATATGGCTAGAGGGGGTGTGAATAGCCTAATAAAAATCTTCAAGATCATTAGAGCAATTTGATTAGTAAGACAAACGGAGTAATACAATTTTGCTCTAGCTCTACAAGGCTTGCAAGCCACCTATCCAAATAATTCTAGTTGCTATAATCACTAAGCACACATAAGAGCTAAGTTGCTACTCACTAAGAGCTCTCAAACTTGCTACACTAAAGAGCTCCACCAGAAGAACTTAGGCTGCAAAGCAAGCTCTCAAAACTAACTACACTAAAGAGCTTGCTACAACTAGTTCGCGGAAAAATAATAGAGAAGTCAAGATTATGATACTGCCGCATAGGGGATGAACCAATCACCAAGAAGATAACCAATCAATAAACCGGGAGAATACCAAATGGCAAGAGACACAAGTATTTTTCTCCTGAGGTTCACATGCTTGCCAGCATGTTACGTTCCCGTTGTGTCGACCAACACTTGGTGGTTCAGTGGCTAAGAGGTGTAGCACGAACTTCGTCCAACCCGTGAAGACTGCAAGAACCTACCCACAGTGAGGTAGCTCAATGACATGTGTAATCCACTACAGTTGCCTTTCGCGCTCCGCTGGGAAAGGCACAAAACCCCTCACAATCACTGGGAGGTGGCCAAAAACGATCACCAACTCTTGCCACAACTCCTCCACTGCTCCAAGCCATCTAGGTGGCAGCAACCACCAAGAGTAACAACAATCCTGCAGCTCAAACGATCCCCAAGTGCCGCTAGATGCAATCACTCATGTAAATGCACTTGGAATCACTCAGTCTCACTTTGGATTTGCAACCAAGTAAGGAAGATGAGTGGAAGGGAGTATGCTCAGCTCAAGAGGATGTCAAGATGATAAAAAATGCCAAAAGGGATCCCCAAGAGCCAGCCACCAACTATTTATAAGCGCCCCCAAAGAATAGAGCCATTAGGCTCAATAATGTGCCTGCCTCGGGGTGATCGAACACGCCAGTCAGGTTGACTGGACGCAGGCTCAGCGTCCGGTTGCTACGCGCCAAGCCCACTGATGGGCGCCACGTGTCCTCGTTCAAATACTGCGCACCAATCTTCAATGGTTGCAAAGTTAGTCAATGCGCAGTCAAAGCCATGACTAGACACAGTACTGCTGATGACCGGACGCTGATCAACGCGGCGTCCGGTCATTTCCCGAGAGCATCCACTGCGCGAGAAAGATGACCCGACGCGTCAGGTCAACATCGACCTGACGTGCCCCAGCGTCCGGTCAACAAGCTGCTCATCCACTCGCGTGAGGCCTACTGACGTCAGTGTGCATTAGCAACTGTCGGACATGGTCCCTGCCCGTCAGATCACCATCGTCCGTGCCTCGGTAAAAGTGATCGGACGTCCCGGTTAGAGACCGAGCAGTGCCCGGTGCAAAGTCTTCGCCCTCGGCCTAGCACGCACCGTAGCACCAACACTGACCGGACGCTGACGTCAGCGTCTGGTCACTACGAGATCAATGTCCGATCAGTGTTTCTTAGCGAGAAACACTTCCGTGACTTCACCCTTTCTCAACCCTTGTTCAAATGTGCTAACCACCAAGTGTATCATCTTGTGCACGTATGTTAGCATATTTTCACAAACATTTTCAAGGAATTTGTTAGCTCACACTAGGTCCTAATGCATATGCTCATATGATTTCACCTAGTGGCACTTGATAACCGTTTTAACCGTGAACTTCCCCTCTTCATAGTACGACTATCAATCCTAAGTTACTCACACCCTCTATGGTGTCTTGAGTGCAAAACAAAAATTGCCCTATCACATATACCTTTGCCTTGAGCCCATTTTATTTTTCTCTTTCTTCTTTTTCAAGTTGAGCCCTTGATCATCTTATAGTCAACACCATTATCACCAAGATCCTTCTCTAGGCTCCACCACTTGGCATGGGACTTATCCTTTCATGTCTACACACTTGGCACAATGATTAGTCCCTGGGTTTCATCAATTATCTAAAATCAAACTAGGGCTTTCAATCTCTCCCTTTTTGGTAATTTATGACAACCCATTTATAAAGATATTATGATAAAGATCTTTTGGATCAATGTTGCTTGCCCAAGCATTTTACCATGTATAAAGGATATGGATAGGTTTTATGAACCCAAATTGGTAGCATTAGTAACTAGACATTCACAAAAACTAGATAATCCAGCGAGATCAACATTATAAGCACGGCTCTAGTACCACTTGTGAAAGCAAAAGTCTTAGTTACTTTACCTATGCATGCTAGTTTTTCATTTCATCAATCAAGCCTACAACTAGCATACACTACACAAGCAAGATATCGGATAAAAAAACTAAAGTTATGCAAGCAACCATATGTAATGTATAATCAAATGCACCATACAAGTTTATGAGCTTGCTCCCCCTACTTGTGTGCTTTAAATTTTAATAATTGATCCCCTTCCTTTCTTTATCATGTTTCACTTCTCCCCCTTCAGTCATATCTTTGGAATTATGTCTCCCCTTTTTTCATTAATGACCACAAAAGGTGAGCTTATTTTTCCAATTTTGGTTCAATCTAGATTACTTGCAAAAGATATTTAACTCGGTTTGATCTAAGGGCAAGCTTCTTCAACCTCCAAATGAGGGTTATCATGCACCATGTTGAGTTAAACACTTATAGCTCATTATCTAGATCAAACACTAGGTTCACAATCCCACAAACATGTCATATGCTACCACTAGATCATTTCAAGCATACAAGCAATAATGGTACCATACAAGTATCAAATTCATTTGATTTCCATGAATGAGGCTAAGACATGATAGGAATGACTAGATACACTAAACAAGTCCTTAGCAAAGGATGAATGACATGTCAAACAACTTTACCTTGCTTTGCTCGAAAGAGAGGCATGTCATATAATGGGGGTGCATCAACACATATTTGAGAAGTCAAGTATATTCAATTCATTCCTTAGCTTGCAAAACCTCTTCTCATCAAGTGGCTTGGTGAAGATATCGGCAAGTTGATCGTCGGTGCCAACACTTTCAATGCAAATGTCCCCTTTTTGTTGATGATCTCTTATGAAATGATGATGGACATCAATGTGCTTTGTTCTTGCATGTTGAACTAGATTGTTGGTGAGCTTCACGGCACTTTCATTGTCACATAGTTTGAACTTGATTCTGAAATCATTCAAGGTGGCCTTCATCAAAAGAATTTGTGCACAACAACTACCGGCGACAATGTATTCGGCTTCGGCGATCGAAAGTGCAATACTATTTTGCTTCTTTGGTGACCAAGAAACAAGTGATCTTCCCAATATTTGACATGTGCCCGATGTGCTTCTTTGCTCAACCTTGCATCCCGCATAATCAGAGTCCGAATATCCAATCAACTCAAACTTTGCTCCTTTGGGATACCACAATCCAACATTTTATGTATGCTTCAAGTACCTCAATATTCTCTTTGTAGCCTTCAAATGACTTTCTCTTGATGAGGCTTGAAATCTAGCACACATGCATACACTAAACATCACATCCAGCCTTGATGCGATCACATAGAGTAGGCTTCCAATCTTAGATCGATGCATCTTTTGTTCCACCATATTGCCACTTGTATCACTATCCAAGCTTCCATTTGTCCCCATTGGTGTACTAATTCCCTTTGCATCCTCCATGCCAAATTTCTTGAGCATATCTTTGATGTACTTGCCTTGACTCACAAATGTACCATTCTTCAATTGCTTGATTTAGAGACCAAGGAAGTAACAAAGCTCTCCAATCATAGACATCTCAAACTCATTTGCCATCATCTTTCTAAATGATCTCCAACTAGGAGGATGGCTCTCGTTACCTCTCCCTCCTCCCTTTTCCCCGTCAACGCACCACCGCCGCCGCCGCCTTCTGTTTGACCACCCTCACTGCCACCTTCCGTTTCACCACCCTCGCCGTCACCCCCTCCATCGGGGACTATCCTTCTGAGTTCAGAGACCAATCTAGAAGGAAGACTCCCTCAATGTTGGACTCAGAGGCATGACAGAGTCGAGGGCACCTGTTCCCCTAGTTTTGCGTCAGAGTTCCCAACCATTGAAGAGAGTTTGCGGCATCGGTGCAAATCCAAGGGGGTACAGTTCCCCATCGATCCCTCAGTGAAGAGATTCTAGAGGAGATTTGAGAGGGCAACCATTCATTTCAAGGAGATTGGGAGAGAAGAGATCTAGTTGAAGACTGTTCCCATCAAGCTTCACTGGCCATCGCGTGGCGGGGAGGAGGAGCCACTGCTGTTGGCAGGAGGTAACCATGTCAAATCAAATATAGTTGGAGGGAAGGGGCCTACCCATCATAGGCCCTGTTTCTGGCTACTGCCCAAGGTACAAATTGTACCAGGGATCCCAGGGCATGTGCCATTGGACGAGCCACACGTCGTTCATCCAGGAGAGGGTGAGCGAGAGGTTAGGGAAGATCAATGGTCAGGTCACCAGTTAGGGATGGTGACTTCATCGTTTTGATTCCAAATCTAGTACCCAACTCCTCAGATTAGGGATTCACCAAACCCTAATCTGACTTCCCCACCATATTCTCTACTCCAATCACTTGTCTCGCACCACTCCAACCTTGCTTGATTTGTCGGGCATTTGTGGAAAGGAGCTTCCCCAAGTCCTTCGCGGCTGCCGTCAAGACCGATTTTAACCGAACTGTTCGTGTCAAGATGTATCAAGGAGGTGGCGGAGGATGTGGATGGGGTGGAGGTGGTCACGGTGGTGGGGGTTGGGATGGAGGTAGGCACGGTTGGGGCGGAGGGTCTGGGGTCAAGGGCGTGGAATAGGAAGAGGCAGCCCCGGTGGAGGGCATGGCCGCATAACCTAGGAGCGTCGTGACCATTAGTTTGATGACAACAAGAAGGAAGAGGTTGAAGAGAACCCACCCACTCCAGAGAATCCTAATTAGAAATTGGAGCAAGTTGTGGGTCAATCCAAGGATAAACAAGGGAATGATGATCCTGAAGATCAAGGGAGTCAGCCAGAGGTGAACCAAGGTACCTCTACTAAAGGTACTCATGAGAAGCCTCCTAACACTGTCAATCCAGTGAAGCATGTTCACAATAGGATTGGTTGTGACAACTATGGTTTGTTGAATCACTCAACAAAAGACCATAGGAAGAACTTCTGTGAAATTTGTGGGTACAGTAACCATTCAAATTATGAGTGCAAAAGATGTGTGCTGTGGAATAATGGCCTAGAGTTATGTGCTGCGCAACTCAAAGAACAAAGCTTTTTTTCATTGAGGAGTGCATAGATCCTAGGATCTCTAAAGAGAAAGAATGCATAGGGGTGATTCATATCATTCAAGGACATGCTACTGGCAAATAGGTGAACAATAGTTTGTGCACTTGGTTGGATCCAGCTCCTAGAAGTGGAATGCTCGACAGATCGATGAGAATAGGTATGTCATGAGGTTCCCAAATGAAGTCATTATTAGGGATTGGATCAAGTGCAAAGCTCTAATGATGAATGATGTTGATGCTTTGATGAAAGTTGAGCCATGGTCACCAAAGATTGGAGCTAAAGGCATGCCACAAACAGGCTAGTTTTGGGTCAGTGACATTCCTGGTGATCAAAGGTCAATCAAAACCATCGCTAAGGTTGGAGGATTGGTGGGCAAGGTCATGGAGATTGATGAAAAGACTAGATTCAGAGCTGACTACGTTAGAGTGAAGATTGCCTGTAGAGATTTGCAAAAAGTGCCAAGCACAATTGAAGGAACTCTTGGGTTATGCATTCATGACTTTGGCTTTGAGAGAGAAGATCCAGAGGAGAGCTCTATGAAGACTTTATCTAGTGGCATCATTGTGGGATCCAAAGAACCACCAAGCAAGAAGCATAAAGCTAATGACCAAGTCAAATCCAGTGTGCAAGTGGGGACATCTAGTCAATCTATGCCCATGATTACTGAAGCTGGATCCCACAAGCAATCTCAACATCAAAAAGCTATCCCAAGTTGCATTTTGTCGGGCCCCTACTTTAGGGTCTACTGTGCATCACGTATCAGTCCCTGGATCAGTAGCTGATACGCATAGAGCGAACAAGATTGATATCAAAAACCATACTTTTATTGATAATGGGGAAACACATTACAAAGTTCATATTACACAGCTTAGGCTATTGGTCTTATAATGTACATCAAAGTTCTAATACAGCGGTCCTATAAAGACGTGGTTTCAATCCTACAGGCAACTTGGAGTGCGGACGTAAACCTTATTCCTAAGCTCAATCCTACACCTTTATCCTAATGGTCCTCGAGTAGCTCCTTTGCGTAATCATACATCTCTATCCTCGTACGTACTCTTGTCTTTCCATCCTGGCGTAGCTTCGATAGCTTCATCCTCGTTTGTACTCCTGCAGCTTTACTCCTAAAAACATAAAATGGAGGGGATTGAGTACATAAAGTACTCAGCAAGCCCTAACTTTGGGTGGAGAGGTGAGGTGAATGGCGGAGGCTGTATGTGGGAGTAGTCTTATGGTGAAATTTTATATGGTAGCAGTAGAGTTATATAAAATGGAGGTTTGGGCCCTGGGAGAGTATTAACCCTTCTCGCCAGTTCCCGGAGATTATAAGTTGTAACTTACCATCACCAATAACTTGCAACTTACCAGATTATCACAGTCCTTTACATAAAAGAGTCTAATCATTTGAGACCTCATCCCAGCGGTTGCCCATTCCAAGGACGTGGCTATTCGAATAGATTTGGTAAACTCTGCAGAGGTTGTATAAATTTCCCCACATGATAGGCACAGTCCAACACCATCGTGACTGGCTGCAACTGGCCTAACGAGACCTCGTACCCGGATGGTGCTACCTTAAATTTCCATATAATTCCACCACGGACTACTCAGGGACTGGAACCCACAAGCATCAGGATGATCACACAGCATCCTAGAATATCGAGTGGTTGGATGATCACACAGCATCCGGTGGATGATCACATAGCATCCAGATTAAATAATAAAAGGGTGCTCACACATGGCACAACAATAAATTTTACATGGAAGATAACAAAGCAACCATGCCGATCAGACCACGGTAGATCACATAGCAGCTGTGTCCTCTCCTGTTAGTCCGTTGCCACTCCGGCCTCCTAGTGGAAATTATACTTCTATCTAACGGGGTGTGAGATCAAGTCTACCCATATAGACATGTGGCTGTACGAAATTCTGGCTAGGCGAGATGGCAAATGAACCGGTCCTTATATGACCGAAGCGAGTATCTCCCAACAGGAACCCTCACCAGGCGATCCTGCCAAGGTAATCCACACCACGTGAAATACCCCCACTCGCTCCCATCGAAAATAAGTTCTATTTTACCGGTTCAATTAATATCCATGTTCTTAGGTCATCCATATCATAAAGCTCATAGCATATGTATCACATTATTCATTATATATCACGACATTCATCATATATCACAATATTCTTTATATATCACAATATTCATCGTTTATCACAATATTCATCATATGTCATATATGTTCATAACATTGGTTCACCTAATAATATGGATAACATCATTTATGATTAATTTAATTAAATAATTAGTTAAAAGGGGAGTAGTAGGTTTTATGGTTGGAGTGGTGGAGTATAGTGGGAGCGGTGGAATATGGTAGTGGAGGAGTGTTGGGCATTCTTAACGTCACTACCAAAATTAGACTTAGTTTTCTAATTCTGATAACGGCGCCAAAAATGCCAAACCTATCCCTCATGCCACTTAAGCCAAGTTGTCATCCCCAGCATGACATGAGAGACGCGGTATTGAAATATGCATTTGCTCATCAAGATAAATAATAAAAGGGATCTGAAAGCGCACAGATTAATACCGATGTAGCATTTTAACCGGGAAGTATTCCAGGTATCGTTATTTATATTTTTACCACTGGGAAGGGATTTCTAAGTATCATGGTTGATAATGGAATGAGAATATGGAACTGAGTACACATCATTGCATGTATAACCGAGAGTATTTATCAATCTCTTTATACAGGTATAAATGTCACATTAAGTAATGGTAAAGTGATAACGGTGACAAAGATAATTAATCTGATCAGCTAGCCACATATAATAATGATAAGCACCTCAACAGATATTCTAGCAAGTCATTAGCATGGAATTAGGATGAACTACAAAGATATTCCCTAAGTTATTATTAACTATAAAGTCTAGCATATCATAGTTAGTGCAATTATACTTGGCAATCATGGTGAGAAAAGACTATATCCATGCATAGTGAATATTAGCAAGGAAGATGAAGAACATAGCAATCACTCCCCTGTAATAGTGTTGCTCTGCCTGCCCTATACACGAGAGGGGGACTATATAAGAATCAACGAAGCTGTCACTATCGCGAACTACCCCACAATCCGGCATATAGGGTGCAATCACAGATAAATACGGTATAGACACCATGTCTACACAATAATTATCATTCACCCACTGTACACATGGATAAACGCTATACGATCCTAGGCATGTATATAATTCCAATCTAACTAAGCCAAGCATATAACTATGATAAACTAAGAACAATATAATTGCAAATATAATCAAGTAGAGCAAAGTCATAACCAATATATTGAAATAGAACAAAGTCATATTCATAATATTGAAGAACAATGATGAACAATTGAAGAACAATAGAGGAATTACCAAGAATCCTCTTGACAGATCCGGGAACCAATCGAAGATTGACTCCTTCTAGTTCTAATCCTATGTAGCTATGCTAACTAGAGATCTAGTTGATGTGGTGGCTCTAGGGCTTGATCAGAGGCTCTCCTCTTGAATTAGGGTTTGAAGTATGAGACGAGGGCCTCTCCTCCAGGGTCAGGGGCCTTGCTTATATAGCCCTTTCGGATGAATCTGGGCCGTTGAATCAAACCGACATTGAACGGACGGTTTTCCTTGATCCTCTAGGTCGGTGGAGCATAATCCTCGAGGCGGAGCCTGATTGGTCCACAGGAGGGGGCGGGCGCCCTGGGGACTAGGGCGGGCGCCCTGTCTCCGGCCCCGTTACGCCTCCCGTTCGTTCCCGTGGCTTCTGGAGTCTTCTAGATGCAAGATAATTACGTGTTTGGTTAATATCCCGTCATTAATCCGACATGTGGGCCTTTCTTCCGTATTTCCTGATAACCCCCTGCAGAAATAGATAAACAGCAAAACTCGTGGAATTCTGTCAGATAAAACTCTAAGTCTAGGTGTTGGTTTCATTTGGATCCTTTTCTCTATTTATTTGATAGTTATAATTGATACTTAAGGACCGTCAACAAACTCCCCCAAGCTTACCTCTTGCTCGTCCCTGAGCAAGGATAGACTCAGCGATGGATGAGAAGTTGCTGAAATGCCTTTGAATTTTGACGGTACACATGCTTTCAAATAGAGTCTCATCTCTGAGTTAAAGTAAACTGTCAAGACTTAAAACTTACTCATTATACCTTTCACCATGGGGCTTGCAACCGTCACCTTTGTCTTGAGCGGTTAAAAGATAGAACAGTCTAGTCAAGCGCCATGTCTCTTATTCTTGATCAGCTATAGCTCTGGAGTTTTTTGCAGATTTTCAAATAAAACTCAGAGATTCCTTGTATGACTCTCTCAGGTCTCTCTTTTGTGGTATTTCTGGATCCTCACCAAGGCAGTAATGATGTCTGCCTTCTCTCAAAGCAAAGTATGTAGTATTTGTGGTATAAGGCAGAGTGACATTGCCTTCTCTCTCATCCTATTCTAATAAGGCTTTTGATATCTGGAGCTCATCGGTGGGAGATAAAGTATACATACTTACAAGACATTTATTGCATAGTCAAACCATGGATCCAGAGAAACAAGCCAATAAGTCAAATCAAGATGTGCATGTGTGGCGAATAAATGGTGTATGGTGGTAGTGATGATAACAATGATGAAAGTCTAATTCTACTTTTGCTCTTTTTGAGGGGATACGTACCTTTCTTGCTTTTAAAGCTCTTGAGGAGAATGAGGTGCTCTATATATATTTTTTTTTCTCTCAGGTGGGTATCTTGTACCCCTAATTCTACTGTCGGACACTTGTCCATTTTTACCTCTCTTCTCACACTTTTTTTTTTTCATCGAGGTTCCGAGCACTTGCTCCTTTTTATTTCCTCGTATCTTTTTCTTTTCGAGGTTCCGGGCACTTGCCCCTTTTATTTCCTCGTATAGAGCACTCATCTCCTTAGAACAATATAGCAAGTGGTAGTAACCAAAATAGCTTGAGCATTTATTTCACAGGGGATAACAAGAATGGGAAAATATTTTTGGCTATTCTCTCCCGGATTAGGAGTAGAATAATTTTATGTGGATCTGGAGATGAGAATGAGTGGATATATGTGGATGCGTACTTCCGGAGTAGAAGCAGCATGTATGAGTGATCGTGCAAGTGAATCTTGATTTTAACCGCATGACAAGCTCCTAAGGGTCTACACAGCTTGACTACACTCAATGCTCATAAGCAGTAAAAAGTAAAGGTATGGCTTAAAGTCTAGCAAGCATGTATGTATGGCTGTGGTAGGAACTTAAACTCTCATCATACAGGAACTCATCATGTAGTATTTTAAGATTTTCAAAGATAAAATTCTCCAGAATTCTAGCATCTCTAGGAATAGATAAACAGCAGCTCAACCTTCCCATATCATATCCGTTAACAACTTAGACTTTAGATCAAGTTCTCTTCCCACAAGTTCAGGTTTAGAGCAAGCTTTAAATGATAACAGTTATGTCTAAACTTAGAGAGAGAACTTCAAATTTGAAAATTAGGCAAAGCAACTATTCATCATATCCATGCTAGAGTTTTATTATTATTTAGATTCAGTTTAGCATAGCCACTTTATTTATTAAAACACACTAAGCAAAAGATATAGGTATATATATATATAAGCACAAAATCTTTATTTGGTTTTTTTCATAGTTATGTATATTTTTATTTTTATAGGGTAAAAGTATATATAAATATAAAGATAAAGATAGAAATACTTAGCAAGATAATGGAGGTGCTCTCCCCCAAGCTGGATCTTGACATAATCTCTTCTGATGTAGCTAGCAGATGGCGGAGGTGTATTTGAAAGTCGGCAGCACCCTGACAGCGATTAGAATGTCCTCTGTCTGCTAGTCTCCTTGAATTCTGTGAAGCTCAAATAGACAACAAAGCTTTGTGGAACTGATTAAGTGTTAGCATAAATATCTAGCCTTTATCATGCTGAGCCTCCTTGATTTTTTTATGTTGTTTTTTTATAAAGCAGAAGAAAATATTAATGTATTTATTATATATATATTTTTTATGCCACCACAGTGAATGTACTTATGGGTTTTATGCCACTCGCATACTCACATGGGGCTTTAGGGTTTTTAACATTTTTATTTTCTTTTTAAGATAGTATGAATATGATTAACTAAGCAAACTATTTAAGATAAAGTAAATAATTAAAAAGGAAAGGATAACTACCAAGTTACCTCTTGGCAAGGCGTTCGGTGTTTTTAAGTCCTCCGAACGGGACTCTTATTCGTTCAGTCGTCCTGGGACTTGGTGGATGGCGTAGTCGGTGTTTTCGGCAGCGCCTCTTCTTCATGTACAACTGTCTTTTCTTTCCATACCTGTCTCGGTGCTTTGGTCTCCTCAGGACAGTGTTGGTTGAGTGGTATGTCTTCAGATCTTACCACTTCTCCTTCATAATCTGCCCATCCGTCCTTGATGACCTGTTGCTTCTGATTGTGGTTACGCCGCCTTCTTCTTGTCCTGACCTGGTTGGATTCTTTAAATACATAGTTAGGGTCAGTAAAGTAAAGACGTACCTTCTCAGAGGGGAAGTGCATGTGGACTTCTCCAGTTCCAATGTAAATGATTGCTTTGATAGTACTAAGGAATGGTCTTCCAAGGATGATGGGTGGATCGTATTCATCTTCTCCCATGTCAATAACCTGAAAGTCTGTATGGACAAAGTGATCGTCTATCTTGACAGGGACGTCAGTTACTGTACCTTCGACCTGTCGGAATGTCTGATCTGCCATCTGGAGCTGAATATATGTTGGGTTTAAGGGCATGGTTCCGAACAGAAGTTCATAGGTGACCTTGGCCATTATGTTGACGCCCGACCCAGTGTCGCAAAGTGTCTTGTAGAAGTGGGACCCATTAATGGAGCAATAAATGCTTGGCATACCTGGGTCGACCTTCTTAGGCAAGAACGGTGACTTGAGTTGGCGATCTTGACCTTTGTGCACGGCAGTGACCATCTTAGCTGTCTCGGTCCATACTTGCTTCTTGCTCTTGTTCCTCTTGTTGGTCCTCTTCCTTGGTTCATATTGGGGTTGCTCTGGGATTTGTGTGGTCTTGTTCTTGAAGGAAAACGTTTCCTTCCTCCCCTTGATGTAGAAACTGATCTTGGCAGCACTAGCATAGATGACAGCTCCTGCGGTGTTCAGGAATGGTCTCCCTAGGATGACGGGAGCCCTCTCATCAGAATCGGTCTCTATCACTACGAAGTCTGCTGGAGCGTACGAGGAACCCACTCGGACACAGATGTTCTTCAATATTCCTCTCGGGAAGCTCAGTGTCCTATCTGCAAGCTGCAAACACATGGTTGTTTCTAATAATGGTTGTGAAAAGAGTTTTTCATAGAGTACCCTGGGCATGATGTTGACACTGGAGCCAAAGTCACAGAGTGCTTCTGGGAAGTCTCGCATGCCGATGGAGATCGGGGCGTCCTGGATCGCCTCTCTTGACCGGTAGACGGTCAGTACTTACTTCCACGATAGGGTTACTCCAGTAATCTCCTGCATCAAACATGTCTACAAGATTTGCAGATTCTAGTCCTTCCGGTTGTGATGGTTTACCGGGGTTAGTAGCAGGAACAGCAGCAGCTATTTGATTCAACTGAGATTCAATCATTTTATTAAAGCTAATCTGGTTCCTGATGGCAGTAGAGAAATTATCCATTCTATTATTTATATTTTCTAGTATTTTATCATTAGATGCCAATTTCTTAGACAGGTTATCCATTAGCTTTCCTTGGTTGGACACTAACTCTCTCAAAGGTGGATAATTATTATTATTATTGAAAGAATTGTTACCTTGGTAATTACCTGAGTAGTTAGGCCTCTGTTGATTCCAACCTTGATTCTGCTGAGGACGGTTGTAGTAGTTGTTGTTGTTATTGTTGATGTAGTTCACGTCCTCCAGCAACTCAGGACAGTGATTGCCCGAGTGTCCAGTACCTCCACACTCCTCACAAGTCATGTGGGAGTCGTAGACGTGCATGACTTCTTTCTTTTCTCTAGCTCGATCATCGAGCTTCTTCATGAGTAGGTCTAGCTTGGCAGACAGCATGTCTACCTCCTTGAGCTGGTGCATACCTCCACCTCTCTTGCGTGTCTGAATCCTTGTTTGGATGCCATCTTCTCCACAAGAGCTGTGGCTTGAGGTATGGTGAGTGATAGGAATGCTCCTCCAGCTGCAGCATCCATGGTTTCACGGGCACTGTTAATGAGCCCATGATAAAATATCTGCATCAGCAGCCAGCTTTCCATTCCATGATGGGGACATTCTAGGATGTAGTTTTGGAAATGCTCCCATGCTTCTGAAATGGATTCATCTGTTGTTGCTGAAAACTTGTAATCTTCCCACGGAGAGCATTGGTCTTGCCCATGGGAAAGAATTTGGCCAGAAAGTTCGTAGAGCAGAGTGCCCACGTAGTGTTCTTCTCCTTTGTAGCGTAGAACCACTGCTTCGCTCTCCCCAACAGTGAGAATGGGAAAAGGCGAAGTAGTATGGCGTCTCTGGGGACTTCAGCCATGGTGAAAGTGCTGCAGATCTCCAGGAAGTGTTGAAGATGAGCACTAGCATCTTCGTGTGGCTTCCCACAGAACTGGTTAGCTTGCACCATGTTGATGAGCCCAGGCTTGAGCTCAAAGTTCTTGTCGATGGCCGCGGCAGGTCCAGTGCGGATGTTGTCCGTAGTGGGAGCTGAGAACTCGCGGATCGACTTGTTCGCCATGGCTTCGAATTCAGTCAACAAATTCCGGATGAAACTTCGACGGTCTTCGGATTTGGATGAAGCTTTGTGCTGAAGTGTTGACGATGTCTTCTTGAGCTTGGCTCTTGTTCTTCTGAATAAGGCTTCGGGATCGTCAACAAAGTTGTCTGGAAGATGTCTTCTATTCATGCATCACCCTGCAATAAATAATCAAAATGGAAAATACAGGGGTAAAACTGTATAAGAGAATTGATAAGCTCGATCAGATTAGTGATGCAAATGATGACTCAAAGTTCCGTATTCATTCCTACTTAGTAATCAACCTTCCCCGGCAACGGCGCCAAAAATGCTTGTTGGGCATTCTTAACGTCACTACCAAAATTAGACTTAGTTTTCCAATTCTGATAACGGCGCTAAAAATGCCAAACCTATCCCTCATGCCACTTAAGCCAAGTTGTCATCCCCAGCATGACATGAGAGACGCGGTATTGAAATATGCATTTGCTCATCAAGATAAATAATAAAAGGGATCTGCAAGCGCACAGATTAATACCGATGTAGCATTTTAACCGGGAAGTATTCCAGGTATCGTTATTTATATTTTTACCACTGGGAAGGGATTTCTAAGTATCATAGTTGATAATGGAATGAGAATATGGAACTGAGTACACATCATTGCATGTATAACCGAGAGTATTTATCAATCTCTTTATACAGGTATAAATGTCACATTAAGTAAAGGTAAAGTGATAACGGTGACAAAGATAATTAATCTGATCAGCTAGCCACATATAATAATGATAAGCACCTCAACAGATATTCTAGCAAGTCATTAGCATGGAATTAGGATGAACTACAAAGATATTCCCTAAGTTATTATTAACTATAAAGTCTAGCATATCATAGTTAGTGCAATTATACTTGGCAATCATGGTGAGAAAAGACTATATCCATGCATAGTGAATATTAGCAAGGAAGATGAAGAACATAGCAATCACTCCCCTGTAATAGTGTTGCTCTGCCTGCCCTATACACGAGAGGGGGACTATATAAGAATCAACGAAGCTGTCACTATCGCGAACTACCCCACAATCCGGCATATAGGGTGCAATCGCAGATAAATACGGTATAGACACCACGTCTACACAATAATTATCATTCACCCACTGTACACATGGATAAATGCTATGCGATCCTTGGCATGTATATAATTCCAATCTAACTAAGCCAAGCATATAACTATGATAAACTAAGAACAATATAATTGCAAATATAATCAAGTAGAGCAAAGTCATAACCAATATATTGAAATAGAACAAAGTCATATTCATAATATTGAAGAACAATGATGAACAATTGAAGAACAATAGAGGAATTACCAAGAATCCTCTTGACAGATCTGGGAACCAATCGAAGATTGACTTCTTCTAGTTCTAATCCTATGTAGCTATGCTAACTAGAGATCTAGTTGATGTGGTGGCTCTAGGGCTTGATTAGAGGCTCTCCTCCTGAATTAGGGTTTGAAGTATGAGACGAGGGCCTCTCCTCCAGGGTCAGGGGCCTTGCTTATATAGCCCTTTCGGATGAATCTGGGCCGTTGGATCAAACCGACATTGAACGGACGGTTTTCCTTGATCCTCTAGGTCGGTGGAGCATAATCCTCGAGGCGGAGCCTGATTGGTCCACAGGAGGGGGCGGGCGCCCTGGGGACTAGGGCGGGCGCCCTGTCTCCGGCCCCGTTACGCCTCCCGTTCGTTCCCGTGGCTTCTGGAGTCTTCTAGATGCAAGATAATTACGTGTTCGGTTAATATCCCGTCATTAATCCGACATGTGGGCCTTTCTTCCGTATTTCCTGATAACCCCCTGCAGAAATAGATAAACAGCAAAACTCGTGGAATTCTGTCAGATAAAACCCTAAGTCTAGGTGTTGGTTTCATTTGGATCCTTTTCTCTATTTATTTGATAGTTATAATTGATACTTAAGGACCGTCAACAAGGAGCGGTGGAAAAAGGAGTGGTTTAGGAGTGGTAAATTTATGTAAAGAAGAAAGGGGTAGCGAGATGGATGAGGCATAATATATGGAGGGAAAAGGGGAGGTGGGAGTCAGGACTTGCCTCCGCTCGCTGTCGATTATATCCTTATTCCGAGATCTTGGTTCTTGTGAGGTTCCATCGGATTCTTTCCACATCTTCTATCCTACGCGGTCTAGCGTCGATAGACATGAAATACAAACAAGAAAAATAACAAGCAGGGCATGTAAAACAAGCATGGGCAACCAAAGTGGAATAAATAATCATAGATGGGTTGATCCTAATGAGTGATGGGTACTACGGCGACAAATTACTACTACGGGCTATGCAACTACGGATTAGTATTTAAATAAAGAAAAGAAAAGCAATCACATCTAGAATTTAAATGGGCACCAAAAATTAGGGTAAAGCATTTATTACGTAGTGTTTTATTTTAGAAGATTCATAGTACAAGAATTACGGCATTCAGAATTAAAATGAGCGAGATATAAATTATGTAAATCTACCGATTAAACGTGAACGAACTAAAGCATGCAAATTAATTCTACTATTTTTATCTATGCAATGAGTGTGGAAACTATATAAATAAATATGATCTAAAGCTACTCTAGTTTGTTTAGAAATTGATTGGGAATTTTTTCTAGAATTTATAAGCTTACTGTTTAGTCTACTGTGTACAATTCCTGGGTACGAGTAGCCATTTGCTGCTGGCTGACGCATGGGCTCCAGTCAGCTGACTGGGTACTGAGCCCATGGTCCATGCGCCGGTCGGTGAACCAGCTGCCTGAGTCTCTGTATTTCACGCGCACCATGTTCATGCAAGAAAGAAAAGAGGTGGAGTGCCCTGATTGGTTCACGTGACGGGGTGAATTTTTTTTATTTTTAGTCCAAATTTTAAACAAATTTTAAATTTAACCCGGGTTTAAATTTTTTTTTATATCTAACCCGTTTGGCCCCGCCACCATGCATGGCGGGGCAAATGCACTGAACCCCGCCATGCATGGTGGCGGGGTGCAGTTCCCACATGGCGGGGGACGTGGCAGCCACCCGGGCGTACCCCGCCATGATGGGTGGCGGGGTAGACCAAACCCGCCACCCATCATGGCGGGTTGCACCCCGCCACCCATCATGGCGGGGCGCGGCGTAAATAAAAGCCGCGCCCCGCCACGCCCCCGCGGCCGAAGCCGCTTGCAGCCGCGCCGCCGCCGTTTCTTGCGCCACCAGTGACGCGAAGCCGCCGCCGGAGCCGCCGCCGTCGCCCGGAGCGCGCCGCGCCGCGCCCCACAGCGCCCGGCCGCTCCCCGCCACGCCCCGCCGCGACGCTGCTCCCCGTCGCGCCCCGCCGCGACGCCGCTCCCCGCTGCTCTCGCAGCCTCATCTGCAGCCTTCCTTGCATCCTCTTCAGCCTTCCGTGCCTGGTACTCCTCTACATCCTTCTTCTTTTGCTCGTACCACTTCTTCCACGCAATACTCTCCGGGTTACGAACACGTAGGTCTTGGGCCCGTCGTAGCATTTTCTTCTTATGGTTCTTAACGAAATCAGTGACGTAGCTTGCAGGATATCCTCTCATCTTGCGAAGTGCTACCATTGTCTTATACTCATCCTTGAACTTATACACATCATCATATGATTCCCAGTTGCATTTCTGAGTGCTCTGTTGCAACAAATAGATGAATACAAAGTTAGCGTACCAAAGTAAACAAAATAAAACATTAGCACTAAGTGTCAACAGGCCTAGCAAACCTCGTCATAATCGATCATGTGGCCACAGAAGTGCCCAATACCAAGGCCTGAAGGGACAAGGCCGTAGCTAGCTTCAACACCACATTTGCACATCACAGGAGGCGCAATAGACCTCCTCTTCTTCTTCCAGTCTGGCACCTCCTCATTCTTCTCCGGCTCCGGCCAATGGCTCTTTGGACCATAGATCCATTCCTTGAAACGGCACTTTGGAAAATCATGATCCTACAAAATCAAAACAGTAAAACACACATATAGGACATGACATTCCAAGGTCCACTCAAACCTTACCTCATGTCGTAGAGGACAAATGAACTCTTGTTCATTGCGTGGGTTTATCACGGCTTGCTCTCCACAAAGGCACTTTGGAGGATCCTCGAGCCGCCGTGCCGATGCTACGGCCTTCTCTTCCTCCGTCATAGGAGGAGGGTTAGGAGGGGGCGGAACCCAGCGAGTAAACACCTCACGCTTGCAATGATCAATGCCGGGGTAGAAAAGGAGAATCCTTGGGTCAAACTTGTCCGGGCCGTCGATCCATTGGAAGAAAAAGCACCGAAAGTAGGGCTATAAAAAAGTTTCAATTATCTCATCGCGAATACAACATCAGAAACCAATAAGAACAACAAAGGGCACAATTACTTACGCTACAACTATAACATGTGTAGAAGCAATGAGCCGCAGTATCCGGATGTCTCGACTAGCCCACGTGTGCCGGATGACCACAGTCACAGTTAGGGAAAGGTTCCTCAGGAGGAACGGGCGCATCCTTGCAAGACACGTCGGGGTACATCTCTCTAGGACGACCCTTTTTCCTCCAAATCGACTCACGATACGAGTCCTCCATCTAATAACACGAAATAATTTCAACACAAAACACATTTCACTTATATAATGTACAATATCAATATGATAAAAACTAATATAACTTTGCTAACTACATTAACCAAACATACTACAACGATGCACGCAGAGAAGGGGTGGCCGGAACAAGGTCCGACGATGGGCTGGTACCCGACGGGGAGGGGCCCTAGGAGGGAGGGACGCCGGAGAAGGCCGCTGAGGGGAGGGGAGTTCGGTCCTGGGGCGGAGAGGGACGCTGCGGGAAATGGAATGGATGAATGGCCAAAAACAAGAAGTGCCCGGGCTTTTAAATGGCCGGGGTTGCAGCCCGCCATGCATCATGGCGGGTTAGGGGTACCCCGCCATGCATCATGGCGGGGTACTCCTTTCCACGCTGGCCTGCAGCGTGCCACGTGGGACCTGCACCCCGCCACCATGCATGGCGGGGTTCAGTGCATTTGCCCCGCCATGCATGGTGGCGGGGCCAAACGGGTTAGATTTTAAAAAATTTTAAACCCGGGTTAAATTTAAAATTTGTTTCAAATTTGGACTAAAAATAAAAAAAAATTCGACGTGGTCGAGTGGCTTCGGTTGCCTTCGTCGGTCGTCCTCATCCCGTCGCCACGAGAAACCGAGCAAGAAGAAGAAAACAGAGGCGAGAGAGAGAGAGGAGATAGAGGGGGAGGAGGGAAAAGCGGGAAGAGAAGGGAGAGAGATGGTGCACGTGGGGAGGGGCAGAGGTGGCTTGGACGGCGACGGCTTCGGCTCCGGTGGTGCTCGGGTTCCTCGACGGCATCCCGGAGGTTGCCATGGCGAGGCGATCACGGCGGCGGTGACGAGCTCCTCGGCAGCAGCAGCTTCGACGACGTGGGCTGCCGTGCGGCGGCAGGTGTTCGGCGTTGCGGCTCCGGCGAGGTGAACTGGAGGCAGGACGGCGGCGGCGGTCTCGGCAGTCCGCGGCGAGCGCGGCGGCTTCGACGGTGACGTCCTCAGTGCGGCAGCTCTGGTGGAGGTGGTTCCGACGCGGCAAGGCAGGGGCGCCATGCCCCTATGCAGGCCTTAGCGGCGGCGGCATTGGCTTCGAGCTCCGACGAGTTGAGTCGTGGTGCTGCGGCTTCATCACCGTTCGCGTCCTCTGTTTCCAGTCGAGGAGGGAGAGGAAATGGAGCAGTGCACTGGTGCTGGAGCAAAACCGCTGCGGTCCTCGTCCGCGCGCCGAGAAGAGGGGGAGGGGAGCACGGCGGCTGTCGGCAGTCGGCAGCGGCGCGGTGCTCCGGCGGCTAGTGAGTGCGGCGATGCTCTGCTTCCGACGGAGAAGAGAAACAGAGCAGCGGACGGCGGCTGCTCGCGGCAAGCGCGGCTGACGACCTCGGCTGCGGCGAGCGAGTCTCGACGACAGCCATAGCTAGCATTTTATAGCCGAGTACGTGCTGCAGTAAGGCGGTGTGCACCGGCCGATATTTCCCGGCCAGGGAGATTTTTGCCGGCATGATCTCCAGCACACAGCAGCGGCAGTCAACGTCTACATGGGCGCATGCAAAGCTCAGCTGGCCTTTCTGGAATCGGCAGTGGCACAGTGTGTGAGCTGGCGACGGGAATCGTGGGGAGAAGACGACATCCGTGAAGGTCGGTTCGCGAAGAAATATCTCCGGCCATGGTTTTCACGTGCTCGGGAGCGGCAGCGGCAACGCGGAGGAGACGCGGTTCGGCGTCGAAAATATCTGCGTGTGCGTGCTCTGCTGCTGCTCGGCCGCTGTGCCCGATTGGCCGGTGGGAGGAAGTACTCCCTCCATCTCAAATTATAAGACGTTTGATTTTTTTTGACACCAAGTTTGACCACTCGTCTTATTCAAAAATTTATGTAAAATATCAATTCTTTTATTGTGGCTTGGTATATTAATAAAAGTTCCTCAAGAATGACTTAAATTTGACTATGTTTGCATAAATTTTTTGAATAAGACGAATGGTCAAACTTGGGATAAAAAAAGTCAAACGTCTTATAATTTGGGATGGAGGGAGTACACAGTAGGCCTTTTCCATTTTCTATTTCTGTAAATACTAAGTATATGTAACAATGACTGCCTACACGTACGACTTTACTAATTCCTACAATGGATCAAGGTACATATGGTGTATGTATGTATAATTTAATTAAAATATGTAAACATGTATGTATATATATGTACCGATACCTGTGTATGTTTATACTTAAAGGAAAGCAAGGTATTTACGTGTGTGTGTGCTTATATCGAATGCTTATGTGTGCATGTGCCCATCTACGTATATATATGACTTAACTAACCCATGGATAGGTTATGAGGGAATGTAATTAACCATGTATGCATTATGACGTTTTACTAATTAAGAATGCAGTACTAGTATTGAAATATATTATAGCTAATTATTATATATACATATACATATACATATACATATACATATACATATACATATACATATACATATACATATATATATATATATATATATATATATATTTATTTATTTCTATATGCATATCCTTTTATAACCATGATAGTAAGTAAAGGCAAGGGATTTCATACCGTATAGGAATTAACTAAATGTAAACTAATATTAGGAAGAACAACTAAACATATAATGTAGTGATGCGGTGGCTAATGTAATCAAGCAGAGAAGGTAACAAATATTATTTATATTTACGATGCATTATATACTGTTATAAGGAAAGGTTAGGAATGCAGGTTATAATTAAGGAAGTTATTTTGGTGCCGCAAATAAATTCCAGAAGACAACATACACGCAAGCAATCAGGTATTCCAATTAAACGAGCATTCGATCAATCATGCAAGCAAACAATTTAAGCGTTCGATGTCAAATGCATATGGTGAATTTTTAATGCAAGGTTCTAGAGAAAAGTTTTTCTAAAACGGTTCCGTAGAAAATAAACTAATCAAGTTTTAATTTTTTGTAAAATTTAAAACGTTTAAATTTTTAGTTGTTTTTAACATGATGCAAAACACACGGGTGTTACAGATCTACCCCACTTAGAAGAATCTCGTCCCCGAGATTCAAGCAGACTAGAGAGATAAACTAGTGAGAGAGAAGAAACTGGAGAGGGAGAAAAGCTGCATGTCTTTGTCCGGCTTACTGGCTACTCCTTCAGCGTTTCATAAATCCTCTTTCCATTTGCAGTAGGTCGCCATTGTTGCAGAAAATATATTCTTTGTCTACCAAGGTAGCCAAGGCTGAGTTAAATCCATTGCTGCATATATTTTCTAATATCCCATTCTTGTGATATCCACACAAATCTTCTGACTTTCTGATCTTGTGAGAAATTCCAATTTTTCTAGGCTCGGGCTACCCCACTTAGAAGATTTGATCTCCCGGTGTCTTTCCAAAAGTATGCGTATCGTCATTCATCTTTATTCTTTTGGTTACAGAGCTACCCCACTTAGATGATTCAGACCTCTATGGTCTAATTTTTATACCGGCTCCATGAGCTTTCTTGCCTTATTTTCTTTAAATCCTCTGGATTTACGGTGCCAGTGTCCTGGTTTTATTTCCTTTGAGCAACAATCACTGCGAACTTAGGATTCCATTTCTAATCCTATTTAGGGTTCCATTTCTCATCCAAAAGCTTGGATCTTGAGTAGCTTAGTTGTTTTCGCCCCACTTGATTAGTGACTCTTATATTCCCGAGCAGAAGGTCCGAGTCTACCCCACTTAGAAGATTTAGCCTTAAATCTTCTATCTTTCTTAGATCCATTCATTCTTTACTTAGATTATTCTTTTTTTGTCGCCCCCTTCTTAGCTATCAATCTAGTTATGTACACCCTTTTTTTGGAGAAGAGACGGGCACGTGAATACTACAAAATCACGGCCAAACACAGTGCTTATGATTACGATAGGAGGATTACAACATGGAGGGAGGGAGGTGCTAGCTATGAGTACATCTCCTGTGGGAGCAACTATTCTACTTCATCGGACTGGACGACTTCATTCCGTGGCTCCTCGGGTCCATCAACAGTGGTGGAACAGTGGCCTTCTTCTTTTGGTGGTGACTGAGTGAGTGGGAGGAGAGGCTCGGCGTCGAAGTCTCTTGACGGTGGTGGTGCTGGGGGTACCACAATGTCCATATGTCTTCTTTCCGGGGGGTGGATGGGGTGTCCTTCGAGAATCACGGGTTCATTCCCGTGCATGGCGAACATCCTGCGCCTAGGCCTGGTGATGAGGTAGGCGCGCTTCAACTCTTCGGCATGCTTGTCAATGATGGTCTTCAGGAATTCTGTGATGGTGGTCTCGCGACTCTCTGCGGAGGCAGCTCTGGCTTGAGCTTGGGCGTATTGCACATGGAGTGTCCGAGTGTGGAGCTCGGCTTCTTCGGCTCGGCAGATCTGGGTCCTCAATGCAGTTGCTTGTCGGTCGTACTACTCTCGAGAGCGAGCAGGTAGTCGGTCAGGTGCCTTGTTGCAGGGTCAGTTTCTTGACCTTGCAAGGCTTCAAGGCGAGCGATCCAAGCAGGGTTGTTCTTCTCTTCGGGTGAGAAGAGCTTCATGGGTGTGCGGGAGATGGGTTCTTTGTAGATCTTGCAGAGGCGTCGTAGGGCTTTGCGGGCGACGGCTTGGTAGGTGTCGGTGAAGCGAAAACCGGTGGCGGTGGTACTCCATTCTTCGGTGATGTTGGGGTAGTCTTCACTCTTGCCGATGTAGATGGTGACTTCACAGCGCTCGGTGCCATGTTCTTCATACTCACGGCCCTCATACTCAGGGCGCTCTCGGATGCCAAGGCTTTGCATGGTGGTGTAAAGAAGCTTGGGGAATCCTTCGGTTTGGATGCAGTAGCTGCTAATCCAAACATTGTTGTTCATGTCCATGGGTGTGTAAGGGGTTGGTAGTGGTGGTTTGTAGCTGGAAAGGTGACGAGTGTGGTGGTTTTGGTGAGTGAAGGGTAAGAGATGCGGATGCAGAAGAGATGGGTGGTAAGGCTAGCAACGGGATGGTTGGAGTGGGATGGTAAAGAAAGGCGGCTGGGGTACTCTTTTATATACGGCCGTGGCTGAGGCTTGTCAGAGACGCTTTGATCGGTCTTGACTGGGGTTGAGGTGTGTGGAGGAAAAAAAAGGGGAGTGGGGCTCACTACATAGTGTGGCACTGCGGTGGTGGTGTGGTCTTGACGACCATGCAGGCGATGGTCGTTGTCGGTTGCAGTTTACTGTAAACCCAGAAAATGAGGCGGCTGTGATTTGCTGGTGATAGTGGCATTGACTGCACCATTTTTTTCTTTCTTTCTTCTTTTCTCTTTCAATGATTTGAGCCCAAATATCTCAAAAATATACGTGGCACCAACAAGATTTCTAGGATTTTATTCTACCCTCTCTTTTTTTCAATAATTAACTCAGGGCCTTTCATACGGTAACGGACGCGTTACAATGATGTACAAGATTATTGATCCTATCAGCATAGAAATTAGGGTAGCAAAGATGAACGTAACGAGCTCATCTGCTTCTAAGCACATCTTGAGGGCTTCAACTTCTGGCTTCCGACAGCGTACTTTTTCTTTTCCTTGCTATTTCTCCGGTAAATCTTCGGTTGGCAGCACTTCCTTCTAGCTTCTTTTCTGATTGTTGGAACAAGTTGGCACTGAAATGGGGGACTCAGGTGGGTGATCAGTGTTGAGAGTGGGGTGTCCTGATTGTGAAGGACAGCAAGGGGCGTCTTTTATAGACAGTCGATGGCGCGGTTAGGAGAGCGGGTGCGCGCCATTATCGGCGGCATTGAGCAGCATCGGGTGCCGAGGGAATCGGCGTCATGGGGGACAGCAGCAGCAGCTTTCGGTGGTGAGGTGACAGCACGGGCAGCGTCATGGGGCTGTGGTGCTTGGTGCGGCGTGCAGTGGGGGGGGGGAAACAGCGGCGTGTGGGAAAAGTGCGCGGTGGCGTGGACGGTGGAGGCGTGTGGGGCGTGGACGGTAGCGGCGTGCACGGAATATACGGCTTTCGCTTGCAACATGCTGTGTATATTTTCAGGTTGCTCTGGTGCGACAAGGAATAGGCTGTTGGTGTAGTTGACTAGATCAACACTGTATAGGCAGTACTGGCATTGGTAGCTACTGATTTCTTATTTTCCTCTTGTCTTCTAAAATTATTTTCCAATAGTTTCTGCTTTCTTAAAATATCTTAGATAGTTGTCTTCCTTTGTATGACCTCCAGAAAATATCCGTAGGATGGGAGAGAGGAAGGAGCACAAGGTGGGAAGAGAGATCTAAAAGAGGTAGTTGTAACAAGATGCAAGATTTATCTTCATACAACACACCAAATAAATTAGAAAACTAATTGGCAAAAACTAAGTTCGCTATCTATTTTTGCGCGTAACCCATACAAGGTTTATAATATTTATTTATTTACTATTCTATTATTATTATTATTATTATTATTATTATTATTATTATTATTACTACTATTATTATTATTATATTGTAAAACATAATCTTTATTTCAAACCTACGTATATTTTGAAGGGGTGAAAGAGGAGGGAAAACCATATTATTGAAATAGAAGGTCAAGGCAAGATGAGAGACAAAGTTATAAGCAATGTTTTCCAAAATAGATTTTTAGAAAAATATTTCTATCTAACGGTCATGCTAAGGTTTTGTCCTACAGTCCAAGTATGGCTCTGATACCACCCTGTCGGGCCCCTACTTTAGGGTCCACTGTGCATCACGTATCAGTCCCTGGATCAGTAGCTGATACGCACAGAGCGAACAAGATTGATATAAAAAACCATACTTTTATTGATAATGGGGAAACACGTTACAAAGTTCATATTATACAGCTTAGGCTATTGGTCTTATAATGTACATCAGAGTTCTAATATAGCGGTCCTATAACGACGTGGTTTCATTCCTACAGGCAACTTGGAGTGCGGACGTAAACCTTATTCCTAAGCTCAATCCTACACCTTTATCCTAATGGTCCTCGAGTAGCTCCTTTGCGTAATCGTACATCTCTGTCCTCGTACGTACTCTTGTCTTTCCATCCTGGCGTAGCTTTGATAGCTTCATCCTCGTTTGTACTCCTGCAGCTTGACTCCTAAAAACATAGAATGGAGGGGATTGAGTACATAAAGTACTCAGCAAGCCCTAACTTTGGGTGGAGAGGTGAGGTGAATGGCAGAGGCTGTATGTGGGAGTAGTCTTATGGTGAAATTTTATATGGTAGCAGTAGAGTTATATAAAATGGAGGTTTGGGCCCTGGGAGAGTATTAACCCTTCTCGCCAGTTCCCGGAGATTATAAGTTGTAACTTACCATCTCCAATAACTTGCAACTTACCAGATTATCACAATTTTTTTACATAAAAGAGTCTAATCATTTGAGACCTCATCCCAGCGGTTGCCCATTCCAAGGACGTGGCTATTCGAATAGATTTGGTAAACTCTGCAGAGGTTGTACAAATTTCCTCACATCATAGGCACAGTCCAACACCATCGCGACTGGCTGCAACTGGCCTAACGAGACCTCGTATCCGGATGGTGCTACCTTAAATTTCCATATAATTCCACCACGGACTACTCAGGGACCGGAACCCACAAGCATCAGGATGATCACACAGCATCCTAGAATATCGAGTGGTTGGATGATCACACAGCATCCGGTGGATGATCACATAGCATCCAGATTAAATAATAAAAGGGTGCTCGCACATGGAACAACAATAAATTTTACATGGAAGACCATAAAGCAACCATGCCGATCAAACCACGGTAGATCACACAGTAGCCGTGTCCTCTCCTATTAGTCCGTTGCCACTCCGGCCTCCTAGTGGAAATTATACTTCTATCTAACGGGGTGTGAGATCAAGTCTACCCATATAGACATGTGGCTGTACGAAATTCTGGCTAGGCGAGATGGCAAATGAACCGGTCCTTATATGACCGAAGTGAGTATCTCCCAACAGGAACCCTCACCAGGCGATCCTGCCAAGGTAATCCACACCACGTGAAATACCCCCACTCGCTCCCGTCGAAAATAAGTTCTATTTTACCAGTTCAATTAACATCCATGTTCTTAGGTTATCCATATCATAAAGCTCATAGCATATGTATCACATTATTCATTATATATCATGACATTCATCATATATCACAATATTCTTTATATATCACAATATTCATCGTTTATCACAATATTCATCATATGTCATATATGTTCATAACATTGGTTCACCTAATAATATGGATAACATCATTTATGATTAATTTAATTAAATAATTAGTTAAAAGGGGAGTGGTAGGTTTTATGGTTGGAGTGGTGAGTATAGTGGGAGCGGTGGAATACGGTAGTGGAGGAGCGGTGGAAAAAGGAGTGGTTTAGGAGTGGTAAATTTATGTAGAGAAGAAAGGGGTAGCGGGATGGATGAGGCATAATATATGGAGGGAAAAGGGGAGGTGGGAGTCAGGACTTGCCTCCGCTCGCTGTCGATTATATCCTTATTCCGAGATCTTGGTTCTTGTGAGGTTCCATCGGATTCTTTTCACATCTTCTATCCTACGCGGTCTAGCGTCGATAGACAAGAAATACAAACAAGAAAAATAACAAGTAGGGCATGTAAAACAAGCATGGGCAACCAAAGTGGAATAAATAATCATAGATGGGTTGATCCTAATGAGTGATGGGTACTACGGCGACGAATTACTACTACGGGCTATGCAACTACGGATTAGTATTTAAATAAAGAAAAGAAAAGCAATCATATCTAGAATTTAAATGGGCACCAAAAATTAGGGTAAAGCATTTATTACGTAGTGTTTTATTTTAGAAGATTCATAGTACAAGAATTACGGCATTCAGAATTAAAATGAGCGAGATATAAATTATGTAAATCTACCGATTAAACGTGAACAAACTAAAGCATGCAAATTAATTCTACTATTTTTATTTATGCAATGAGTGTGGAAACTATATAAATAAATATGATCTAAAGCTACTCTAGTTTATTTAGAAATTGATTGGGAATTTTTTGTAGAATTTATAAGCTTACTGTTTATTCTACTGTGTACAATTCCCGGGTACGAGTAGCCATTTGCTGCTGGCTGACGCGTGGGCTCCAGTCAGCTGACTGGGTACTGAGCCCATGGTCCATGCGCCGGTCGGTGAACCAGCTGCCTGAGTCTCTGTATTTCACGCGCACCATGTTCACGCAAGAAAGAAAAGAGGTGGAGTGCCCTGATTGGTTCACGTGACGTGGTCGAGTGGCTTCGGTTGCCTTCGTCGGTCGTCCTCATCCCGTCGCCACGAGAAACCGAGCAAGAAGAAGAAAACAGAGGCGAGAGAGAGAGCAGATAGAGGGGGAGGAGGGAAAAGTGGGAAGAGAAGGGAGAGAGATGGTGCACGCGGGGAGGGGCAGAGGTGGCTTGGACGGCGATGGCTTCGGCTCCGGTGGTGCTCGGGTTCCTCGACGGCATCCCTGTTAGTGTAAGCATGATGTGTTACCAGGAGAGGGACACGCTGTGGTGAAGTCGGTGAGACAAGAGCTACAGCAGAATTTGAATTAGAGAGTTGGCGGGAACGGTTATGCGCAGGAGCAGTGCGGGGTGACCGCGCCCACGTCGCAGTGGCTGTCCCAGTCGATTTGTATCTGTGTGTGTTTTGAAATTTAAAATTGTAAGCGTGTGTTAACTACTGGTATAAGTAGTGGAGCGTCTGAGGCGTGGTGTAGCGCCTGTGCAAGTTGTAATTGTACTTTGAACATTCTAGTTATCAAGGTGAAAAGGGGAGCCGACGCCCTATCGGTCTCTTGAGTGTTCATCTGTGTTCATCCTTCCATTCGATCTGTGCTTGCACGAATTTGATCCTAGGACTAGCCACCGTGTTTCATTTGCTTGTGATCATCGATCTGATTTCAACACGTGGTATCAGAGCCGTAGATCACTTGCAATCGTGTTGAGTAACCACCACCACCAGCACCATGGGAGATCGAAGCGCCGGCGGAAGCGGCGGTGGTGACAGCGGGCGGATCCCATACCCGCAGCTCACCTCCACCAATTACACAAGCTGGAGCATTCGTGTTCAGGCCATCATGGAGCATCAGGGGGTGTGGGAGGTCGTGGAACCGTCGGGGGAGACGTCCGGTCAGGACGCGGCGGCGGTTGCGGCGGCGAAAGCAAAGGATCGAAGTGCCAAGGCGCATCTGCTTCAATGTCTGCCTGATGACTTGCTAATGCAAGTTGCAACGAAGAAGACCGGGAAGGAGGTCTGGGAGTCGTTGAAGGCGTGATTCGTTGGCGAGGAGCGGGTGAAGGAAGCGCGCCTGCAGACACTGAAGAGTGAGTTCGATGCATTGAGGATGAAGGAGGAGGATACCATTGATGCATACACTGGGAAACTGACAGCAATGTCGGTAAGGTATGCTAACCTTGGTGGATCGTTGGATGATGCGGCGCTTGTGAAGAAGCTCTTCGACACAGTACCGGAGAGGTACATTCATGTGGTTGCCGGGATTGAGCAATTCTATGACCTCGAGAGGCTTGCTTTTGATGAGGCCGTAGGACGCTTGAAGGCATTTGAGGAGCGCACCAGGCGGGGAGCAGTTGGTGCAAAACCTGATGGACAGGTATTGCTGACACAGGCTGAGTGGGAGGCACGCAGTAAGAAGGCTGGTGGCGAGGGGTCTGGCAGATCGCGGGACGGCAGCGGCCGGGGAAGAGGTCGTGATCGGGGAGGCGGTCGAGATGGGCGCAGTGGCCAGTCAGATCGAGGCAAGGAGATCACTGATGGTGGCAAACGTGATAAGAGCCACATCGAGTGTTTCAAATGCCACCGGAATGGTCACTATGCCAACCGATGCCCGGGTGAGAAGAAGAAGAATGAGGAAGCACATCATGCCAGAGCCGAGATCGAGCCAGCAGTGCTGTATGCAGAAATGGAGATAACTGACACTCGACAGTGCTCATCGGGACAGGTTCAAAGAAAAATCTGTCTCAGTGGAGGCAAGATGCAACCAGAGCTTCATTTCACTGGCAATGGAGGACCCACAGGAAACACATGGTACCTGGACAATGGTGCCAGTAACCATATGACTAGTGATCGTCAGAAGTTCAAGGAGATTGACTCTTCTGTCACTGGTAAGGTACGTTTTGGAGATGGTTCAGGTGTTGACATTCATGGTTTGGGCTCAATAGTGTTTCAGGGGAGAAATGGTGAACAGTGGGTACTTAGTGATGTTTATTTCATTCCAAAACTTAGAGTTAATCTGATAAGTCTTGGGCAATTGACTGAAATTGGATATAGAGTAGTATTGGATGAAGATGAAATAACTGTTGCTGAAAAGAATCCACATAAACTCATCATGTGTGTGCAAAGATCTGCAAATAGGCTGTACAAGATTGAGCTCAATCCTACAGTGCCAAAATGTCTGTTAACTTGCTTGAATGATGATGCTTGGTTATGGCATGGTAGACTGGGGCATGTTAACTTTCAGTCAATCAAGAAGTTAGTAGATAAAGAAATGGCAAAGGGGGTACCTTTAATTCAACATTCTGAACAAGTTTGTCAGTCTTGTTTGGCTGCAAAACAGACTAGGCAATCATTTCCACAGTTGTCACATTGGAGAGCAGATGCAGAACTTGAATTAGTACATGTTGATCTATGTGGCCCTATTGCACCTGCATCTGTTAGTGGTAACAAGTACTTTATGCTGCTTGTTGATGATTGTACAAGTTGGTGTAATGTGTACATGTTAAAGTCAAAAGATCAAGCAGTAGATTTCTTTATTAAGTACAAAGCTGAGATGGAAAACAGTACTAGAAATACCATTAAGGTTCTGAGATCAGATAGGGGGGAGAATTTCTAGCTGGTGCTTTTCAGAGTGTTTGTGAACAAGCTGGTATTAGGCATCATTTTACAGCTCCTTATACACCACAGCAAAATGGTGTTGTTGAAAGAAAAAATAGGACTGTAATGGAGCGTCTGAGGCGTGGTGTAGCGCCTGTGCAAGTTGTAATTGTACTTTGAACATTCTAGTTATCAAGGTGAAAAGGGGAGCCGACGCCCTGTCGGTCTCTTGAGTGTTCATCTGTGTTCATCCTTCAATTCGATCTGTGCTTGCACGAATTTGATCCTAGGACTAGCCACCGTGTTTCATTTGCTTGTGATCATCGATCTGATTTCCACAATCCCGAAGGTTGCCGTGGCGAGGCGATCACGGCGGCGGTGACGAGCTCCTCAGCAGCAGCAGCTTCGACGACGTGGGCTGCCGTGCGGCGGCAGGTGTTCGGCATTGCGGCTCCGGCGAGGTGAACTGGATGCAGGACGGCGGCGGTCTCGGCAGTCCGCGGCGAGCGCGGCGGCTTCGACGGTGACGTCCTCAGTGCGGCAGCTCTGGTGGAGGTGGTTCCGACGCGGCAAGGCAGGGGCGCCATGCCCCTATGCAGGCCTTAGCGGCGGCGGCATTGGCTTCGAGCTCCGACGAGTTGAGTCGTGGTGCTGCGGCTTCATCACCATTCGCGTCCTCTGTTTCCAGTCGAGGAGGGAGAGGAAATGGAGCAGTGCACCGGTGCTGGAGCAAAACCGCTGCGGTCCTCGTCCGCGCGCCGAGAAGAGGGGGAGGGGAGCACGGCGGCAGTCGGCAGTCGGCAGCGGCGCGGTGCTCCCGCGGCTAGCGAGTGCGGCGATGCTCTGCTTCCGACGGAGAAGAGAAACAGAGCAGCGGACGGCGGCTGCTCGCGGCAAGCGCGGCTGACGACCTCGGCTGCGGCGAGCGAGTCTCGACGACAGCCATAGCTAGCATTTTATAGCCGAGTACGTGCTGCAGTAAGGCGGTGTGCACCGGCTGATATTTCCCGGCCAGGGAGATTTTTGCCGGCATGATCTGCAGCACACAGCAGCGGCAGTCAACGTCTACATGGGCGCATGCAAAGCTCAGCTGGCCTTTCTGGAATCGGCAGTGGCACAGTGTGTGAGCTGGCGACGGGAATCGTGGGGAGAAGACGACATCCGTGAAGGTCGGTGCGCGAAGAAATATCTCCGGCCATGGTTTTCACGTGCTCGGGAGCGGCAGCGGCAACGCGGAGGAGACGCGGTTCGGCGTCGAAAATATCTGCGTGTGCTTGCTCTGCTGCTGCTCGGCCGCTGTGCCCGATTGGCCGGTGGGAGGAAGTACACAGTAGGCCTTTTCCATTTTCTATTTCTGCAAATACTAAGTATATGTAACAATGACTGCATACACGTACGACTTTACTAATTCCTACAATGGATCAAGGTACATATGGTGTATGTATGTATAATTTAATTAAAATATGTAAACATGTATGTATATATATGTACCGATACCTGTGTATGTTTATACTTAAAGGAAAGCAAGGTATTTACGTGTGTGTGCTTATATCGAATGCTTATGTGTGCATGTGCCCATCTACGTATATATATGACTTAACTAACCCATGGATAGGTTACGAGGGAATGTAATTAACCATGTATGCATTATGACGTTTTACTAATTAAGAATGCAGTACTAGTATTGAAATATATTATAGCTAATTATTATATATACATATACATATATATATATATATATTTATTTATTTCTATATGCATATCCTTTTATAACCATGATAGTAAGTAAAGGCAAGGGATTTCATACCGTATAGGAATTAACTAAATGTAAACTAATATTAGGAAGAACAACTAAACATATAATGTAGTGATGCGGTGGCTAATGTAATCAAGCAGAGAAGGTAACAAATATTATTTATATTTACGATGCATTATATACTGTTATAAGGAAAGGTTAGGAATGCAGGTTATAATTAAGGAAGTTATTTTGGTGCCGCAAATAAATTCCAGAAGACAACATACACGCAAGCAATCAGGTATTCCAATTAAACGAGCATTCGATCAATCATGCAAGCAAACAATTCAAGCGTTCGATGCCAAATGCATATGGTGAATTTTTAATGCAAGGTTCTAGAGAAAAGTTTTTCTAAAACGGTTCCGTAGAAAATAAACTAATCAAGTTTTAATTTGTTGTAAAATTTAAAAAGTTTAAATTTTTAGTGGTTTTTAACATGATGCAAAAACACGGGTGTTACACATTTCTTCTCCTCCAAAAATGCTTGGTGGCAAGGCAATTGACAAGGCAGTGAATATTGAGCAAGGGATATACAAATCAATAAGCATTGGGCAAGGAACACAGGATGCTAAAACCGTGCAAGTTATACCTAAAGATCAGACAAAAGCCAATGGAAGCTCCAAGCAAGTTAGCATTGAAGGGGATACCAACCAAGGAGATATGGTGGACTAGAATGAAAATGTTCATATTGCAGAATGCTTTGAGGATTCTAATGCTGACAGTGAAACTCTTAGTTAGAGGCTCAGGGGCATTGATGCTTATATTGAAGTCATTCTTGGTAACAGTTCCAAAGATGGGCAAATTGATCATCAAATCTAGCATATGGAGGTGGATGCTGCTACTAAGAATGTGTCTCATATCATTAATGAAAAGCTGAAGCATCAAGAGACATGTCAAGACAAAGTTGGTGATACTGAGTTGCTTCAAGTGCCTCCCTCCCAAACTCAGCAGGTTGAAGGCACAGGCAATGTGATAAATTCTCAAGAGTGTCATTACTGATGAAGGTGGGGAGAAAGACTGGGTATTAGGTGACAAGATGTCTGTGGACAAAGAGTATCCTATTGAAGAAAAAGGCAAAGAGGATGTTCCTGAGCGTAGGAGAAGCGAAAGACTAAAGTCTGAGATCCATCTAACAACCAAGGAAAAGAATGAGGCCTGGGCAAAAAAGAGAAATCTGGAAGGTAACTCAAAAAAGCCTCACAATCTTTCTGATGTTGATAATTCTATGTTAAGTAAGTTAGCTAAAAACATGGGTGTAGTGACTCAAAGTGAGAATTTTGCTACCTTTGATATTATTAATGATCTTGAAGTTGCTAGGAATTGTCTATTTGTCAAACAACAGAAAAAAAAGTTAATGAATCTGTTCCTCTTGAAATTGTTGAGTTTATTTCTAAAAATGATAACTCTGGTATGTTTGAGATTACTGATGTCAATTCAGATGTGGAAGAAATGATGATTGTACAATCTAATAAAAAGAAATCAGTGGGTAAAAAGAAAGTTAAATTCTCTACAGGTGGAGAAAGCAAGACTAGGAAGATCCTGGCTTGCAAGATTCTAGGGATGTCTGCATTCCTATGAATCTCAAAAAAAAAAGAAAAAACAAAGGAAAAAAATGGTACTTCAAGGATTAATTTGGAACTATACAGGCCTCAAAAAAAGGGGTCTCCACATTCTTAAAAAATCTAATTCTTGAATTCAAGTATGATTTTGTTGGCCTTCAGGAAACTATGATTGAGAATTGTGAGGATTCTTTACTTAGAAAATTCAAGTATGAATTCATCTAGTGGCACTAGATAACCGTTTTAACCGTGAAATTCCCCTCTTCATAGTATGGCTATCGATCCTAAGTCACTCACACCCTCTATAGTGTTTTAAGTGCAAAACAAAAATAATGTTATCACATATACCTTTGCCTTGATCCTATTTTTGTTTTTCTCTTTCTTCTTTTCTAAGTTGAGCCCTTGATCATCTTATGCTCAACACCATCATCACCATGATCCTTCTCTAGGCTCCACCACATGGCATGAGACTTATCATTTCATGTCTACACACTTGGCAAAATGATTAGTCCCTAGGTTTCATCAATTATCTAAAACCAAACTAGGGCTTTTACCGCCGCTTGTGGAGGAAACTGCATGCCCAAGATCCTCGACACAGCGGATGAGATTGAGGTCCTCTGCGTGGTGAAGCGCAACTTTGAGGAGATGTGAAGGGGTGCAGGGCCTAATCAGCTGTTGATCGCACATCTCCCGTACCTGCCGACACGCTAGGAGGCCATGTGCAGCAGCCTGCAGCCACACCACCGCCAACACCTGGCAGGTAAGCATATATCTTCCCTGCCAGCTCCGTCGCAATGTCTATCGACTGCTCGATCTAATGCAACTTCTTGCCCTCGGCTTGGATCTACTGGGCACTTATTATGGTGATAGTGGTGGTCGCTAGGTTACGGGATTCCAGGGCCTTCAGACGTGTCAAGAGAGATGCCACCTGCTAGCGAGGTCGTCTAGTGCCTCGGCGATGTCCAGCGGTGGCTCATCGGAACATGGCATCTACTATACCAGATGTTAAGGTGGCTGCTAGATTGTTACGTGGCTGCTAGGGTTGAGGGGAGATGAGTTGAGGGAGAGGCGGCGACTTCCTGCTACAGTGCTCTCGGTGCTACAGTATCCACGGATACTGTCCATGCCTAGGATTATGGCGGCTGGGCTCTGAGGGAGAGAAGGCCAGCCGGGGGTCTTGCCCATAGCTAAGCAAGAGGGAAGGGATTTCTTTCTTAATTCTTGCTTGATTAAATTGATACACCTCCTATCTTTATATATAGAGAGAGGTTTACTTCTCTCAAGCAAGCCTTACTTGACCCCTAAGCAAGTGACCCTTATCTCTAATTAAGCCTTATACTGATGGGCTATACAGCCAGCCCAGGCCCAATAGACCCTGACATACTCTAACATATAAAGTAGCCAAATACGAATACACCACTCGTTGCCAACAGTTTAATGCATGTTGTAATAGCATTTTATGAAAGCTTCAGGTGACCAAAACAAAGTAAAAGAACACATACTTTATACTGGTATAGAGCTCATCCTTCTGTATGAACGAGGGATATCTCAGATGATCCGCACCACACATCATCCTTCGAAATAACTTATAAAATGGCAAACATCAAAGATGTCCCCAAATTTCTGCAGAGAAGATGCAAGTTCTCAGGGCACGACAATCTGACAGGAAGTGAATAATGTATTTAAGTTGGCCATATCATGTGAAAGCGGTCAAAGGTATTACCTCAGTATAGGATGGTCAGTATGAGACCAAGAAACATTCCGACTAAATAAGCGCGATATTGAAAATTCCTATCCTTGCAAGTTATGTGACTACATAACCTAGTTCAAAGTTGCTTGGCATAATGAGCGTAGAATCATTTTTTTAATAAAAAAGTTGGTTGGCAGGGATTGTAAATTAACCCTGGAAATAGCTCTAAGATCTCTATGAAACAGACCCTAATTGAAAACTGCCTTAAACACTAAGTTAGCAGCAGAATTAGAAAACTCCTCAGCGTACCTGAAGGAAAGACAGTTTTGCATTTTCACAGTAGACATAACAACGTACTGGAACCTAGAGAAAGCTAGGATAGCCCAAATGTGAATCTATAATTACATTCCAGATGGGAAATATATAGCAGTTACTACAAGAATAAAATTTGAGCTTTGGAGACAGAGGTAAGTCAAAAAGAAAAATTAAGATCACCACCTCATGAGCAGCTGCTGCGTTAGAGCAGCCAATGTGGCGCCAATGGAAATATTCAGAATATTGACAATATTGTTATTCAGCTGCAAAGAACAATGTCCACCATTAGGTCGAAGAGGGAAAAAATCCATGCAGCATACAAGCCTAGGTGTGGTACAACACAAATAAGAAACAGTGACGCTCGATATAAACGTTCTTCGTGCAACGTAAAACTTTATCCAGAGGAAAAGCTCAAGTGATGTCATGGATTGAAGTTGATCATTGTGAGCAGAAGCTTCGGGTAGACACTAGGAGATACAAAAAAAATATAGGCAAATGGATTTGTGCACTATGTATATATGATGCATCAAGCCACATGCTGACAATATCCTCAGCTGAGAATACCCTCAGCCCATTATGCTGAAGTTAATCTAGGAGGTCATGAAGTAATAACTAAGATGGCTGTCCACAGGGTAGCATATGTATCCATGGCACACATAAATGATGATGGCCCTACTTACACACCACTGGTACTCCAATAATACTTCATGTAAGCCAATTTGGTGACGCAAAGCTGAAAACAGCATTAACAGTTAGCATCCAAAAAAAAACTGGGACTAGCTTTGTACATGAAGCAGCTGTATTTAGTTAGGTAAAAGTGCAAACCCACCCTTTCCAAAACCTTCCTTGTCTTGTAAAGTCGGTCCAATGTAGCTATGAACAGACACTTAAATTACCATGGATTAGGATCACAATATGAATAGGCATTTAACCGAACACCTAAACTATAGGCAGCAGGAAGGCGGCAGTACAGAGCAACAAGCATAGCACACGTTTCTATATATGTCCATCGTGCCGTGCCGGCCCGGCATGGCGTCGTGCCTCCTCGGGCCGTCGTGCCAGTCATGCCGTGCCTGTACGTGCTTCGTGCCGGCCTGTCGGCCCAAGGCATGGCCCGTGGGCCGTTTTACCATGCCGTGCCGCCCGTTGGGCACGGCCATATTCACCGGGCCGTGCTGGCCCATGGCCCATCAGGCGAGAAAGACCTCAAATTTTTTGAAATTTTCACAAGTGTTCATCATTTTCACAATCACAAGTCACAACTCAGACACTAAGTACTCAAATGCTCAAGTAGTGAAGCATCAGATCAGATTACCAGATATCAGAACATGAACATGATATGATGATAAGTTGATAACCATGAACATCTCAGATCACAGAAACAGAACTTAGAACAAACACACAACAGAAGACAAGAGATAATATGAAAATGATAATCAAAATGAGCTGTTTTGTGCAATGCTGCCTCATTAAAAACCTTTCTAGGTAAAATTCACCCCTGTGAGAAACCCTAGAAAGAAAAAAAGAGTACAGCCAGCTCCAAATAGTCAAAGTATTAGTCCTATTACAATAGGCAACCTCAGTGGCAAGGCAAGTCCCAGTGACTTAGTGTTTGTCTGCAAAAGACCAAAAGATCAACTCAACTCATCTGACAGAACACAGAGTCTCTCACACTCTCAGACTCACTCAGTCACATTCTCAGACTTGCACCAAAATACCAAAAGTGCCTGCAAAATTAAAGAAAAACAATGTTTGAGTTCTATTGCCATCAATCTAAACAAGAATAAGATGAAGCAGCAGCAGTTCTATTACCTCTCCAGTTCTCTTCTTCTATCCAGCAGTACCGCCGCTGCCGCTGCCACTGCTGCTGCCTTCGCCTTCGTCATCCAGGAACAAGTTTTTGAATGATTCCTCCAGGTCCACGTCCTCAGGAGCATGTTGTGCTCTCCTTGCTCCTTGGTCTCAGTCCTTCATGCATGTGAGCATCTCCACATGCTCAGGCAACAAGCGTCGCCGTCGATCTTCGAGTATCCTTGCTGTACAGCTAAAACAAGACTCGGAAGAGACAGTAGATACAGGAATAGACATGACAGATAGGACTAGATAGGCTAGCTTGCGGTCATGCCACCAGAGTAGTATGTCAAAGGAATCATCATAACATGTGAGAGGGTCACTGTCCAAGTAAGCTGAGAGCTCACTAACACCAGATGATGTAGATGAAGATGAGGGGGGACAGGTAGGGGATGCACCAGGACCTCCAAAGATCCTTCCCCAGGCCTGCTTTCTCTTACCAGAAGCAACTGAAGGATGTACAGCCCTTTGAGCTGTTGCTGCACCACCAAATTTCTGCACATACTTGTCAAACAACTTGAACATTTCATCTTTCACATCAGCATAGTATGAACTATAAATGGATCTAGTGGGCTCAGCAAGCAATTCAAGCACATTAAAGAATCCTTTCATCTTAGCTCTAGGATCAAGAATGAATGCATAAGAATAAAGCAGTGGAATTTTCTCCCAATATTTAAGAAACTTTAGCTTCATAGGAAAAGCAATTGATCTAAAATTCTCATCTCTTTTAGCTTTCTTTAAATGTTCATCAATGTCAAGAATATGGTGCAAAGCAAGTAGAGCAGTTGGATAATAAACACCAGACAAAACAACAGTAGAATCATAAAAGAGTTCCAGGAACACCATGATCTGTTCAGCAACATACCAATGTTGTGCAGTCAACAATTGATCACCATAATTAGAGTTAAGCCACACAGAAAACACATCCTTATATGGCAGCAAATGTTTAAGCATTAAATAGGTGGAATTCCATCTAACATCGATATCCAAGCCAAACTTTCTAGGTCTAATACCCTGAGCAGTGCAGTAATTTTTGAACAATGCAATTCTTTGATTAGAGGAATTCAAAAAGTATATTGTAGTTCTGAAATCTTCAGTATAAGGTTTCAATCTCTTTAAGCCAGATTTAACAATCAGATTAATGATATGACAGGCACAACACTGATGCACAAGCAAATACTTAACCTTGTTAGGATTATCAAGTGTAGGTGCAGGATAAGAACCCATGTAACCAAACAAGTAAGGTTTCAAAATATCATAAGCCTTAGAATAAGCAGAAGCATTATCTAGAGTTACAACAAAGATCTTATCAATCAAACCAAACTCCTCAACCACACCAGCAATCTTTTCAGCTATGTTTTCACCAGTATGTGATGACTCAATCAACCTAAAACCAACAACCTTTTTATGCAACTCCCAATCAGCACCAACATAATGAGCAACAACAGAAATATAGTCTTCCTTAGTATTACCAGACCAAATATCAGATGTCAAAGAGACAGATGAACAAGCAGGCAACACAGAGTTCATAAGCATAGCACGTTGTTCAGCAAACAGTTTACCCATATCCCTAGTAGTGGTCTGTCTAGAAACCTTTAAAAACAGAGGGTTATGAGCACGCTTAATGTAATCCTCCCAAGCCTCTGTGTCACCTATCCCTAATGGAAGATCTAACCTAGCAATCAAACGACATAACTCAGTGCGAGCAACAGCAGGATCATACACCCAATTGTTCAAACCATCAGGGTTCAGAGCAAGCCTAGACTGGACCATACTAGCATGATTACGTTTGGCCATACAGGATTTCATGTGCCGTCTCAAATGGCCAGTGCCACCAGCAGATCTAGCTGTGTACCTCATACGACAATGCTTACAGATAGCAGCAACTCGAACCTTGTTCTCCTTTATCTCATGGAAGTAGTCCCAAACATCAGAATGCTTACCAGAGGTGGTTGAGGTACCATGAGTGTCAGTGCAGGTAGCTACTCCACCGTCGTCGTCGCCATCAAGCTCAATGGGCTGGCTGCTGTCACCGAGGTCGATGCCGAATAAGCTGGCAGCATCATCACGGACGTCATCGTCGTCCTCGGCTTCTAGCAAGTCGTCCGAGTGCGGCGCTAGGTCCTCGCCGTCGTCTAGGGGGCGAGAACGATCCGCCCCCCGCGTTACGAGCCCAACACCAGCACCGGAAGGAGCAACGGATGACGGCGGCCCCCGACCACAACCTCCAGCTCCAGCACCGCCCCTCAACAGGCGCTTCGGCGGCCTGGCCATGTCTACTCTAGAGGAGGAAGACGCGGCGTCAGGCACCAACCTGCAAAGAAAAGCACAGATCAGTAATCATTAAAGGGAGAAACGACGGCAAGCGGCGGAGAAGAAGAGTAGAAGACGAGATCTAGGGTTAGGGTTCAAACCTACCTGAGCTACCGGAGTCTGGTGCTAGAGAAGACGAGGCCAACGAGCCAACCAGAGGAGACACGAGAAAGACAACGATTAGAAACGACGGCGACCGGCGGCGGAGCGACTGACTTGAACACGAACTCACATGGTTCACCGGAGGAGGAAGAGGAGAGGAGGGGAAAGGAGGGAGGATAGGGTTAGCGAACTCAGGCGGCGATGTGGAGGAGCGGCGGCGAGGTCACCGGTGCTGCGGCGAGGTCACCAGATCGAGAGCAGAGGCTGAGGCGAGCCGAGTCAGTGAGATGACGAGAGTAGAGAGCTACGCGGCGCGGGTGGGGATTGGGGATTTGGGGAACGAATGATTTAGGGTAAGGGTTCGGGTGGGGGGCGTAGGCGGCGCGGCTTATATGCGGCGGCGAGCTAGGGCAGGCCGCAGGCGTAGGGGGGTCGAGCCGGCATTGGGCCGCCTCCCTTTACCGGGCCATGCCCGTGTCGTGCCACGGGCCTGGGTGGCGGCCCAGGCATGGCCTGCTGCCTCGGGCCGTGCCGTTCTCGGGCCGGGCCACGAGCCGTGCTGACGGGCTGCGGGCTGCATGGCCATATATACACATTTCTTACCCAAATGTGAAGGAGCTAGAGGGGACATTTCCTTCCAAATCCACCATAATCCCCATCCTAGCAATCTTTTGCATGCAGCCCGAGCAGGAAGCCCTGGTACCGCTAGGAACCGCCACGAGTGCTGGGATAGGGGGAGTCGGCAGGAAAGGTAGAGAGAGAGAGAGAGGAAGAGACAGCACCTAGGGTTTCATGGAGCACAGAAGAAGCCGCACCAGTGACCATCGGCAGGGCCTACTCGACTGCGTCATGGCCGGGGACGGCAGCCATTGGGACCTCCCGCGGCCAAGGGCGGCCACCCGCTGCACTGGCGCAGCACCTAGAGGGGCCTCCATCGCCCTGCCCTTGCGGCGCGAGGGGAGAGGGGCGTGGAGGAGGAGGAGGGTTGCCACCTCCGCGCCGAGGGCTGGCCACTGCGTGCAAGTCTAGGAGTGGCAGCAATCGAGCCGACGAGTGAGGAGAGAGAGGAAGAGAAGAAATGAGATATTTTAAGAAGCGTCTGGGAAGAGAAGTAGAAGATGGATATATATTTACCTGTCCAAATTCAGATGAGAAGCCGGAGAATCCGAAGAGAAGCAAACGACAAGCCGCGGAAGGTAAGTAGAAGCAGGAGAAGCCACTCCTGGTGAAATCAGAGCCAAGCAATCTGGGCCATGGAACAGCATATCAGACGGCAAGGATATTTTTTGGTGATGTGGCCGCAGTTTCTGGCCGAGAAGCTTGCCAGCTTTGTAGGGTTAAATGTCTGTATTTTATTTGTTTGAAGGACATGTATTTAGTATCTTGTGACTGGTGTTCATAGTGATATTCTAGACTTGAACATAAATGAATGTCTTAAACGTGCGTACCAGATTAATCTTAAATATCGTGTCTAATATAATACAAAATGGTTATGAATTATATTTATTTGTTTATCCATTTTAAATGATTATATTTCCCCATCACTTGGTAAAAGCAATATGTTTCTTTAAATAGTTCGTCAGTAAAAGTGATAATGGAACGTCAGTCGGTAAAACTCAGCATCAGATCATGGGTGGCAAAAAGATGTCAGTAAGTACAACTTTATGCCAAGGCCACTTACATCCAGTGAAAGGTAGTGTCATCAACAAAGATTTATACCGACTGATGGTTACTTGCTAAAGGCTTTTAGCGACACAAATGATATCCCTATTATAGGACAGTGGTACAGTGAACTGACGAGAAACAACGGTTTGACTTTGTTGGGAATCTAAAGAAAGTCAAGGTATGGTCAAGTTGAAGGCCTAGTTTATTCCTTCTCAAGGAACCCGATTGTTGTTGATCGCCCATACAGTTATTCATCGGATGGTCATCTCTTGTATCCGGAGTTATGTCGTGCTCAAGAAAATCACGGCCACCATGCTAGCAAGAGACGCTATTCGACATCTTCTTTGGCAAAATAGCCAAAATCGTCCCTCAACTCTTGGCAAAGGGTCAAGTTCGTCCCTGTACTTTTGTTTAGGCCAGTTTAGTCCTCCAACTATCCAATTTGGGTTCAGTTACGTCCTTCTAGCACACACCGGCTGAAGACCCTCAAAACATCTAACGTCGGCAGAAACACATTAAAAATAGCCCCCAAGGCTGCAGGCCTTCACTCACGCATGGCTACAGCCATTACAAATTAGCATACGACAAAATAAATATCTCACGATCAAATAAAAGCCATTACTTTTTCCCAATAAAAGTCACTACATATCTCATGTCTCATGTTCAAAGTACCAGATAATAAAATATGTCTCATACTTAAACAACAGCCATTACAAACTGAATGTCACTACATGATCTTAGATAATCCAGGATACTATCCTGATTTTTTCTGTCCTCCTCGTGCAGTTGAAGTAGATTTAATCTCTGTAGTCGCACGGCCGCCTGCAACATTGATGGTTGCTCTTGGAGATGAGGTGGGATGGCCTGCACTTGTCTCAATGACAATAGAGGCATTACCAACAACAGAGGCTTTAGCTTTAGAGTTCGACGTCCCAAAGGACACCAATCTACTCTTTTTCCTGGTCTGCAAAATAATAGAAGTTTATCTTTCTATTATGGGCTCCAGTTGACACGCTAAGGCAATAGGTTCAAAACATTTTTTGGTAACCTGAATCAATTTAATGGAATAATGCCTAATCACAGATTCACAGTTACCTGAATAAATGATGAACCAGTTTGTTCACTATAGTACAATCCATAGCCCTCAATTGCCTTTCTCTTATTTGACTTTGTGCTCGAAGATGCAGCTGGCCCCTTTCCTTTAGATGTTGCTGGTTCAATGGCTAGTGGAGCATTATTATTGTCAGAAGAAGATGGTCCATGAGAATGGCCAGGATTATTGCCTGATGCCGAGTTCTGCTGGTGCACAATAAAGGGAAATAGTTAGAGGCATGTCACTATTATTGTGAAAAAGAAAATATAAATCTAAAAAAAGTTGAAATGTGTAAACACTAGTTCCACAGTGCATGACTTAGCGTTGTGTCCAGTGCCTTTGCAACGTCCACATTGAATCTTAACTCCAACTCTGGAGGACTTAGTATTTGAGTTCACTCGTTCTGAAGGATCCATCCTCCTTTTTGTTTGTGGTCGACTTGTCATCTTCTTCACTCTAGGAGGTAGTGGTCTAGGATTTGGAGACACAGGCCATGCAGACTCATGCTCTACTGGCTGCAGGACATGCTGGTAGGTTGCCTTATATTGGTCAATGGAGAAACATGCATTTACATAATTGTTAGGCTCATCTGACATTGTGAACAGGGCAGCACAAGCATGTCGACATGGGAGGCCTGACACTTGCCAATATCCGCAGGAGCATGTCTTCTGTTCTAGATCAACTGTGAACCTCCATTTTTTGTCCCTCACTTCAAAACCAGAAGCACCATTCCATAAGACATGACAATACTAAGTTGCATGTCTTATTTTATTTACCTTCCGGAGAATGTTGGGGCATATTCCCATCGTCCATCTCTCACTGTTGCTTCTATTTTCTTGAATTCTTCTCATCACCATGATACGTATATCCTCCAGCATGGCTATGATGGGTTTAAATCTTGCATCTATAATCCAGCTATTGAATTATTCACTCACATTGTTATCAACTGACTCACAGTTGGACCCTTCCTTAAAGAATGCCAGCCCAAGAAACCATTTCCATGAACTTAAATTCTCATACTCGACAACAGCCCATGCTATGGGATAAATTTGGTTATTTGCATCTCTTCCAATAGCTGACAAAAGCTCCCCTTTCATAGGACCCTTTAGAAAGCAACCATCAAGTCCTATCACCCTCCTGCAGCCATCTAAGAAACCCCTTCGACATGCATCTAGGCAAATACAAAATCTATGAAAAACATGTTCATCTTCATCAGGATCAAGGGCAATGTGCACACTACTTCCAGGATTACTGCACTTCAGTTCAAGAGCATAGTCAAACAACCTAGAATACTCACCACTCCGAGCATCCAGTACCTTATTGATAACTTTGACTTTTGCTCTTTTCACCATTGTCAGAGAAACCTCCACACCCATGTCTTCTTGTACAGTCTCCTTCATTGCTCTAGCCTTCCATGCTGGGTTAGCATTGATAGTACTCTCATATTTGTCACATATTCTAGCTGTAGATAATCTTTTGTTTTTCAAGACTGGGCAACATGCATGGTTGGGATTGTATGTCACAATCTGAAACCAATCAGATTTAGAGTTGTATGAAGCATGCACAAGCCAAGGACAACCTTTCCATGAGCAAACAGCCCTCAACCTCTTCTTGTCATTCTTAGGAAACTTAATATTTACCTTTATTTTCAGTGCATATCTTTCTATTGCATCCTTCAATTCCTTCTTGCTTCTAAAGCACATGTCTAGGGCAAATTGAGGTGTCTCTGCACGGCTATCAAATATAGGAAACCTGCACTTCCTTCTCTTGGCATCAGTTTCACTATCATCGTCATAAGAGACATCTTCATCTGAGTCAAAATATGCAATGCCATCTCCAAAATCATTCACCGGAACAATCCCTGTTGGAAGATCCATTGAAGTTGAGGTGTCCAATGGTATGCCTTCTCTCTTCTTCCTTTTAGACATACATGCTTTGTAGTTAGTCCTTATCTCCTTTGCTTCATCATCCTCATCAGATGTAAATCCTGTGACATCACATTCCATATCTCCCTCGTCCTCATGTTCGTCTTCTGTACCATTTTGTGCATTACGGCTGTGCGGTGGGATCGTTAGATGTTTTGACGTTTTGACGGTCTTCTGCCGGCGTGTGCTAGAAGGACGTAACTGAACCCAAATTGGATAGTTGGAGGACTAAACTGGCCCAAACAAAAGTACAGGGACGAACTTGACCCTTTGCCGAGAGTTGAGGGACGATTTTGGCTATTTTGCCATCTTCTTTCTCTACGGGCTACACGGTTTTTCCGGGCGGCTTTCTTTCTTACACGTTTTAGTTTCCTGCTATATCATCCACCCCGGCCGCTCCACCTACGGCTCTGAATTCTCATGGATGACAGATCAGGTGAGTACGTCCGTAGTGACACGTAGTTAGACCTCAGATTGCATCGACGACCAGGCTCTGCTGTCTTCTGGTATGAACGGAACCTGCAGTAAGAATGTAAGACAAGACAAGTACAACTCCGCCTCCTCTTACGGCACGCAGCACCGCTCTACAAATATGGGTGCAGCTGATGCCCAGCACACGCAGCTGGCACCACACAAAGTCACAAACAACATCGTATATCAGCATCTGTTTAGCCAGCTGTGGGCAACCTCTGCGACTCCGAGGGATGGAGCCGACTCTTCCTCTGCTGACACCGTACAAGATGGGCGTGTTCAACCTGGCACACAGGTTAGTTATATACACTAGTTATTATACAAGTAAAGAGCCCGTTAGCTTCGATGAAAAGTTATGGCTGAAAGTACCGTTCGCTGATTTATTTCGCTGATTTATTGTGAGAGAAAAATACTATTTCAACTGAAAAAAACTGAAAAGTACGGATTATAAGACAAGCGAACATGACAAAAGATGCATTATTCATGCATATACAACATGATATAAAATGCATGGAGTCCACTTCGATCCTCCGATATGCATGCAGGGTTGTGCTGGCGCCGCTGACGAGGTGCCGGGCGTACGGGAACGTGCCGCAGCCGGAGCACATGGCGCTCTACTACTGCCAGCGCGCGACGCCGGGCGGCCTCCTCATCGCCGAGGCCTGCGCCGTGTCGGAGAGCGCACGCGGGTACCCGGACGTCCCGGGGCTGTGGACCGACCAACAGGTGGAGGCGTGGAAGCCCATCATCGACGCCGTCCACGCCAGGGGCGCCGTCTTCTTCGCCCAGTTGTGGCACACCGGCCGCGCCTCCGCCTTAGGTACGGTCACCCTGCCTTTGTGGTTGTTTTTTTTTATTCTTGTTGAAATCGGTCGTTTTTCTTCGGCAATTTTGCTTGTACGTTTCCGTGTTGAAAGTTGCATCCCACACAACATATGGGAACAAATTTAACTGATGAAACTTGAAAGACAATGACTACTGTAGGTACTTCACTTGAGAGTTTTTCTTTTTCGTCTTTTTTCCTCTCCGCTTTGCTGGCAACGCATCGTCCGGGCATCTTCTGGTGGCTAGTACTAGTACTAGTGGCTAATGCCTACCAGCGTATGGTAACCTCTGCATCTGATGATCGGCTTCATTTTCAACAGAATTCCAACCAAACGGGCAGGCACCGATCTCAAGCACGGACAAGCAAATCCCGCCACAGGTGAGCCATGCCGGTCACGTCAACACGTTCGCGGTGCCTCGAAGACTGGAAACAGAGGAGATACCACACGTCGTCAACGACTTCCGGGTTGCCGCCAGAAACGCCATCAAAGCTGGTAAATAAACAAACCACGGGGAATTCAGCAGATTGATATATATAGTTGGTGCTTGATGGCTGCATCACGCACTCCACTATAAGAGTTGAAATGCTGACATCCTATTTACATGTTTAAGGACATTAATGTCAATGATCCTGATAACATTCCCTATCAAAGGTGGTAGAGCGATCAATTATTAACGCACATCGTACCAAAAATGTCATTTTTAGAGCCAAGCATGTAAGGCCCCGTTTGGTTGTCTCTGTTTTATTTTAACACACATCACATCGGATATTGCGGCATATACATAGAGTACTAAATATAGACTAATTACATGCATGTCGGCACAGATTAAGTGTCACACCCATTTATCGACCAAATGGAATGCTTACCCATATGTGCGCCCAGAGATCAATCACACATAAGTTCACAAATTATAACAGAAGTATCATGGCAAATGTTATTACATCACGATATTTAGACACTTAGTCTTAACACAAATGTAGCGGAAGTATAAATAAAAATCTCTCGTGGTAGCTCCAGTCACAGGTACATTGACTGGTTAACAGCAAGACTAGTAATCCTCAGGAAAGTAGGCGTAGTAGTCACTATTACCTCCATCTGTTACCCATCCGGGATTTTTATCCAAATAAGAAAAATAAACAAGCGTAAGTACATCTCGTACTCAACAAGTGTAACATGGGGTTCATGAGGCTCAAAAAGGCATAATCTTTAGTTGATCAGCATGTAGCTTTTAGTTAACATGATTTTAGCATATCAATAGCATCAAAAGGTCTCAATGTAAACAATAAACATATGATCCATGTGAAATGATTAATGAATAGCAAAAACATAACCATAAACAATTATTCAACTATTCCATAAGGGTCCAAGGCCACTCGTGACCGTGAGCACGGCTGTTATAACAGTTTTACACTCTGCAGAGGTTGTACACTTTCACTGTGAGTCGTGTTACCCAAATGCCCGGGTTAATTACTCCCAAAACACTACCAAGGTGAGCAGGCAGGGTAAACACTATGAAGTCTTTCGAAGGTTCGTCTAACAAGTTAGGGCCATTAGATTCATTCGGCAAACAGATGTAGAGCCCCCTTCCAAATGGCACAATAACCCGCAGCCTATACACATAAGGACAGAGGCCGCACTATACCCGATTCGTCAAGCCATTCTTACGCCAAAAAGGTTACCTCTAACAAGCTAGAAAAGGTCCTTCTATATGACTAAAGCCAGAGCCATATAGACCCCACAGTTGTATTGTAAGTCCCGGATGTTCGCTTACAGATGAGTCCTTATGGAGAGCAATTAGAGCATCAAAAGTAACCCACATGCTCTAATCCCCTTTAAACATTAATCAAAATCATCTTTTAATGTTTGTTGCATATTCCTCTAATCAATTTACATGATCATAGTCCATGTTTAAGCACTAGCCATACTACTCCATGCATCACAATAGGTACCAAGGTATAGGATCAATCACTAAGTCATCCTTAACAAGAAATAAATGCATGATGATATTAATTGCATAAGGTGAATAGGACAACAAGGATAATCCCATGCTATACTTGCCTTGCTCGAACTGGTCCTGAAGATCTTGCTCGTAGTAAGGCTCTTGATCTCCAACGAATTGCTCACCGTCTATACTCGATCAACCAATATCAACAACACACATCCAGAGGCAATCATGCATAGACAAACAAGGCTATAATTAGAACAATACACCAACAGTAATAAAATAAGATAAAAAGTCTTTAAAACGAATCTACAACTCGCTAGGATCACACAGACGCGAAGATCACGAAAAACGGAGCTAAAACGACGAAGTTATGAATTTCCAAAGATTTCCTATAGAAAAATAAATACATTAATTAAAACTCGAAAATAAATTAATCCAAACCTACTGTACAGTTGTATATTTACATAGATCTCGCAAATATGAATCTAACGCAATTTGAATGGACCAATTCGGAGTTAAAACGAATATTCTACAACTAAAACAAACTGAATGGCAAAACTGTAAATATCAGAAAGCGTATTTTTTTCCGAAACGAATTATGTTTTCATTTAATAAATACGTATTTTCCAGATTACGCTTTGGACCGCGGGTTATAAACGTGAAAACATCAGGGTCTCTTTTACAAAATTTCCAGCGAACCGGTATCTTCTAATTCCGACCGTCGGATTCGAAATCGAAGGCTGAGATCGGATCGGGAAGAGAGAGAAGGAGAGCGCCGGCGCACTCCGGCCAACTCTCGGCCGCCGGCGAGCCCCCACGGCGGCGCCATCACCGGAAAACGTGAAAACACCGCTCCGGCCACCAAACGGAGAAGGGAAAACATCGGGAGGTCGAGAAGCTCACGGCGAACTCACCCCGCGCGACGATAGGGCCGGGGGATGATCGGAAGACGACGGCTAGCTCGCGGTGGCGGGTATGGCGGCGGTGGCGCGTGCGGTGGCTTGAAGAGACGACCAAAGCAGCTCAAAAGAGATGGGATGGATGCGAAATAGCACGGGGGTTCCGTTTTATAGCCCGGAGGCGTCGCTAACTAAGGAAGGGAGGGAGATTCGAAGGGTATTCGGATCACCGAAGAGGAAGGCGGTGTTCGTTGTTGGAAGGAGCCGGAGGAAGGAGAAAGGAAAGTGAAGACAGTCGCTGACAGGCGGGACCCACTTGTCGGCGACTCAAACGAAAAACGGACAGCTGCTGGCCTAGCGGGCCGCGCGCTCGCTGGCTTGGGCTCGGCCCAGGAGGATGAGGCCGGCCGGGAGGGAGGGAAGAGCGGGCCGCGCTCGCTGGGCCGTGAAGAAAACCGGCCCGAGAGCAGAGAGAAAATAAGAAATCCTTTTCCAATTTTTTAAATTCATTTTTCAAATGATTGTCAAATCAAATTTGAATTTGATTTAAACCATTCAATACAAAACTTCAAATGCAGCAGCATGAATGCTCAATCATGTTTCTACCCTTATATTTGATTTTAAATTTATAAAAATTATTCTTATTCTAAATTTGCATGCTTCACAAAAATAAATATAAAAATCACATTTTTCCTATTTTTCTTCTCTTCAAATTTTAGGGTGTTACAATTCTACCCCCCTTAAAATGAATCTCGTCCCGAGATTCGACCGGTGCTTACTCAAACAGTTGTGGGTAGGTTTTTCTCAGATCCTCTTCTCGTTCTCAAGTAGCCTCTTCTGCGGTGTACCGATTCCACTGTACTTTACACATTTTGATTGTTCTACTTCTTGTGACTCTGTCCGTAGTCTCCAAAATTTTAACCGAAAACTCCTCATATGTAAGATCCTCCTTAACAGTGAGTTCCTCTATCGGAATCTGTTCTTCTGGTACTCGTAAACATTTCTTCAATTGAGACACATGGAACACATCATGTACACCTGCCAAACTTTCGGGTAATTCCAACTGATATGCCACTTCACCACGTCTCTCTATAATCTTGAAAGGTCCAATATATCTTGGTGCCAATTTACCCTTCATGTTGAACCTCTTCACACTCCTCATGGGTGACACTTTCAAGTAGACATAATCCCCTACCTCAAAAGTCAACTCCCTTCTGCGAGTATCAGCATAACTTTTCTGTCTGGACTGTGCTATTTTTAGATTATCTCTAATCATTCTCACTTTCTTTTCAGCATCCTTTAATACATCAGGCCCAAACACTTGACTCTCCCCTGTCTGATTCCAGAACAACGGGGTCCTACACTTTCGCCCATACAGAGCCTCAAACGGTGCCATTTGAAGACTCTTCTGATAACTATTGTTATAAGAGAACTCTGCGTATGGCAAACTATTATCCCAGCTAGTACCATATTGTAAAGCACAAGCTCTCAACATATCTTCCAATATCTGATTAATTCTCTCTGTTTGACCATCTGTCTGGGGATGATAAGCTATACTAAAATTTAGTTTGGTCCCCAATGATTCATGTATCTTTTGCCAATAATGAGATGTAAACTGAGTACCTCGATCAGACACAATCTTCTTAGGAACTCCATGTAGACTCACTATTCTTTCTATATACAACTCTGCCAACTTCGCACTGCTATATGTAGTCTTCACAGGCAGAAAATGAGCAACCTTAGTCAGACGATCCACTATCACCCAAATTGAATCATATCCTCTTTGAGTCCGTGGTAACCCAACTATAAAGTCTATACCAACCTCTTCTCATTTCCACTCGGGTATCTGCATAGGTTGTAACAATCCTGCAGGTCTCTGATGTTCCGCTTTCACCCTTTGATAAGTGTCACACAAGGCAACATACTCAGCTACGTCTCTCTTTAAATCATACCACCAATATTTCTCTTTCAGATCTAAGTACATCTTAGTACTCCCCGGATGTATGGAATAAGCTGACTCATGAGCTTCACGCAGAATTGCCATTCGGATATCCTTATCTTCGGGCACACACAGCCTTTTCCCAAACCATAGCGTACCATTTTCATCCTTACGGAATCCTAGAGATTTACCTTTCGCTATGTTTTCAGCTATCTCTCTCAACTTTTCATCCTTCTGCTGACCTTTACGGATTTCTTGCTCCAGAGTAGGCTCTAATACTAGTTCCACTACATTGGTAGTAAATCCTAAGTTCAGATGCTTGCACTCAGCACACAATTCTTTTCGCATAGGCATTACTTGTATTTCATTTGCATAACTTTTCCTACTAAGAGCATCAGCAACAACGTTGGCCTTTCCGGTATGATAATGCACCTCTAGATCATAGTCTTTTATCAACTCCAACCATCTACGCTGCCTCAAGTTCAGATCCGTTTGAGTGAAGATATACCTTAGACTCTTGTGATCAGTGTATATATCACTCTTGTGTCCAATCAAATAATGTCTCCATATCTTTAATGCATGAACTACTGCAGCTAATTCCAAATCATGAGTAGGGTAATTTAACTCATGCTTCCTCAACTACCTCGATGCATATGCCACAACTCTACCTTCTTGCATCAGAACACATCCCAAACCCAATCGAGATGCATCACAATAGATAGAAAAAGGTTTATTAAGATCTGGCAAAACTAAGATGGGTGCAGTAGTCAATCTTTTCTTTAATTCCTCAAAATTAGCCTGACACTTCTCGGACCACACAAACTTGGCATTCTTCTCCAACAATGCAGTCATTGGTTTTGCAAGGTTTGAAAATCCCTCTATAAATCTCCTATAATAACCAGCCAATCCCAAGAAGCTACGGATCTCACTCACATTGATGGGTGGTTTCCAGTTCAATACATCTTTCACCTTGCCAGGATCTACTGATATTCCTCCATTTGAAACAATGTGACCCAGAAAAGAAACTTCCTTCAGCCAAAACTCACATTTACTCCTTTTTGCATATAGTTGGTGTTCTCTGAGCTTCTGCAAGACCAACCTCAAATGTTCAGCATGTTCTTCCTCCGTCTTGGAAAACACTAGTATATCATCAATGAATACCACTACAAACTTGTCCAGATATTCCATGAACACCTTATTCATTAAATACATGAAGTATGCAGGAGCATTAGTCAAACCAAAGGACATCACTGTATACTCATATAACCCATACCGTGTGGTAAATGTTGTCTTGGGTATATCCCTGGCACGAATCTTCAATTGATGATATCCAGAGCGAAGATCAATCTTGGAGAATACACAAGCTCCTCTCAACTGATCAAACAGGTCATCAATTCTAGGCAATGGGTACTTGTTCTTAATAGTAACCTCATTAAGAGACCGATAATCTACACACATCCTCTGAGTTTCATCTTTCTTATCCACAAAAATCACTGGTGCTCCCCATGGTGAAGAACTAAGACGAATAAAACCCTTATCCTGCAACTCCTTAATTTGTTTCTTAAGTTCTTCTAATTCATTTGCTCCCATTCTATATGGACGCTTAGCTATAGGTACAATTCCAGGTAATAATTCAATAATAAATTCAATGTCACGGTCTGGTGGCATACCTGGCAATTCCTCCGGAAACACATATGGGAACTCCTCCACAACTGGATCTTCCTGGTTGGCACCATCATTGAGCTGGTTCACTGTAGCGGTCTCTTGTTTTTGCACTTTTACTTCAACCCTGATTCTATCACCCTTTGGTGTTGTCAGCACAACTGATTTATCCTTACACTGAATCTCTGCTTGTTGTTGCATCATCCAATCCATTCCCAATATAAAATCAATCCCAGCTGTTCTCAATACTATAGGGCTAACTGTAAACTCTACCCCCTTAAGTTGAGACTAATTGGAAGACAGCGATAAGATGCTGGCATGCTTCCACCAGGTGAGTTTACTAAGATAGGGTTCTTCATGGCACACAAATGGATTCTATGTATTCTAACAAATGATTGTGATATGAAAGAATGTGATGCTCCAGAATAAAAAAGAACAGTGGCGGGAGTAGAGTGGACATCGAACGTACCAAGCATAACTTCTGGCTCCTCCACTGTAGTTTCCTGGGACAAGTGATTCACCCTTCCCGAGTTAAGTGCGGGCTTCTGGTGGTTGCTCTATCTCTGGGGAGTCTGCTGGTTAGGCTTCTCCAGGCAATTGTAAGACAAGTGACCCTCTTTTCCACATTGGAAACACCTGTTGGGAGTATTGGGAGCACTAGTCTTTGCAGGAGTGTTGTTGGAAGGACCCTGACGCTGCGCTTGATTCCCATTCTGCTGCGGTGGTCGTTGGTTGCTATTCTGTGGCTGGAATGGGGGACGTTGCGGGAACTGTCCACGGAATGGGGCCTGACCACGATTCCACTGTCCAGAAGGAGGCCTCTGCTGAGTATTCTGTTGAAAGCCAGTACGCGGACGGGTGTTGCTATTGGAGGCTTGTCCCTGTAACCTCTTCCTCTTTGCATCCATTTCTTTGCGCTTGTTATCCACCACGATAGCGCGGTTCACAAGCGTCTGAAAGTTAGGGTAGGTATTGGACGTCAACTGCAACTATAGTCCATCATATAATCCCTTCAAGAAGCGGCGCTGCTTATCATTGTCATTAGCCACCTCATGTGGAGCATATCGTGACAATTGAGCAAACTTGTCACGGTACTCAGCTACAGTCATTGACCCTTGGGTCAGGTTCCTGAATTCCTCCGCCTTCAACTCTATCATTCCTTCAGGTATATGGTAAGCCCTGAAGTTCTCTCTAAACTCCTGCCAGGTGACTGCAGGAGCATTGGCAGGACGACCATACTCATATGACTCCCACCAATCCTGAGCTTCTCCCTGAAGTTGCCCAGAAGCGAACAACACCTTCTGTCGGTCATCACATTGTGCAATGGTGAGTTGTTTCTCCACAGCACGAAGCCAATCATCGGCCTCTAAAGGATCAGCAGCATGTGTGAACACTGGGGGACGACCCTTCAAAAATTCACCACGCTTATCACGTGGTTGAGCCCCAGCAACTGGCTGATTTTGCTGATTCTGCACTAGTTGTTGCATCAACTGCGTCTGTACTGCCAACAGCTGCTCGATAGTTGGTGGCGGTGGTGGTGGTGGATTTGGGGGAATGTTTCCACGACCTCTGCCTCTTCCTCTTCCGGCCATCTGCCACCCATAAACATGCAAACTTTAAGAATTCCAGGTTATCAACCACTTATAAGATTAAGAATGAGATCTGAAAGTTTTCTGGACAAGTAGCAATATTGACAGTTCAGTATTTCAATCATATCTCGAGCTACAGAAGTCCAAAAGAGGCGTGCTTTATATGGTTGGAAATCTTATGCAATTATCCACAATTTCTATTCAGACCGCAAGACCAGATTCTGTCGTTAAGTCTATGAAAAATAAGGCGTAACAGAAACTGTTCTAGATTCCAGACTATGCAGAAACTTTAACTTGTGAAAATTATATCTCTCGAACCAGATTAGATAAAAAGGTGATTCCAGTGGCATTTGAAAGATGCTTGAGTCTAGTTTCTCTCATAAAAATTTCATAAATGTTGCACGAACCGTTTTTAAACTATAGCAGAAACATTGGAGACTGCTCCAGAAAACAGCAAGGACAGAAACGAGACAATATCAAACCCAACTATTATTCCTTGACTATTAAACTTATTATTCTTAAGAATGGAACTTGTAGACATGCCTACAAGTCCCGACACTCAAACAAAGATCCAACTCACACATAAGCATAATAATAAAGCAACTAGCACACCAAGGTTCAAACCACACGACAGACTCAACTGACTCAACTGACGTTACTAAGAACGTTCTTATTACATAAAGGACTCCTACTTCCTAAGGAAGTGGCTCATGCTCTAATGTCTCATAGATCTTGGGCATGCCTTGGTTTGCTCGGAGCTCATCAATGGTTGCTTGGCACCTCTTGATAGTCTTCCCTTGTGCCCTCACCATCTCTTCTAGCTGCAGCTTCCTGTCCATCATATCATAGACAAAGTTCACCATCACCCGAGGCAGTGGCTCTAGCTGCACTGGATCTGTCATAGCCCATCCAAGTTCGGGGTGTGCACGAGGAAAGAAGCGATGAATGTCATGCTTCATAAGGTTAAAGCGGAGATAGCGAAGACCCATACACGCTTCAAAAGCAGCATCTTCAATGCTATCCTCTATAGTAGCTCGATGTCCCACGTGAGAGAACATCCTGTCCAGCTGATATGCCCCCTTGTCTTGCTTGTGTGCAAAGATGCTTGCCCTTGCCTTCCAGTACGTGTCCTCCAGTGGATGAGTGTACTCCCAGCAGACGTACTCCACGGCTGGATGCCAATCAGCGAAGTAAGCAGTGAGCATCCCCACTAGACGAATATGAGAGACAGCATCCCCTCCATTCCTGTGGTAGATCCTCACAGTCCACCCCATTGGAGGAGGTGGCATATCTTCAGGAGCTTCATGTGGTGGAGGCGGGGGTTGTACTCCTCCATTAGCTTCCTCCTCACCATCTTCAATCTCGACGATTTCTGGATCTTCTTCAGGCTCAGGCTCTTCCTGGGGAGGTGCTGGTGCTTGGACTGGTGCTACAGGGGTCTGCTCCTGTTCCTGAGGTTCTAGCTCTTGTGGCTTTTCAGTTGCATGCAGGGCACGAGGTGGGTAGTATCCTCCAGAGCTGATGCGGGCAGTCTTACGGTCACGGGCCATCTACAGAATTTTTAGATGAAGTTAGATTAGAGGCAAAATTTCGTAATAGAATGAGACATAAGAAGCATAAAAATTTATCAAATAACAAGAGCAAGATAGTGAGCATAAAAATAGTGTAAAGATGACACTAAATCGACCATTTCTAGCTAGGCTTGCGTCCTACAGTCAACAAGAGCTTTGATACCAATTTGTCACACCCATTTATCGACCAAATGGAATGCTTACCCTTATGTGCGCCCAGAGATCAATCACACATAAGTTCACAAATTATAACAGAAGTATCATGCAAATGTTATTACATCACGATATTTAGACACTTAGTCTTAACACAAATGTAGCGGAAGTATAAATAAAAATCTCTCGTGGTAGCTCCAGTCACAGGTACATTGAATGGTTGACAGCAAGACTAGTAATCCTCAGGGAAGTAGGCGTAGTAGTCACTATTACCTCCATCTGTTACCCATCCGAGATTTTTATCCAAATAAGAAAAATAAACAAGTGTAAGTACATCTCGTACTCAACAAGTGTAACATGGGGTTCATGAGGCTCAAAAAGGCATAATCTTTAGTTGATCAGCATGTAGCTTTTAGTTAACATGATTTTAGCATATCAATAGCATCAAAAGGTCTCAATGTAAACAATAAACATATGATCCATGTGAAATGATTAATGAATAGCAAAAACATAACCATAAACAATTATTCAACTATTCCATAAGGGTCCAAGGCCACTCGTGACCGTGAGCACGGCTGTTATAACAGTTTTACACTTTGCAGAGGTTGTACACTTTCACTGTGAGTCGTGTTACCCAAATGCCCGGGTTAATTACTCCCAAACCACTATCAAGGTGAGCAGGCAGGGTAAACACTATGAAGTCTTTCGAAGGTTCGGCTAACAAGTTAGGGCCATTAGATTCACTCGGCAAACAGATGTAGAGCCCCCCTTCCAAATGGCACAATAACCCGCAGCCTATACACATAAGGACAGAGGCCGCACTATACCCGATTCGTCAAGCCATTCTTACGCCAAAAAGGTTACCTCTAACAAGCTAGAAAAGGTCCTTCTATATGACTAAAGCCAGAGCCATATAGCCCCCACAGTTGTATTGTAAGTCCCGGATGTTCGCTTACAGATGAGTCCTTATGGAGAGCAATTAGAGCATCAAAAGTAACCCACATGCTCTAATCCCCTTTAAACATTAATCAAAATCATCTTTTAATGTTTGTTGCATATTCCTCTAATCAATTTACATGATCATAGTCCATGTTTAAGCACTAGCCATACTACTCCATGCATCACAATAGGTACCAAGGTATAGGATCAATCACTAAGTCATCCTTAACAAGAAATAAATGCATGATGATATTAATTGCATAAGGTGAACAGGACAATAAAGATAATCCCATGCTATACTTGCCTTGCTCAAACTGGTCCTGAAGATCTTGCTCGTAGTAAGGCTCTTGATCTCCAACGAATTGCTCACCGTCTATACTTGATCAACCAATATCAACAACACACATCCAGAGGCAATCATGCATAGACAAAAAGGCTATAATTAGAACAATACACCAACATTAATAAAATAAGATAAAAAGTCTTTAAAACGAATCTACAACTCGCTAGGATCACACAGACGCGAAGATCACGAAAAACGGAGCTAAAACGACGAAGTTATGAATTTCCAAAGATTTCCTATAGAAAAATAAATACTTTAATTAAAACTCGAAAATAAATTAATCCAAACCTACTGTACAGTTGTATATTTACATAGATCTCGCAAATATGAATCTAACGCAATTTGAATGGACCAATTCGGAGTTAAAACGAAGATTCTACAACTAAAACAAACTGAATGGCAAAACTGTAAATATCAGAAAGCGTATTTTTCTTTTTCCGAAACGAATTACGTTTTGATTTAATAAATACGTATTTTCCAGATTACGCTTTGGACCGCGGGTTATAAACGTGAAAACATCAGGGTCTCTTTTACAAAATTTCCAGCGAACCGGTATCTTCTAATTCCGACCGTCGGATTCGAAATCGAAGGCTGAGATCGGATCGGGAAGAGAGAGAAGGAGAGCGCCGGCGCACTCCGGCCAACTCTCGGCCGCCGGCGAGCCCCCACGGCGGCGCCATCACCGGAAAACGTGAAAACACCGCTCCGGCCACCAAACGGAGAAGGGAAAACACCGGGAGGTCGAGAAGCTCACGGCGAACTCACCCCACGCGACGATAGGGCCGGGGGATGATCGGAAGACGACGGCTAGCTCGCGGTGGCGGGTATGGCGGCGGTGGCGCGTGCGGTGGCTTGAAGAGACGACCAAAGTGGCTCAAAAGAGATGGGATGGATGCGAAATAGCACGGGGGTTCCGTTTTATAGCCCGGAGGCATCGCTAACTAAGGAAGGGAGGGAGATTCGAAGGGTATTCGGATCACCGAAGAGGAAGGCGGTGTTCGTCGTTGGAAGGAGCCGGATGAAGGAGAAAGGAAAGTGAAGACAGTCGCTGACAGGCGGGACCCACTTGTCGGCGACTCAAACGAAAAACGGACAGCTGCTGGCCTAGCGGGCCGCGCTCGCTGGGCCGTGAAGAAAACCGGCCCGAGAGCATAGAGAAAATAAGAAATCCTTTTCCAATTTTTCAAATGATTTTCAAATCAAAATTGAATTTGATTTAAACCACTCAATACAAAACTTCAAATGCAGCAGCATGAATGCTCAATCATGTTTCTACCCTTATATTTGATTTTAAATTTATAAAAATTATTCTTATTCTAAATTTGCATGTTTCACAAAAATAAATATAAAAATCACATTTTTCCTATTTTTCTTCTCTTCAAATTTTAGGGTGTTACATTAAGAGTAATTTACGAGATGAATCTATTAAGCCTAATTAGTCCATGATTGGATACTAATTGCCAAATAAGATGAAGGTGCTACAGTACCTGTTAAACTTTAACTGGGCAAACCAAACACCTCTAAATTAATTGGAAAGATGGTTAGTGACAACTTGAATGATGGTTGTGTGGCTCCATCTATCGGAGCTAGAGTGATGTGTGAATGATTCCACTTACCAGAGCTACAGTGATGGGTGTGGGTGCTTTCACCTATTAGAGCTAGAGTGATGGATGCGTAACTACATCTATCGGAGCTAGAGTGATGTGTGAGTGATTCCACCTACCAGAGCTACAATTAATGATAATGAACATAAAGATAAAAGGAAAATAACAATTCGATCTCATAACCAGTGGCAGATGGATAATATTTTACTCCAAAAGCAGCTGAAAGCAAGGAGATGGCTGCTTTCAGTTTTATACTAAAGCAAAAGTAGCTTTTGATCTAAAGCAGGTGTAGGTTTTGAGCTTTTTAGTTGGATTTTAGCTTTTATAAAAGGAAAAGCAGGTTCAAAAGCCTAACCAAACAAGGCCAAAAATTAGATGACTTATTTTTATAATAAAAATTATGAACTTAAAAAAGTCAAAATGACTTATAACATAGAACGGATGTGTAATATTTGCAATAACAGTAAAACATAATTAGATACCTTATTTTAATAATATTTGGGATGGCCTTGGAAAAGCACAAAGTCCCAACTAAGTACGTTACCCTCATCAAGGATATGTACAGGGATGTGGTGACGTTTGTCCAAACATGTGATGGCGACACCAGTGACTTTCCAATTAAAATAGGACTGCATCAGGGGTCAGCTTTGAGCCCTTATTTATTTGCTTTGGTGATGGATGAGGTCACAAGAGACATACAAGGTGGTATCCCTTGGTGTATGCTCTTTGCTGATGATGTGGTGCTAGTTGACGACAGTAGGGCAGGGGTTAATAGGAAGTTAAACTATGGAGGCACACGTTAGAGTCGAAAGGGTTTAGACTTAATAAGACTAAGACCGAGTACATGAGGTGCGATTTCAGCGCGACTAGGCATGAGGAAGGAGACGTTAGCCTCGATGGGCAAGTGGTGGCCAAGAAGGATACTTTTCGGTATTTAGGGTCGATGCTACAAAAGGACAGAGACATTGATAAAGATGTTAGGCATAGAATTTCAGCCGGCTGGTTAAAATAGCGTCAAGCTTCTGGCGTCCTCTGTGACAAAAGGGTGCCTCAGAAGCTGAAAGGTAAGTTCTATAAGACGGCGATTCATCCGGCGATGTTATACGGTGTTGAGTGTTGGCCTACAAAAAGGTGACATGTCCAACAATTGAGTGTAGCAGAGATGCGTATGTTGCGTTGGTGTTGTGGGCACACAAGGAGGGATAGAGTCCGGAACGACGATATTCGGGATAGGGTTGGGGTGGCACCAATTGAGGAGAAATTGATTCAACATCGGTTGAGATGGTTTGGACATGTCCAACGGAGACCTCCTGAGGCGCCGGTGCGTAATGGAGTTCTAAAGCGGGCCGATAATGTAAAGAGCGGTAGAGGTCGATCTAAAACTAACTTGGGACAAGTCCGTTAAGAGAGATCTTAAGGAGTGGAATATCCCTAAGGATTTAGCTATGGATAGAAACGCTTGTAGATTGGCAATCAACGTGCCTGAACCCTGACCTCTTTTTGTCTTGTGCCCTTTATGTCCCTTTATATGTCTCCATGTTTTCTCGTCTCTTTTGGATTTCATCTCTGGCCTACCCCAATTTACTTGGGACAAAAGGCTATGTTGTTGTTGTAGTATTTGGGATATCAATTAATTTCTACATGCCTTAAAAGCGAAAATCGTTTGGGCCATGAGTAAAAACTATTTTTTAATGTGATAGGTGTTAATTATCTTCTCTACAAATTGAGAATAATTTGACTTAGAATAAATCTATAAATACTTATATTTATGACGGAGCTACTGCATGCATTTTGCAGGGAGTAATAAAAAAATACTAACAGTTGATCTACTTGACTAAAAGACTTTGACGGAGTGGAGATCCATGCGGCAAACGGGTACCTGTTCGACCAGTTCATGAAGGACAGCACCAATAACCGGGACGACTCCTACGGGGCAGCCTGGAGAACCGCTGCCGTTTCACCGCCGAGGTGGTGGCGGCCGTCGCGGCCGAGGTGGGCGCTGATCACCTGGGTGTGCGCCTCTCTCCGTTCGCGGACTACATGGACTGCCACGACTCCGACCCAGAGGCGCTTGGGCTTCATGTCATCGACAAGACGCTGAACCCGCTCGGCGTGCTCTACTGCCACATGGTAGAGCCTAGGATGCGGGTGAACCCAGACGACGGCAAGATGACCCTCCAGCACATGCTGCTGCCGTTCAGGAGGGCGTTTCGGGGGACATTCATAGCTAGCGGAGGATACGACCGTGAGGAAGGCAATGCCGCCATCGCCGATGGCTATGCCGATCTGATCGCGTACGGCCGGATATTCCTCGCCAACCCGGACCTTCCGGCGCGTTTTGCCAAGAAGGCCGCGCTGAACATGTATGACAGGAGCACCTTCTACACCTCCGATCCTGTGGTTGGTTACACTGATTATCCATTTCTCGATCAACTCTAGGAGCTGATTTAGAGCCAGGTTTCTAGTACAATATGCATATGTAACAATCATCTTTGTCTTGCTTGTGCCCTAGACACTCCGTAACCCAGAGAGGAGATCGCTTACCATGTACGATGACCGTGTGGTATTCCAATGAATTAGAGATTGAACCAATTTCCTCTTTAAATCAGAGTCATCAGCTGGTCTACTAAGCCAAATTGCGGTGCAGTACAGGGGTGATGCCACATGCCTCCTCTGAACTTAACTACTCTGCTTGATTTTTATTGAGTTGTATCTACCGATAAGTTTACCCTAAAAGATTAATCGCTCACCGAACTGTCTCGGACGTGTGATAGAAAGTGTAGAACCATGATCTACTGCAAATTGTGTCACACAAAATTAAACCTTGATTTGTATACAATAATACAATAATAACCATACACTACCGGAATCCGCTTCTTTGCCGAGCGTCGGAGGCTTTGCCGAGAGTTTTTTTTCGGGCACTTGACAAAGAAGGCTTTGCCGAGAGCCAAATAAAAAACACTCGGCAAAGCTTCTGCACTCGGCAAAGAAGGCTTTGCCGAGTGTCAAATAAAAAACACTCGGCAAATAAACTTCTTTGTTGAGTGTAAAAAAAACACTCGGCAAATGCTTATTTTCCGAGTGCCAAAGTAAAACACTCGGCAAAGCAATTTTTCAAACCACGTTTTGGTGCCCTAAACGAATTCAAATAAAAAAGTTTTCAACTGCAAAGTTTCATAACTTCTCATGATCTACAAACTTTATATTGGTCATTTCTTCATTCGATAAAGTAATAATTACGTTGTTCATAAAATCTATATGTCTCTCATGTAGTTTCATAAAACTACAAGAGAGATATATAAGATTAGTGAACAATGTTAGCACCACAATATCGAATGGAAAAACTTCCTAAATGAAGTCTGTAGATCTAGAAAGGTTATAAAACATTGTAGTTGACCACTTTTTCATTTGAATTCATCTTGTCATGCAAAACTACGTTTGAAATTCAAAATTTTAAAATTCGAATTTTTTAAAAGACCTCGGATGGAAAAATTTCCTAAATGAAGTATGTAGATCTCGAAAAGTTATGAAACATTGTAGTTGACCACTTTTTCATTTGAATTCATCTTGTCATGCAAAACTACGTTTGAAATTCAAAATTAAAATTTGAATTTTTCAAAAGACCTCGGATGGAAAAACTTCCTAAATGAAGTTTGTAAATCTCGAAAAGTTATGAAACATTGTAGTTGACCACTTTTTCATTTGAATTCATCTTGTCATGCAAAACTATGTTTGCAATTCAAAATTTTAAAATTTGAATTTTTCAAAAGACCTCGGATGGAAAAAATTTCTATATGAAAAATGTAGAGCTCGAAAAGTTATGAAACTTTCTAGTTGACAACCTTTTGATTTGAATTCGTTTAGGGTCTCAAACAATCAATTTTGACTTGGTTTAGTATAATATTTGAGTAACCGAAACGGCATATAGACGCATGTGAGTGTGTAGTGCAGGTGGCAGAGGAGGTATCGCGTGAGGGAGATGTCACGAGTTTGAATCCCGCCAACCACGTAGCCACGAATTTTGCGCGAAAAATGCCGCGACTTGCGACTTAGAAAAAAAAAATTAGGTTTTTTTTCGTATTTTTTTCACTCGGCAAAGGCTTTGCCGAGTGCCCGATAAACGGCTCTCGGCAAAGAAGGGTTTACCGATCGGATTTTCGCCGAGGACACTTTACCGAGAGCCTGGAGCCCTCGGCAAAAGCAGCCGGCTCCGGTAGTGATATATGTTCAAAGTAGAGGCTCAATCTGGTAAAGTAAGGTGAATATAGTTATAGTTCACTCATAGAGCAACACTCGCCTCCAATTGGAGGCTTTCCGTCCCTCATATGTTTGTGATGCCAAATCTCAAATACAATGGAGTTGTGAGCTCTAGATAAGGGAAATGCATGGTAGCAGTATAGTGCAGACCGATTTGTCAAGGATGTGAGGCACAACAGTGTTTTCTTGTGTTGAATAAACTATGGTCAAGGTACAGCAGTGTTGAACCGACTACACTTGGGTTGCAAGAACACCTTGGCAGTTTCATTATGGACCTAGTCGTGAATCTCGATGGAGACCATTGTCGTATGTAATGAAGGTGCTAATGTTCTTCACCTTGTAATGCCTGTTTCTTTTGGTTATGTGTTCTCAAATAACATGTCATTCTTGTGGTTGGATGTGTTTTATGGAACTGTGTCTTGGCAGTGATGTACATGTTATGACATTGTGTATATGTATATGACATGGGTCTGGCATGTAATCGAAATAATATTTATATTATTATTACAATTGATTCTGGAAAATGCAATATTGCTGACGGCCTGTCCAAATCATTAATGATATGGAATCAACTGGTGGTGATGACAGTAACAACATCACCGCACGTGATGGAGAGGGCTTCACCACCACATAGTATGCCAGACCAATGGTGATACCGACATCAACACCGCTGAATTGAACGGCGACCGGCTGTGCTAGTAACTACATCAACATCGGATCATAACCTGGGCTCATGTTGTACAACTTTGTCTCAGGATTCTACAATTACTCATGTTGTACAACTTAGGCTCAGGGCTCAAGTTATTAGAGGCTCTAGCTTCCATTGTTAATTAGGAAACTACCAATAATAACACTTAAGTTTTAAGGTCTATACGAGATTAAAGATCCAAATATGGACTAGAACTTTTTTATGGGTTATCAGAAAGATTCATATACAGAACCTTTTTTTAAAACTAGCTCTGAACATAGATACATCATCACACCATAAAGTCTTAGGTTTAATTTGATGCACAAAAAGCATGGTTTCAAGTCACCTCGCAGTTTAATGGACATATTTCTGGTACTTGATTTTGTTAACCAGATCCACACCAAAAGGGTAGACCAAAGATACTTTAATTTTTCCTTTAAATTTCAGAATAGTTCATTCATGTGGAAAACCCTTTTAAATCTTGCTATGAACCGCATGGTGAAGTGAGCCGAAATTTGGCATTTCCTGGGCTAGTGGGTTGTTGGCATGGCCTATACTATTTACAATGTGTTTTAGATTTGTTCCTCTAAAAAAACCGCTCTAGACATGTACCACAAGTGTACTATAACAAATGGCTACATGTCCAATTGATCTGGTTAGTAGTAATACAGTGTCGTAATAAAGTGACTGTTTATATATTTAACAAATTTGCAAAACATACATTATATTTTAATTAAGAATTTTATTATGACGACGGGTTACCTCAAATAGATGCTTCTACATATGTATACAGTAAAAGCTACATGTTGTAAAATGCGTCTTATAATAGAACAATTTTTTGATTGGATTTTTACAAATATATTTTCCAACCGACAATAATATGGAGAAAAAGCTATTTGAAAGACCGTATTGGCGTCACAGTCCCAGCCATCAAGTTTGTGAAGGTAGGGGAGTAGCTCAGAAGGAGGCGGAGGCACGCGGCGGCGTAGTCAAATAGGATCGAGAGTCTGTCCAGAACTGGGCGCTCTTGACCTTGGAGATGCTGTTGAGGACGCCTAGCGGTGTCACATCTCCCACCACCGTCACCTTCTTCGTCGCGATGTCGATGTCGAAAGAAGTAACGCCTGGATTGGATGCATATGCTTGTACGTGTTAATTATCGAAACTGAACTGGAGGTCAAGCTAAGGGATAGGATGAGTGAAAGTTCACCTTCCATCTTGGAGATGTGCTTCTTCACCTTGCCAGCGCACCCCTTGCAGTGCAGAGATACCCTCAGAACCACCACCTGTATGTTGGCAATTACAAGTTGGCAACAAGTTCAGGCATCGATCACCATCGACGAAGCTGGACAGGACGCAACGTTCTCACCTGCTGCTGGCCAGTTCTCGTGGAACATGATCTCACCATGACAGTGTTGTCACCGGCAACGACATGGCTTCTTCCTCCTATTTCTGACGAGGAGGAGGAGGCCCCTGCACCTGATGCAGACGGCTCAGCGAATAAGTCAACAGGCGGCGCCACCAGCTGAGGCCTGGATGGAACAGCCGGCAACACGGCACCGCCGTGGCTGGGTGGGAATATGCCTATGTCGTCGCCGGCGTCGTCAATGAAGGAGGGCCGCGGGGACGGAAGCGGCGGCAAGGAGTCGACGACAGTGATTTCGTCGTCGGACTGCATAATGAGCCTGGAGGAGTTGAGCAGGAACCTGGACGAGCTCGCGGGGCTCACCTGCTGCAGCTGCACCGCCTTCTTCTTGTTTTTCCTATGCTCTGACAACGCCGTCGACGAGCTACCCCTACCAGCGGCTGCTGCTGTGCTCTTCTTCCTCCTTCTGTCTTTGCCATCGTCGTCGTAGTGGCAAAGCTGCTGCTGCTGCTTCAGGGAGGAGGAGGAGGAATCTTTGGCACTACTGAAAGGAGAGCTGGATCTGGGTGACTTAGGCAGGGATGGCGGAAGACGCCGGTGAGGGTCACAAAGGCGCGGAGAGTGGCGGTCGATGGCGCGGCCAGTGGAGGCGACGACGGAGGTGGAGGCCGCCGAGGAGCACGACAGGCCAGCGAGGCCCTGTAGCCTCTCCTTCACGTACCTGTCCTTCCAACGCAACAAGGAAGCCATGCATCAACGAGCAAGATCAGAGAGTGTCTGGCTAGCTGACTTGAGTTGTTGCCTCTGGCGCTCTGCTATGCTTGCTCTCTTTGTTTTTGGGCTGGTGCCTTTGTGGACGCGCGTGGTGGGTGGTGGATGGTGCGCGCATCTGATTCTTCTCACTCATTTCTGCTTCATCTTATATAACAAATGACTGAACACAGCAGCGGAACTGGAGGCTTTGTGTTGTGTGCTATTGGACGATCCACATCACGGCGGCCAGATCTTTGCATCATTTTTGTAATTATGCTATATATAATGCACGGATAAGTTCAATCGAGCTCTGTGCGTGGTTCATATTTAATTTTGTTGTATAATATAGCTAACAGATTCGTTGCTACGTGCGTACGTGCATGGATCATGACAAAATTTGCCGATCGGTCAGATGCTAGACGAATCATTTTTGCTGCTGCTTATTTTTCTGGTCCCGTCCAGTTCGACCTTGGACACACAATCAAGATGACAGGGGATTATAATAGTTGCCGACTGCAGAAATGAAACATATCTATGGTGACCAACCAAGCCAAGTGCCCAAGTCAATTGTACCAGTAAGCAAGCAAGCAAGCAGTTTGTTCTGCAACTAGTCCTCAGCTACGAGATGTCACATAAGACAAATGCTGATCAAGGTGAGCTACTCGATCTGAACTTGCTCACCGTCAGTACCGTGGGGCAGTATAATTGGACCTCCGGAGGTCGCCATCGGAGATGGAGAGAAGAAGAACAAAACGGAAAGACAGGCATCTGGACGAAGCAGCACCACCCATCCCATCCGTTCTTCCTTTCTCAATCGAATCGAATCAAATTGTGCCTGCTTTTTCCCCACTTCGCTCCTCCATTTCGAAGAATAGGTCTGCAGTCAGCTGGGGAGAGTTTATACTAATAACAAAGTGCAAGCATTAGGTGAGCACTTTGTTGACACCGGTTCATCTACGCATGTGAACCAGCACTCACCCTGGCTTATCATTGAACTGAAAATACATGAAACTAGACAGACTTTTTGGTAATATTATTACAACTGTAGATTGATGAGTGGATTATTTGGCATGTTTCATATAATATTATGTGGGTTTTTCCTTGTTTCAGTTTCAAAAAGAACATTATTCGCGTAAAAATAACATGGGGGACTTCAAAATGCCATACTAATAATTCTAATTGGACGGCCATTTGTTCTCACCTTTTAGCACTTTATTAGTTTGCAGGTCTGCTTCCAATGTGCAAACAATGATTTAAGTCTTTGTAACTTGGCCCCACCAGTTGAATTGCTAGCCGGTTATTCCTAGTTCATTTATAGATTATTAACAACGTGATGGCTCATGGTGGCTAAAGATCGATGCGTATGTGATCTGGCTTGCTAGCTCGATCGATCATTTCTTTATTATGATTATCCTGGATTCTAAGTGCACCCATGATGATTACGGTATATGATGATCACTGCCACGCTTGCCTTGGGTTGGTGCTCTGTTCGTGTCATCATAGCATACCTGCTGCTGAATTCTGAGCAAACGGAGGGAAAAAAGAGGCTTCCCGGCCGTTCCTTTAATTTGCGTCCTAACACTAGCTAGCTGCTGGTCAATTTCTATCGTCAGGAAACAAACTCCGTTGCACGGCAGAGTTGTAGTAAGTGCTATACGTACAAGAAATAAATAGGAGACTTGCTGACCGTTGACACAATAAAGAAAATTATCACAATCCTTTTTCTTAGCTTGCAGGATAGTCTTCAGTGCGGTACTAGTATACTACTACTAGCATAATCTAGTAAAACAAGGGGGTGTGTGTTACTAGTATACTACTACTAGCATAATCTAACATAATGGAGTGGAATATAGTGCTTAGGAATCTAGTACTAGCAGAAAACACGGCAAATTGTTAGGACTGTGTCTGTCGCCATCTTGCTTAAAACTTGCATGAATACGCTATCTCTAATTAAGCAGTAAAGGCTACTGGATTGCAGGAGCTGATTGAGGCACGCAGCGGCGGAAGACGGCGCGATCGAATTGAATACCACACTAACACTTCAGTAATTCAGTGGAAAGGGTGGCCGCAGTTGCCTGCCGCCCCAAAGGCTAGCGCTTCTCGATGTAGTAGCTCCACATGCATGCATTATGTTCCTTTTACAAACATTCTTTTATTTTTTATGATGAGTCCAGAACAATGGCAGATTAGAGGCCATGGCCGGTTGTGTGGTTGGTTGTTCCATCTTAGTCTCTTTTTGAAACACTCAATAGGAAGACTAGATCACTACCCATATAAAGTAATGAACAAAATAAGTGCATGTAGTGCAGCTTCACTTTGCTAGATTGACGACTACCATACTAATTGAACTTGTACAAGAACTAGGAGTATTGCATACATAGGATATTATGACTGACAAGTGTGTGGCAATAAAAAAAATTAAAATATCTAATATATAATCTCCTAAAGCTACTCTTTCTTCGCCATGATTTCCTTGTGCTGCTTTAGTTTGATTCTCGCGTGATCGCTTCCCCGGAGTGGAGATGGATCGAACCTTCTCTTCTTTTACTCCTTTTCTTTTCGGGGAAGACTGATCGACAACATGACATTTCATACGACATTTTTTTTTCTAACGCATCTACTTTTTTTTCATTTTGGTTGAGAAGTATAGGTAAACGGCCAGCCATTGATGTGTCGGCAGCAAAATTTGCAATGGCCGTTGGCCGTCCTCCCTGCTCAGCGATGATTAGCGCATCGAATCGGATGCTCTCTTGGTCTGGACGAGTGGACTTCTAGACCACGCGCGTACATGCTGCTTTGTATGAGAATTGAGATTGTGGTGATGGTCCTACCCTACCTTATGCTAATACGTTACGAAAATAATTGATAGGCGCTGCCGCGCTGGTGCTATTTCTTTATTTGAGGAGAAAAATGAAAGCCAGGAGAATGGATTTCTGTTGCCAGTTGAGATGTACTCCGTCCATCCCGAATTATAAGTCATTCTAACTTACCTGATAGTAAAAGCATTTAAAGTTTAACCAAATTTATATAACAATAATTACATTTATAATACCAAATAAATATTATTAAATTCTTTATTAATTATATTTTCATAGTATAACTATTTTATATCATAAATCTTTGTAATTTTCTCTGTAAATTTGGTCAGACTTTAGATGTTTTGACTATTCAAAGATTTCATAGATGATATATCAAGAACACTTTCAACTATTTTATTAATATCAACAAATTCATCAAGCTTGACATAGAACATACATTCAGCAGGAGATATTCTGGCCCACATTATCGATATGTAAATTATCATATATTTCAGTCAAAGTATAGCAATGGTCATGCATGATTGAACAATGTTTGTCAACTTTCAAAATTTCAGCACTTGTATCAACATGTGGATCAATCAAATCAGCACAAAGATTTCGTGTATACTCAATTTCAGTTGAAGCAAATTTGTCATCACAATTACTGGTCAATATATGTTGCAGATTCAGTTCTAAATTGTTTGCATTACCTTTCAGATTTTGTGATGGTGCATGAATGATGCATTGTATCTCTGAATTTTTACCTTTTTCCTTGTCATGGTTCAGGTTTTGCACAGCATAGAGTTGGTTCTCAATAATGGCAACCCTCGCATTTCTCTGGCCAAGTTTGGGGGTCTTTTGAGCAGCCATCTCCACCGAATCTTCTTTATAGACCTGCATGTTGGGAGAAACAACACTAAGAGTAGATATTAGTGGGTTAGTGTTAAAATCATCCATGCATGCCTTGCAATAAAGTTCTCTCTTTTTGTGTGGTGTATCTCTCACACTCATACTGTGGATACTCTCAATCTCACATTTGGTGGAATTACACAACTCACTTTTGTTTTCACTCTCACTCAATTTGGCTATGTGGCACTCATTCTCACAAGGGATTTGATGCATAATATCTTCAATGTCTTCTAGAGCAACATATGAATATCTTCCATCATTCATGATGTAATCGATTGCCATTGGGGCAGTAATGGTGGCAGCAACACCATCAGGTCTATCCTCTTCAAACAATGATGATCTCTCAATTGCTGATGTGGATTCATCCCCACTAATATTGCCTTCAATCTGAACTTTCTGTGGCATTGGAACATCAATAGATGTAACCAAATAATCATCTTTGACCTCCTCCAAAGATGCTGGACTGGCATCAGTATAAGTGGAATCATGTGCACTAATCTTTCCTTCAATAATCTCAACACTCTGTGACATGGGGGAGCACAAAATTTCAGCACCACTGTCCAATAATTCATCACATAAAGCAGCTGATGGTACAACACATCTTGAGACCACATTTGTGCTTGGAACCATGTTGGTTCGAAACTTTAGATCCATTAGATCATGATGAACTTCATCTTGGACAGATTTATTACTAGCAATAGACGGCACAATAGCATCATCTTTGTGCTCACATTCAGCTCTCAAACTGAAACAATGATTGGCCCTCAAATTCAGATTAGATTCACCTTCAAAAATCAGAGTGTTGTCAACCTCTTGGTCATAGTTGGGTACTGATTTTTCATCAGATGACATAGAAAATTTCTGGAGCGATTTGGAGCATATAACTTCTCCACTTTTAGCACTAGAATAAGGCTCAGAACTTCTAAGATCTGCAACACTTGTGGTCAGACATGGTGGCAGTGCTTCTTGATGAAAATTTTTTAGATTTCCATGGCGTGGAACTGTAGCATGTTCCCTCAACTCAACACACAAAGGATCAACCTCGATCAGAGAAGTATCTTCTCTAGTTTCACAACTCAACTGGTGATCTTCCACAACTTGCATAGTGGCTTCTGCTACCTCACTTTGTGTGTCATGTGCATCAGAATTTTCTTCTTGATCTTGCTCAAAACTGAGACAAACATTGATGGGAACATTTGCAACTTGATTCTCATCAACCTCAGATTGTAAATGACACTTTGGGATAGCAACAACATCAAGAGATGGTGTAACACTATGATCCAATGTAATGTCACACACCTCAACATTTTCCATATCAATTTGGGACATAGAGCCTTCTTCTTGCTGCACAACAAAGTTCTTCTTGGAGTTGAATTGTTGATGTTCACTTCTCTTGGTACTAGAATCAACTAAAGAAACCTTTGGGACAACATGTCCTCTCTTCTTGCATGGACTTGATGATTGCTTCTTTCCAACAATGGAGGACATATTGGGCTGCAACTTAGCACTTTTATCTTGGCACAAACTAATGTTCTGGGTGACCTTGCCTTGTTGCACCTTCATAACTTTCTTTTCCTCTCTAATTGCACAACTTAGAAGATCTTGCATACTTCTAAAATATTTGCCCTCAAGTGCAGCAAGAATGTTACCATTAAGACCTCTCTCGAAATATTCCATTGCATTCATGTCATCAACAATATTTGCACGATGCAAGGAAGAATTCAGCTTATCATAATATGCTTGGACAGATTTACTACCTTGCTTCACACGCTGCAAACGACAAAGCAAAATCAGCTGATATTCCCTTGGAACAAATTCTTTTCTCATGGCCTTCTTCAAATCTTCCCAATTCTTGATGAGATGCTTATGTGGATATTGTTTCCACCAATCATGAGCATAATCTTCGAATTCAAGCACAACTCGTGATATCTCCTTGGCTTCTGAAAAATCTTGAACCTCAAGTTCAATCTCCATTTCTTCTGCCCAAACGAGAAATTCCTCCGGATCATTACTTCCATAGAATGGAAGATTGGTGTATCTTCGGCCAGTCATGGTTATTGCATATGCAAAATAGCAAGCTTATATGTGGTATAGGAAAAATATGTAGAACTCTCACAACCTCACCTCTCTTACCAACCAAAGCTCTTATGAATTCCCTGCTGCGGATTACAGAGAAATAAATGTGTAGTGGTAACTGAAAGTGATGGCGAGGCGAATACAAGACCAGAGAGTACCAATTACGATGGTTTTTATGTGGAGCTTGGTAGGGAATAATACAAGGAATGCAATCTGAAGTCTAGTTATTGTAATATTAAGTAACAATCCAAACTAGAAGTTCTCTGCCTAGTGCTGATCACAGAATACGAATGAGATGTAAATCGATCACACACACGCAAGGAAATTTCAGATTTGATGCAAACAAGGAGTATGATTGGGTTGCAAGTGTTGCGATCAGACACAACCAAAATTTTGCACCAAACAAGGATAGCACACTAGTTGCACTACTTGATATGAAAACTTTCAGCACTTGTGCACATAAACCTACTGATCTTTCAACCTTTCTTTCTCAGCTTTTCTCTATTCTTTTTTTTACTTTTCTTTCTTCTCTTTTTTTTGACACACTTTTTTTATAACTAAACACAAAGACCAGATTAAGACACTTACACAATTAAGATAAGAACAAAACACAACCGGTAGCTATAATAGGATCAAAGTTTACACGAAGGACATGATATACGTTTTTAGATTTTTTTTGTAGGGATTTTCAGATATATAAAGAGGCTCAAAGGACACGCAAATGATAATGATCAGCAACTAAAACAAAGACTCTAATGAACTGAAACTTGACAAAACTCACTAAAATAACAGATTGAAACAAAGGGCTAAAGCAATGTATTTTTCAGGCTTTTTGGTGGATAGGACAAAACAAAATATATAAGTAGCTAAGGGAAAAAATCCTACCGTGGTAAAGAAAACTTTGATACCAGATGATATGCTCAGGGGGTCCCGATCTTCACGACGTAGGATGATCACCCGATAACTAGCTGAAGAACAGCCGGATAACTTGCTGCAGGCAGCGATAACTAGTGCAACCTGGCAAATAAAACTCGAAGCCAACCACCGTCTTTAACTGGTAACCTAAATTGAGGATTCGCCCAACCACACTCTCAAGGAACCAACCAACACAGCCTACAATCAATCAAGGAGAACCTTGAAGGGAGTAGGAGCACCAATTGGGAGCGGATGAAGCCGCCGCTTCTGTAATCCCGCAAGGAAATCACAAGAGCAAAGGGGTAGAGATCACTCTCTGAATATTTGTTAGCACACAACTGAACAAAGGGTTTCTGTATATCAAATATCAAGTTGTCCCAAATGCTATGGAGTAAGGGGGTATTTATACAAGGAACCGCCCTCCTGGATAGGTAGAAACACGAAATGAAAAAGATAAGTCGGACTATGTGAAAGGACCTCTTCGAACTGGCTTCCTGCTGGGTTCCCGCGTGGCTGTTTGACTTCTGCGCAGTCTCCAGTGTTTTGGCAATAACTCCATCTTGGAACCTCCAAATGATGTGCGGCTGGATGCGTTGGAAAGCTAACTTGATAAGCATTCACACCATGTACAGCATGTACCACGAAATATTGTACAATGGTACAGTTTTGCACGAGAAGTTAATCATCATGCAGGCTGATAAACTGCTGAGCAGTCTTCACTAAAATAGGTCAGCACTTGTTGCATTGGAAACTAGACTTGACAAGCTTTCCAACAAGTCCTCATGGGCCTTCATAGCTTTTGGCAATCGAAAATGGTGGCTGATTCTTTCTGATAGTTCTGTCATACTGGACTGGCTCGAACGTGATCCTCCTCTCTGGTTCACCCTTGGTGGCTTCTTGTCATCCTCCGTGGTACACCTAAGCAATAGCAATGTGCACGACTTAGGCAGTATATAATTCTCATTAACATTAAAATGATTTTCAGAAAGTAGCACGTGCACCTCTTGTTGTAGCTTCTTGGCTCGACTACGTGTAATTGGTCCATCAAAGACTTGGACTAGTGTTGGTGTAGCTTGACTTGGAGGTTGTAACATGTTGTTGGTTGACGTGGTCATATCAGATCTTGGCGTGCGTCTTGGGTGAGTGGTGAGGGTTGAGTCGATCGGTCAGGATCCTACGACGAGTCTTTGGGGCAAGTCTTGCTGGAGGGGTGCGACCTGGGCATCCCTCACAAGAGATACCTGTGGCGGGTATATTGTGAGGTGAACTGGGGTGTTGGTTATCCCTGGTGGAGGTGCTGTCGTGGCACGGGGAAGACGGTGTTCCCCTTTGAGAAGATATCCTGTCTGGTCCTCCTAAGGACTGGTATGTCTTGAGAACCGGAACCATGGGACTTTCGTGCACACCACTCGTTCCTGATGGGCGGGAGACGATTACCCGACTGACTAGGGCGGTACCACTACTATTAGGTTGGAAGGTGATAGTGTAGGGAGGTACGGCATGGAGACCCACACCCTCCTAAGACAGCGTAGTGACCTTGGGGGCCCGGTACTACGTCTCACAGTCTCATCGTTTCGGTGGACACCGGGGTGGCCCAGGGCTGAGTGGTAGGGTGGTACTGTACCGGTTGGGATGCAGTCGGAATCAGCCTAGACGAGCCGGATCGTCGAGGATGGCGATCTTCTGGATTACCAGGTGTACACACTCTGCAGAGTTGATCAATCTATACGTATAGCCGTGTCCGCGGATATGGACATTCCCATGACCTACGCTTCACTTGATTAGAGATGAGTCCTTTCTACCTTTCCCCCGGGTTTTGTGTTGGATTCCGGCTTTGGCCGTTGAGACGAGATCTGAGAGGGAGTCAATCTCGTCGCCTAGAGAGAGAGTGAGATGAGATGTGTTGTGTGTGATGGGAATGGGAAAATGTGAGACTAAGATGGGTTAAAAACTGATGAACATCTTATTATTAAAATATTAATGACTTGCATAGGAAACCCACAGCCTAAATAGGTCTCTTTCTACTTTCCCCGATACTTTCCACTTTCCATAAAGCATTGCAAGCATAGGGTGGGCGATGCGAGGCCAGTACCAAGTGTACTGATAGATTTTTGACAGGTTCAGAGCCCGAGTACGACTACGAGGGTGATGATTGGGAGGACTAGAGGGTCTGTTCTACGCTCAAGCTGGTTCTAGAAGATCGTTTTCCGCTGCTATCTACGTCGGATGCTATTCCGGATGCTTGTGTGAGTGTGTTCCACCCTGCGAGGCGATGAGAATAAGTTATGTAAAACTCTCTATTGTACTCTGATATTCGTGCATGACTTTATGTATCATTGAGATTTGGGTAAATTGACAGAATATTTCATCATTTTACACTTCGTTTCTATGGATTTCCCTTCGTGGAAATCAAGGACATTTCAGTTGGTATCAGAGCCATGCTGACCCTAGGACGGACCCATAGGATTGGGCAATAGAATTAGGAGAGATCTTGAAACTTTCAGTTATATTACCGACCGTGCTGCATTTTCGTGCATGACTTATCTTAATTTCACACTCTCTTACCTATATTTCGTTCTACCTTACCTATCATATCGCTCCGTTCCACCCTGAATCACCTTGTTTCACTCAAGATTTGTCAAGTATCACTCTGAGTTACATAGTTTCGCCTTGTCTTATCAAGTTTCACTCTGTAATACTCAAGTTGTTACATACACAACAAGGTACTGACTCCGTCTTACGGTTAATTTGCAGATGGCCCCTGTTGTCGAGCTTCCTATGGACAGACTGGCCTACCATGGGTTCGCCACGATCTTGTATGATGTGCTAGACTCACTAGGCGTTCCCACAGAGCAGATCGAGTACGTGTGCCGAGGTGAGCCTGGACCCGACGGATTCAAGGGCCACATCGTGGTCCACCTCAAGCTTCCCGCCAGCGAGTTCGTACCCGTGCTGCGTGCCTTCGAGACACTGGAGGTGGAGAACTCTATTGCTTCGTCTATATAGTCTGTCTCACGCACAACTCTTCGCAGTGTGATGCGTGATGCACACGACTACCTCAAGACGGGACCATACCGCCTACTGCCTGCCGCTCTAGACCTTAATATGTTCTCAGAGTCGCAGATCACTGCTACAGACCGTGCTACGCGCGACGAGGTCGACCCCTGTCTGAGGGCCTCCGCGCAGTACATCATCGCCCAGGATCGCTACATCATGGATGTAGAAATGCAGAACCACCACTATCGAGCCTCCTATTCCGTTGCGACGAGGAGTTCCTCAAGGTGGAGCGCAAGGAGGGGGAGATGGTCGGTAAGCTCGAGGAGGAGCGCATGGGCTATGATAGGATGAAGACCTTCTATGAGAACCGTGAGCAGTCACTTTAGAAGGAGATCGCCAATCTCAAGGACAAGGTTGGGGAGGCTGAGCTTCACCATGACTATCTTGAGTCCAAGGTGCTTGAGTGCGAGGATCGGATTGAGTGTCAGAGGCTTACCCTGAGGGAGTTCCACAAGAAGGAGAAGCAGCGTGGCATCGGGAAGCTTGCCCTGGAGGCTCGTTGCAACACAATGGAGAAGCTAGCTGTGGAGGCTACCGTTACCACCACCTACAACATGCACCACCTGATTCACTACATCAAGAGCACTGAGTACCTTCAGGACAAGGTGAACCACATCAGTCAGGCTTGGATCGACGCTGATCGCAAGCGCGTCCAGGAGATCAGGAAGGTCTAGGACGTCCTCTTACCTGGGATGCGCAAGAAACCGCGCAGACAGCCTTTCCACGTTGAGGCCACCAAGCTCAACTTCAAGGCTTGCCCGACTGAGGGTTACTCAGAGGTTCCGAGGACTGAGATGCTGGACTACGCTCTCACCTACATCGCGAGGATCCACCACTCCGATGACGAGCTTCGTGCCATGGAGGGCACTCCCGAGGCTTCCACTTCTGGTCCTTCTACACCACCCGCCACTCCCGGACAGGAGTAGTTACCTTTTTTCACATAATCATGTAATAATGTAGTAGTAGACATGTCGAGCCCTGCGTGGCCAGAGTTATGATGGTGCACTTATGCAGTAATGTAGGATGTCCCACTTTTGGAGCTGCCTGCGAGTAGCACGATTCCCGCGAATCTGTCAGTGTAGCTACTAGAGATATCGCTATGTAATAAATGAATGTAATGGATGTTTTGGATCTTATCGCATCTTATGGTTCTTATTCACATCTTTGTATGAGTGTAGGATAGTTATCTCCTTTGAAAATTAATAAATCGCTTAACCATGCACCTAATGAAAATGTTGAACAACGAATTGACCTTGCAGAAAGATGTCTTGCCGCCGATCTGCTCGTCTAAACAACCGCTCACTTTCCCTCGCGTCTACGGCCTATGGTCATGGTCAAAGCCGTGGAGGAGGCCAAGGAGTCCCTTCGGTGCCATGGAGGAGCCTGCACCCGAGGAGCCTGCACTGGGGGCGGGTGCCGCCCAGCATCCTGAAGGAGAAGCACCGCCGCCGCCAATACCACAGTTGGCGGAGGTGATGGACCGCCAAACCCGCCTCTTGGAGACACTGGCTCAGGGAATGCTTCACCGCCATGGGGGTCCTCCCAATGACTTCCAGCGGAAGTTGGAGGGTTTTCTCAAGCTGAGGCCTCCTACTTTCGACACCTCCGATGATGACCCCATCGCCGCCGAGGACTGGCTCTGTGAGATAGAAAAGAAGCTGGATCTCACCACCTGCACTGATGAGGACTACATGGGGGTAGCCGCCCACTAGCTCACTGGTGCTGCACGTGCATGGTGGGATAGCTACTGCGACACCCACAAGGACCCGGGGAGTATCTCTTGGGAGCAGTTCGCCGAGGCTTTTCGTGAGCAACACGTGCCTGAGGGCATCATGGATGCCAAGGTGGAGGAGTTTCGCAACATCTCCCAGGGCTCCCAGAAGGTTCAAGAGTACACTACTCGTTTCACCCGCATGATGAGGTATGCTCCAGGTGAGACCGATACCGAGAAGAAGAAGATGTACTGTTTCAAGAAGGGGCTGAACTCTCATCTCAAGGTAGCCCTCTCAGGTCATGCTTGTCGCACCCTTCGCGAGATGGTCAACAAGGTTCTGGAGATGGAAAGGGATCGTCTAGAGGCGGACGCCCTCCACAAGGAGAAGAAGCGTCGGTTCGAGAGTTCCTCTCGTGGCCCGGCCCCACAGAGGCCACGTGCTCATGTGCTTCCTCAGCCCTGCTCTCGCTACACCCAGGGGGCAGTGACCGCTCCGAGCCGTGGGGGTGGTACCTACACCGCCAACTACCACCGCCCGGCTCAGGGTCGCCCCGCTCTGAGTCGTCCCACCCAGGGAGCTGCCACGTGGAGGACCGCTACGCCTACCCCCAGAAGTAGCGCGCCCTTCACCTGCTTCGGTTGTGGCCAGCCAGGTCACAAGATCGCTGAGTGCCCCGTCAAGAACGGCACACCGCCTTCTTTGACCCAGACAAGACAGACTGCTACACCTGCTGCTCCGTGCAAGAACGTTGCTGGGGCTGTCCGTAGTCATCTCAACCACATGACCGCAGAAGACGCTCAGGACGCTCCTGACGTGGTGTACGGTATGTTTTTGGTACAGGGAGTTATAGCTTAAGTCTTGTTTGACTCTAGAGCTACTTGTTCTTACATTTCCACCAAGTTTGCACGAGAACATAACATACCTGTGACTCCCCACAAGGAGCCTATTGACACTAGCTCACCTCTAGGTCTCATTATATGCACCAAAAGATGTCAGGGGGTGAGTATCACCATTGAGGGCTACCCTTTTCTAGCCAACCTCACCTTACTTCCATCCGAGGGGCTAGATGTCATACTGGGGATGGATTGGTTGACACAGAATAAAGGGGTGATATCTTGTTCACCTAGGTATGTGGAGATCACACACCTGAGTGGACACATAATCCGTTGTAAGCCAAATCAGGGAAAGGCAGATTCTATGTTGTGTACCCTAGAGGCCAAGACAATCGAGGAAGTACCCGTTGTGAGAGAGTACCCTGACGTGTTTCCTAAGGAGTTGCCATGCATGCCACCTGATCGGGATGTGGAGTTTGTGATTGACCTCCTGCCTGGTACCGGGCCTATTCCTAAGAGGCCCTACCGCATGTCAGTCGATGAACTGGAAGAGCTAAAGAAGCAACTCAAGGAGTTGTCAGACAAGGGATACATCAGACCTAGTGCTTCACCCTGGGGTTCCCCTGTTTTGTTCGTGAAAAAGAAGGATGGATCTATGAGGATGTGCATTGACTATCGAAATTTGAATGCCGTGACAGTTAAGAACAAATATCCTCTACCCAGGATTGATGACCTCTTAGATCAGCTAAAAGATGCAAAATTCTTTTCCAAGATCGATCTCAGGTCTGGATATCATCAGATGAAAATCAGACCCGACGACATTCCTAAAACAGCTTTCATCACCAGATACGGGCAATATGAGTTCACAGTGGTGTCCTTCGGACTCACAAATGCTCCGGCTTATTTCATGAACATGATGAATAAGGTATTTATGGATGAACTGGACAAGTTTGTAGTGGTGTTCATTGATGACATCCTTATCTATTCCTCCACCACCGAAGAGCATGAGCAACATTTGAGAGTGGTTCTGGAGAAGTTGAGGCAGAATTAGTTGTATGCCAAATTTAGCAAATGTGACTTTTGGTTCGAAGAGGTTGCCTTTCTTGGTCATGTTCTCACTGCTAAAGGTGTCGCTGTAGATCCTGCAAAGATTGACATAGTGAAAGAGTGGGAACAACCCCGCAATGTGATCGATATCCGAAGTTTTCTTGGATTAGCCGGGTACTACCGCAGATTCATCGAGAACTTCTCAAAGATAGCCAAGCCCATGACCAACCTACTGAAGAAGACTAATGAGTTTGAATGGACGCCTGAGTGTGAGCATAGTTTCCAGACTCTGAAACAGAAGCTCACCACCACTCCTGTCGTTGCCTTGCCTGATATCCAGAAAGACTTCGTGGTCTACTGTGATGCATCCAGACAAGGACTCGACTATGTTTTGATGCAGAGTGGAAGAGTCATTGCCTATGCGTCCTGACAATTGAAGGACCATGAGTACCCAACCCATGACCTGGAGCATGCCGCTGTTGTGCATGCTCTAAAGATTTGGAGGCACTACTTGATCGGAAACAAGTGTGATATATACACCGATCACAAGAGCCTAAAGTATTTCTTCACTCAAGAGGATCTAAACATGAGACAGCGCAGATGGCTAGAGCTTATTAAGGACTACAACCTAGAGATTCACTATCATCCGGGAAAAGCTAATGTAGTCACTGATGCTTTGAGCCGAAAGAGTTATTGCCACAATCTGTCCATGGAAGCTGTACCACCCGAGCTATGTCAGGAAATGGGCAAACTTCATCTCGAAATCCTACCCAAGGGTATGTTGAACGAGCTTCGAGTACAATACAACCTCAAGGATCGGATCCGCAATGCTCAACTGGAGTGTCCAGAAATTTGGGAGATCTGAGAAGTCATGAAGAAGGGCAAGTGCCCCGAGTTCAGAGAGGATGTACAAGGAGTGTACTGGTACAAAGATAGAATGTATGTACCATCTGATTCTGCCTTGCGGCGAGAAATTTTGGAAGAGGGTCATGACTCCAAGTATTGCATTCACCCGGGAAGCACCAAAATGTATGCCGATCTAAAGAAACAGTTCTGGTGGAAGAACATGAAGGCAGATATTGTCGGGCATGTCGCACGATGCGACATCTGCAATAGGATCAAGGCTGAACACTAAAGACTAGTCGGGTTGCTAAACCCCTTGGACATTCCGATGTGGAAATGGGAGAGTATATCCATGGACTTTATAGTAGGTTTACCCCAAACCCCTAAAGGCCATGACTCGATTTGGGTGATCATTGATCGACTAACCAAGGTAGCTCACTTCATAGCTGTGAGGACTGACTACAGAGTTGAGAAGCTAGCAGATCTGTACATCGAGCACATTCTCAGACTCCACGAAGCCCCCACTAGCATAGTGTCTGATCGTGGTACGCAGTACGTGTCCAAGTTCTGGAAGAGTCTCCACAAGGCTATAGGGACTCGACTTGACTATAGCACCGCATACCACCCACAGACAGATGGTCAGACAGAGAGGGTTAATCAGATTTTGGAGGACATGCTCCGAGCTTGTGTCTTGAAGTATGGATCTGATTGGGAGAAGAGTTTGTCCCATGCAGAGTTCTCTTACAACAACAGCTACCAGGCTAGTCTCAAGATGTCACCGTTTGAGGCTTTGTATGGCAGAAAGTGTAGAACCCCTCTGATGTGGTCAGAAGTGGGAGAGAGATCATTCTTTGGCCCCGCAAAGATCAAAGATGCCGAAGAAGGAGTTGGCCAAGTGCGAGAAAACCTGAGGATTGCCCAAAGCAGACAAAAGAGTTATGCAGATAACCGTCGAAGAGACCTCGAGTTTCAGGTTGGGGACTATGTCTATCTCAAAGTTTCCCCACTCCGAGGTACCGTCAGATTTCATGTGAAAGGAAAGTTGGCACCTAGGTACGTGGGACCATACATGATTTGTCAGAGGATTGGCAAGTTGGCATACAAGGTAGAATTGCTCGAGGAGTTGACAGGAGTACACCCAGTGTTCCACGTGTCTCAGCTACGCAAGTGCTTGCAGTTGCCAGAACAAGAAGTACACACGGATGCACTAGATATCCAGGACACCCTGGAGTACAAGGAGCACCCGATCCGGTTACTAGACAAAGCTGAGAAGGAGACTAGAAGCATCGTGATACCCATGTGCAAGGTTCAGTGGAGTAACCACACAGAATGGGAAGCAACATGGGAGAAAGAGTCTAAACTCCGGATGCTTTACCCCTACCTCTTCAAAAGGTATGTCACACCATAAATCTCGGGACGAGATTTCAGTGAGGGGGGAGGACTGTAACAACCCAGAAGTTTTACAAGAAACAAAAATCACAACTACAAATTTTTTTCTAAAATAACCTATGTTTGGTGAGGTGTCATATAGGAAACCTACCCTAGTTGCACCAGTAGACCCTAAAATAGATTTTACATTTCTTTTTGCATTTAATTATATATTCATGAGTTGCTTCTTATGATCTTTGTATTGATGATTAAAATTAGTCATATTTATTTAATGAATTGCTTTAATTAAATAAATATGTAATTATAACCTTGGCAAATAGTTGAAACCCTAAACGACCTCTAGAGTACCCCACGAGGGCCTACTCATGTCGGCAACACATGACTAAGCAAATAGTATCAAGAGGTAATTAATTTAGCAAATGAATTTGTAAAGAAGAGGAAACAAAATAGAAAAGCTTTAGAGTATAACTAGAAAAGGAGGAAATCTCTTCAGCCCATTTTCCGAGCCAGCCCGCTCCCCCAGCCGGCCTACTCCAGCTAGTCACCACCGCAACCGGCCCGTTCTTTCTAGCCAGCCCAACCTCCAGACAAACCTCACCCACGACGGCTGGCCTACAAGGCGAATACGGCCCAGTAGCGCACCGAGTCGGCCCAACCCCACCACGGGCCATTCGCTCTTCGCTCCCTGCCGAACACCGTGCCCTTCCCTTGCGTCACTGCCCACCGGACCCCACTTGTCATCCCTTCCACGCCTCCTTCGCTTCACAAAAGCAGAGCAAAACCGCTCGGCCAGGGAAGATTCTCCCGGTTCCCTGCTCACCAGCCGTCCGTGCTCGAGCGGTTAAGCATCAGCGCACGGATGCACGCCACGCAAGTAGGACAGCGCGTACTGCCTTCCCATCAGCGTCGTGACATGCGTGACGTTGCCATGATCCCCACCACCGCCTGGCCGTCGTCCTTTCCATAACCACCCTGCGATTCCAAAAATTGGTGAGGCCAATCCGATCATCACTAGCTGGCTTCCTCAAAACCCTAGCACAATCACGTCTATCGCCTCCACGTGGCCCCAAACCTCTTCACCGCCGCTCGTATTTCCATGATCACCGCCCCCTATAAGTAGGCGCCACCCAGGGTGCCCTAGCCCCTCCATCCATTCCGCCACCACCCTGGTGGCCACCACTTCACGCCACAACCAAGAGAAGGAGGAGGGGGAAAAGAAGGGGAGAAGAAAGGGGAAGGCAGACACCGGAGCTGCTAGGTTCCGAGGAGCCGCCGGAGCTGGAGCGTCGACCGAACGACCACGTCGACGTTGCTGTTCTCCCTGCACGGCACCGCCTCGTCACTGCATCGATACGCCTGCACCACCATCCGTTCTTCATCACCACCGCGGGTGAGTCCACCAAACCACCTCGTCCACGAGGGTGCAGTCGCCATGTTTGCTGCCGCCGTGAACCAAGGGCGCCGTCGTGACTGTTCTCGCACTGGGGAGGATCAAGGCCACGCCCGAACATCGTTCACAATTGTGCACATGCACGTGCACGCACAGGAGAATGGCCTAGCCCTGCGAAGCCGTACCAGCTTGGGAACGCTCACAGCTCACACGTGCCCTGTGCACGAGCACCATGGCCGTGAACACCATGGTGACGTCGCATTTTCGTCACTCCAAGTCTGTGGAATAGAAGGGAAGTGAGCACATGCAGTTTACCGTGATGGAGAACGCCGCTTGCAGAAGAGAGTGGAGGGGAAAGACGCAATTAGGTGACTCCTCACCGGAGCAGAGGAAGTGCCGGAGCACTGCCGCACACACGACCGCGAACACGTACTCCACCACCTGGGGAAGTCCTCGACGGAGGCCTTAGCACCTTGCTGTTATGTTCAATTGAAGATCCCAGGGGCGATTTGAACCTCGGAATGACCGTGGAGGTCTTGCCGTCGCTCACCGCCCCGGCCGAGCTGCCACCGCCATGAACGAGCTTCCTAGGAACTCAAATCTGCTGCATGGACTCCTTTGTCACTTTCCCGAAGACTGAGCGAGGCCGTAGGGCCACTAGGAGCCGTTCTGGACCGCCACCATGCGCTAAACGCGGGAGCTCGCCGCCGGCGTCGCACCGCCGGGAGAAGCAGAGGAGGAGGGGGCACACGTGATGATGGTCTATGCACTTGGTGCACATGAACCGTGAGTGAGAAAAGAGGGTGGACACGGACCACCATGGACCACGTTGAGCCCCATACACCGCACGTTCAGGTCCACCATAGGTCGTGCCCATGAGCGTTGAGCTCAGTTCGGAGCCCAAGAGGCGACGTGGCAGCGCTAGAGCTTGCCACGTGGTGGGCCCAGCCTGGCCCAGTTTGGCCCATATCCGGCCCAGCCCAAGCCCAACCGAGCCCGGTCATGGCCCGATCAACGTTGACCGTTGACCGGTCAACGCCGACCGTTGACCTAGACCCACCTGTCAGTGGCTCGATCTGTTTCGGCCAATTAGAGCTTGACACGTGTCGCTGCCTGGAATTTCCTTTTCTTTTCTTTTTCAGAAAATCATGTAATCCTTAGAAATTCATAACTAATTTATTTTAACTCAGAAAAATACCAAACCAGTTTCTAAAATTTTCTAAAAATGAGCTCTACATCTTAAGCTTATGTTTGAGTGCATTTGGATCTTTTGAAATTATGTTGCTTCTTTGTGCACCTCTATAGGAGTCGTTAATGCGACTCTACGTTACGTTTAACAGAGCCGGAGGACCTGCCGACTGAGGAGTACGACCCCGACTACAGCGAGGACTTGGGTGATTGTTGACGGTCCTTAAGTATCAATTATAACTATCAAATAAATAGAGAAAAGGATCCAAATGAAACCAACACCTAGACTTAGGGTTTTATCTGACAGAATTCCACGAGTTTTGCTGTTTATCTATTTCTGCAGGGGGTTATCAGGAAATACGGAAGAAAGGCCCACATGTCGGATTAATGACGGGATATTAACCGAACACGTAATTATCTTACATCTAGAAGAGTCCAGAAGCCACGAGAACGAACGGGAGGTGTAACGGAGCCGGACACAGGGCGCCCGCCCTGGTCCTTAGGGCGCCCGCCCTGGCCCCGGAGCCAATCAGGCTCCGCCTCGAGGATTATGCTCCACCGACCTAGAGGATCAAGGAAAACCGTCCGTTCAATGTCGGTTTGATCAGACGGCCCAGATTCATCCGAAAGGGCTATATAAGCAAGGCCCCTGCCCCTGGAGGAGAGGCCCTCGTCTCATACTTCAAACCCTAATTCAGGAGAAGAGCCTCTGATCAAGCCCTAGAGCCACCACATCAACTAGATCTCTAGTTAGCATAGCTACATAGGATTAGAACTAGAAGGAGTCAATCTTCGATTGGTTCCCGGATCTGTCAAGAGGATTCTTGGTAATTCCTCTATTGTTCTTCAATTGTTCATCTTTGTTCTTCAATATTATGAATATGACTTTGTTCTATTTCAATATATTGGTTATGACTTTGCTCTACTTGATTATATTTACAATTATATTGTTCTTAGTTTATCATAGTTATATGCTTGGCTTAGTTAGATTGGAATTATATACATGCCTAGGATCGTATAGCGTTTATCCATGTGTACAGTGGGTGAATGATAATTATTGTGTAGACGTGGTGTCTATACCGTATTTATCTGCGATTGCACCCTATATGCCGGATTGTGGGGTAGTTCGCGATAGTGACAGCTTCATTGATTCTTATATAGTCCCCCTCTCGTGTATAGGGCAGGCAGAGCAACACTATTACAGGGGAGTGATTGCTATGTTCTTCATCTTCCTTGCTAATATTCACTATGCATGGATATAGTCTTTTCTCACCATGATTACCAAGTATAATTGCACTAACTATGATATGCTAGACTTTATAGTTAATAATAACTTAGGGAATATCTTTGTAGTTCATCCTAATTCCATGCTAATGACTTGCTAGAATATCTGTTGAGGTGCTTATCATTATTATATGTGGCTAGTTGATCAGATTAATTATCTTTGTCACCATTATCACTTTACCTTTACTTAATGTGACATTTATACCTGTATAAAGAGATTGATAAATACTCTCGGTTATACATGCAATGATGTGTACTCAGTTCCATATTCTCATTCCATTATCAACCATGATACTTAGAAATCCCTTCCCAGTGGTAAAAATATAAATAACGATACCTGGAATACTTCCCGGTTAAAATGCTACATCGGTATTAATCTGTGCGCTTGCAGATCCCTTTTATTATTTATCTTGATGAGCAAATGCATATTTCAATACCGCGTCTCTCATGTCATGCTGGGGATGACAACTTGGCTTAAGTGGCATGAGGGATAGGTTTAGCATTTTTGGCGCCGTTATCAGAATTAGAAAACTAAGTCTACTTTTGGTAGTGACGTTAAGAATGCCCAACAAGCATTTTTGGCACCGTTGCCGGGGAAGGTTGATTACTAAGTAGGAATGAATACGGAACTTTGAGTCATCATTTGCATCACTAATCTGATCGAGCTTATCAATTCTCTTATACAGTTTTACCCCTGTATTTTCCATTTTGATTATTTATTGTAGGGTGATGCATGAATAGAAGACATCTTCCAGACAACTTTGTTGACGATCCCGAAGCCTTATTCAGAAGAACAAGAGCCAAGCTCAAGAAGACATCGTCAACACTTCAGCACAAAGCTTCATCCAAATCCGAAGACCGCCGAAGTTTCATCCGGAATTTGTCGACTGAATTTGAAGCCATGGCGAACAAGTCGATCCGCGAGTTCTCAGCTCCCACTACGGACAACATCCGCACTGGACCTGCTGGGGAGATCGACCGCAACTTCGAGCTCAAGCCTGGTGTAAGGTCCTAGATGGCTAGAGGGGGGGTGAATAGCCTATTAAAAAGTTCTACAAGTACCACTAAGCAAACTTGTTAGAATAACAAACGGCGTAAAGCGAGTTTTGCTTAGCCAAAGGTTGTGATGCAAGCCTCCTATCCACAAGTCTAGTAGATTAAGATCTCTAGTTCACACAAGAGCTATGTCACTAAGGTTACACTAGAGAACAAGCTAACAAAACTACTAGCAAAGCTACTACTAGAGCTACACAAGAAAACTAGTGAATGTAAATGCAAGAGAGAGGATTGTGATTATTATACCGACGGTGAAGTGAAGATGTTGCCAATCACCAAGATGATATACAATCAATCAATATTGACAACAACACAATATGGAGACCAATCACCGGGAGACAAGAGACACAATATTTGTTCACACCGGTGTTCACTTGTGCACCGACAAGCTACGTCACCGGTTGTGTCGACCAACACCTAGATGGTTCCCCGGTGTGACCCTCAAGTCACTTGCCCCTCAAGGCACGCCCCGCAAGGCACCGCAAGACACCACTCTCAAGTGAGGTAACTCAATGACACGCGGATTCCACTAGAGTTGCTTTTGGCGTCCCGCGAGGAAAGCACAAGAACCTCTCACAATCAACCGGAGGTGGGCCAAGAACAATCACCTCTCTTGCCAACGCCTCCAACAATCTCCAAGCGGCTAGGAGCGGTACTCTCCAAGAGTAACAAGAAATCCACCGCTAAACCACCCACAAGTGCCACTAGATGCCCTCAAGCTATGCAATGCACTTTGGGATCACTCAATCTCACTTTTGATTTGCAATCAAGCAAGGGAGATGAGTGGGAGGAGTTGCTTTAAGCTCAAAGGATGCCACAAGTATGTTAGAAATGCCAAGAGGCCTCCCCAAGGGCCGGCCAACAAGTATTTATAAGCATCCCATCCAAAAAGAGCCGTTACAAACTCCACTCACGATTTTCGCGGGACCACCGGACGCGCCGGTCGTAACAGACCGGACGCGCTCAACCGCGTCCGGTGTCCCTGCGTCCGTCCTCGTGTTCACCGAAATTCAAATTCGTCCGTTAGATCCTCCAACGGTCACTGCGCGCCAACGGTCAAACGAGCGACCGGACGCGCTGTTACGAAACACCGGACAGCGCCGGTCGCACAGCACCCGCGCCCGCGAAGACATCAACCGGACGCGCTCCTCGCAACCACCGGACGCCACAGTACCCGCGTCCGGTGCGAGTCCAGTAAGC